>LR736881.1:71228-310960 GCA_902654985.2 Oryctes borbonicus | reverse complement strand
GGTTTTCTCAACATTTTCTTCCGTAATATTACCGGTGACGCCTTTAAAATCCTTTGAACATTACGCACGTGCGTTTGTACCCTCGCCTGTTCTGCAATAACTTTCGCAGACGCAGAAGAATTGGATGCACACCCCAATATCATGCGTTTATCCGCCTTACTTACAGCTTTCGGTCGCCCCTTGCCTTTTGGTTTGCCGTAATTTTCCGGATCTTTTAGGAAATTTCTAACGGAATGATCGCTTCTTCGTAACCGACGAGCAATTTCCTTCTTACTAACACCATCCTGGTGCCAAGCTAGAACTTTACCCCTTTCTATCAAGGATAATTGCTTTTTTCTATCCATATTGCAAACACTTTGTAAAATATAATTTCTCGTGGCGAAATGTGTACACTTTACCAGCACAACCGCTGCATATAAAGAGAAGTATCAAATTAAAACATTTTTGCTTATATTAATGTAATAAATGCACAGGGTCTAAATTTTTGTCGCATTTAAAATTCCTATTTTGATCTGGGAAAATCTCAATTACCCCTCATAAAGCAATAAATACCCAGAAATATCTATAAATGGACTATTTACATAACAAGTATTAATAACCCTCATTTACATTTTATATAATTTCTATAAACTCTGTTTCGTAAATAGAAACGATACCGCGTCTATGTTTTTGTCGGGTAATGTATATAATTGTGACGTAGATAATACAATACATATATTTAGTTTGGATTTAATTTCCTAAAAACAGACAATAAGACCCTGGCATTATTTATCTAAATCCCACTTCTTAAAAAAGCATTACAAACAATTATGCGGAAAAACAAATTAGAATTCTAACATTCACGGTGGTCCATCCGTTCTGCTTAATTTTCACGTGATCGTTATCGATAGAATGTAAAAGACAGTATACCTACACGTGAATATGATAATATGACATACACAGATGATAATAGCAATATCAGCATCGATATATATTATTTGTTAGCTCAAAATTTTCCTCGCGTTATCGTCAATGCAGTTCACCGTAAATATTAGAGTTCGAAGTTGGTGTTCCGCGTCCAGAAATTCCGGCGAAAATAAAGAACCATGGCGGTCAGTGAAAATCTACTGAATCCGGTCATCAAAAAACGTTTAGAAGTATTCATGTACAAGAGGAGCGTTAAAGATGTTGCAATTATGATAAAGCCGGCTACCATTGAGAATCCAAATATGCTGGGTTTGATCTGGGAGCTCCGCATAACTGGAAAAAACGCCGGTAATAGCGGTATCGTGGAATTTGATTGGATCCTCAAGAGCGCTACACTAAACGAAGTCGTCAGGAAATACGTCCAAATCGATAGGTTATTCAAAAAAGAAATCTACGTCTACGATAAAATCCTCCCGGCTTATCAAGAGTTAGTCCAACAACATAACGTTCAAGAAATATTCGCTGTAACACCAGAAATGCATTTGCACTTCACAGACACCTTTCAAGAATCGCTAATATTGGAAAACTTAAAGAAACCCAACTACGGCTTTGTCTCCATCAAAAGCTCAGAGCCATGCTCTCATAGCCATACAACCCTAGCGATGAAAGCTCTAGGAAAATTACACGCCCTCTCGTACGCCTTACACGAACACAAGCCGGAAGAATTCAAGAAATTCTCAGAGTTCGCAAGAAATCGTTTCAATGTAAACGTCAACATTGAGCTGTATTCCAAACACCAAAAGCTCTGCTGCGAGAAAGTGTTAGAAGCGCTAAATTCCGGTAAAGATAAATCTATGGTTCCGCTGTTTAAGAAATTTATGGAGAAACCTTTCGAGTATCAAATGCAAGCCATTAAAATGGGAGCGATGGGTCCATACGCCGTTTTAACGCATGGCGATGCTATATTGGATAATATGTTATTCAAGTACGACGTAAGTATAATTTGAATAATATTTTTTATCTGGTATTGTATAATTTCTTCCTTTTCCTTTAAGTAGATTATATCTTAATCTCACTCGAGTAATAATTCATAATTGTCACAGATAAGAGTTTTAATACCATGACTAGGTAATAGAGGTAATTGAGTACATCCACATGAGAAAAAATTTTTAATGATGTAGATATCAACTTGTTCAAATTCCACATAATGTTTTGAAATGTGGATAATATTTCGGTAGCACTGCATAAAAATCAGCAGATCTTTTTTTTTAGGAGAAGTATCTCCTAACGTGGCAAATTTTTTCATGGTAGAGGAGCTTAACGTGGAAAAGTAATTTTAACAATTCGCACAATTTCATTCAGTAATTTATAATAACAATCACTTACTCAATTCAGTTTTAAGTAACTTAACACGGAAAGTAACCAAGGATGAACAGCCTTTACCAAAGGAAGATTCTCATCATCCATCTCTATAGTCATTGATTTTTATCATCCGGGAATTCCATTGCGTTGGTTTTTCTGGATCCTTATCCTGCTTCCTCCAGTTCCATCGGGTTGATGATCTTCCTGGGGTCCTCGGTCCTCGTTGTTTGGTTCTCGGAGTCTTCTTCCTGGACTCCCTCCTCGGTTACTAAAACAGAAAAATATGAGTTAGTAAGGCGTTAGTACGCGCTATGGTGATACCTATGCCAGCCTATTCAGGTGATCGTAGGTGGTCTTGTGCCTCGATCCCGAAAGGGTTCTTCGGATGGTGGCGTTCTTCATCGCGGGATTCTCGCTGGTTAGCGTCTTCCGAAAGAAGTTTCTGTTGAGCCGTGCCAGGAATTCCTGCAGCCGCTCAGGTGTGTCAGTGTAGCCAGCGAGGTGCGTCGGGGTACGTGGAGTACTAATCGCAAGCAGCGATTCTGTACGGTCGAGAGGGAGGTAATGTGGGTGGGTGCCGCCGTGACCAAGACGG
Organism: Oryctes borbonicus; assembly: GCA_902654985.2. Lineage (NCBI taxonomy): Eukaryota > Metazoa > Arthropoda > Insecta > Coleoptera > Scarabaeidae > Oryctes > Oryctes borbonicus. Next base: position 308,097 of record LR736881.1, on the reverse strand, counting down.
GACTGGCGTAGGCGAGGATCGGGCGTATGCGTGTCTTGTACAGCATGACGCCCGTTTTAGGGTTGAGGTGGGAATTGGTAAGGATGGGATACAACTGTCTGGCCACACCTAGTGCCCTGTTTCGAGCTCTTCTGAGATGCTCCGCGAAATTCAGCCTCTCGTCTAGGATCATTCCAAGATACTCGATCTTGCTGTCCCAATCGATCTCCGTCGCTCTGACTTTGATCTTGGGAAGCGAACCGTGTTGTTTCCAGGCGAACGCAATCGCTTGCGTCTTCCTGGGGTTGATCTTGAGTCCCTGGTCATCGAAGTAGTTCGAGATTTTGGTCAAATGCGCCTGCGCAAGTTTGACCGCCAACTCGGCGTTACGCGATGTAGCCAGGATTGCTGTGTCATCTGTGTAGATGGCGTTCAGCACTCTTTGATCTTCCGGTTTTGGAATGTCCATGACGTAGATCGTGAACAGGACTGGGCCTAGCGCCGATCCCTGTGGGACTCCAGATATCATGTTCCTCTCTGAAGATTCCGTTCCATTAACAATGGTGTGAAATCTTCGGTCCTTGAGGTATGATCTGATAGTCTTAAGGAGCCTCGGCGGAAAACTGGCCTCCTTCATCTTCCGAAGTAGTCCTTCATGTCGGATCTTGTCGAATGCCTTCTCCAGATCCAGGGATACTATGACGGTCGTCTGGTTCCTGTTGAAGGCAGTGGTGACATGATCCGTAATCCGGTACAACTGGAGAGTTGTGAAGTGGTCTGACCTGAATCCAAACTGGTCGCTGTCCATGAGCTGGTTATCTACAAGATGCTCGTTGATTCTGGCCAAGAGCAGAGATTCGAGAATCTTGCTGATGGTCCCGAGCAACGATATCGGTCGATAACTGTCCGGAGAATGAGGATCCTTCTTGGGTTTCAAGGCAGGGATAACCCTGGCAGATTTCCACCGGGTCGGGTAGTACGTCAGTCGGAGCACTGCGTTGAAGATCTGCGTCAGGTTGACTAGCAACTTAAGCGGGAGATTCTTCAACGCTCCTCCTGTTATACCGTCTTCGCCAGGAGCCTTTCTGCCCGGAATCCGCCCGATTACTTGCAGGACCTCTCTGGGTGAGACGACGATCGGTGGACCCGCCTCCATATCGTCTATCTCCCCCAGGGTGGCCCGGAACCTTCTCTCCTGCTCTGGATCGCCGCGTGCCGTTGGCGTGAAGTGGCCCAGAAAGGTGGTCGCGAGTGCTTCCGCCTTCTCCTGGTCCGTCAGGCAGCTCGTTTGTCCGTTCTTGATCTCAGGGATAGTCTTTCTGTCTCGCTTCAGAATTCTGGGGACCCTGTGGGGTCCCGTTCGGGAATTCGCTTGAGCTTCTGTTAATATATTGCTCCACTTATCAAACGAGAGATGGTGGAAGATGGAACTAGTACCGTAAACAATTTAATCGCGTCTGCCTTGTTGTATTAAATTAACCCAACTAAAAAAATAAGTTCATGAAAGTGGCAGATATTGTTGCTACTGCGTTTAAGAATATTTTTTTCCACTTATTACGGTATAAAGAAAAGTTATTTCATCATCTGGTAGATTGCGTTAATCATTAAAGTCATACTATAATAAAGGGCAAGAAACGTTGCTTCTTCTATCTAGATAGTGTTGTAAATTTGTAAAAAAATAAATAAATATGAAACATTTGCCTATAATAATAATAATAATAATAATCTTTATTAGTGCTATTACACAACAATAGTGTTTACACAAGTCACACAAACGAAAAAAAAATAAATGTACAAATATATATATATATATCTATATATCTATATATCTATTACTACTCAGAAACTCATCGACCGAATAGAAAACTCGAGAAAGTAAATATTTTTTAATTGTCCGTTTAAATAAAGAAATCGGTAAATCCCTAACAGAGTTTGGAATAATATTATAATACTTAATAGCATAGTAGCTTACTCCGTCTCTGCTTTTTTGCTAACCTATGAAAATTTGATCGTAAATTGTCATTATGTCTGGTGTAATGATCGTGAATCATAGAATTAAGTGTATATTTATTTAAGTTGGATTTTACATAAGTAACACATTCAAAAATGTACAAGGATGGAGTTGTGAGAATTCCTAAAGATCTGAACGAGTCTCTGCAGTCATCCACATGTCCAATGCCAGATATTAGTCTTATACATCTACGTTGTAGAGCAAATATTTTATTAGAATGAGACGAATGGCCCCAGTTCAATATGGCATATGACATACTTGATTGGAACAGACCATAGTAAACACGTTTTAGAAAATTAACTGTTAATTTGGAACTTAAAGATCGGATCAAGTAAATTGCTGATGACAGTTTTTTGGATAAGGCATTAACATGACTTTCCCAAGTGAGAGTTTCATCCAGATAAACACCTAAAAATTTAACAGGTCCACTCTGTGAAACATTTTCGAAAGCTCGTAATGTAAATAATAGTGTCTGTGTTTTCTCTAGATTAATGCTAAGCTTGTTTGCAGAAAACCAATTTTTGATGTTTATATTCACACAATCACTTTCTTTTTTAAGGTCATCTAAAGATCGATTATAATTAATAGCTGTTGTATCGTCTGCAAAAAGGATAAAATTTGTATTGCGATCACAATATTCTAAATCATTCATGTAAATTAAAAATAAGCAGGGACCAAGAACAGATCCTTGAGGTACTCCATGCTTAATAGTAAGAATGTCTGAAGAATCATTATTGAAATTTACGCACTGCAATTTATCACTGAAGAAAGATGTAATAAGTTTAATACTATTACTGGATAGATTATAATGTGCTAATTTTCTAGCTAAAATAGAATGGCTAATACAACCAAAAGCTTTCGTAAGATCAAAAAATGTGGCATAAGTGTAATATTTATCCTCGAAGTTATTTAAAACTAAATTTGATATGGGACTGATGGCAAGAGTAGTTGAACATTTGCTCCTAAAGCCATGTTGAAAATCAATAAATAAGAAATTACTATTGTAATAATTAGTTATTTGATACTTTAAAGCTTTTTCAAATATTTTTGAAAACACTGGTGTAATAGATATAGGACGATAATTATTGACACCGCTAAGATCGCCCTTTTTGAAAATAGGCGCAACCACTGACAACTTCAAAGCTTTAGGGTAATAAGCGGCCTCAATACACTGGTTTATTAAATTAATTAATGGATAAATTATTATGTTTTTTAGAGTTATAGAGTATAAGCTTAATGTTCAGTAATTCGTTAACAAAATTTCAAAAAGGGCTTGGGATGGACTTTTAATTGAAATTAATTGAAATTCAAAGCACAAACTTTTAATTTAACTTAGATCACATTCGTGTTTCTGTCGCTTTTTGAAATCCATCCTCTAAATGGTTACAACACGGAAATTGTTACTTAAGCTCCGAAATTCTTTGTTTCTAACTAGAAGCCTAAATACCGAATTTCTAAATTAAAAAAATTACGAACTTCCCTTATCTTACACCCAAAAGGGTTAAATTTCGAAAAATCATTGCATATCTAGACACGAGAGGAACCTACTGTCCAAATTTCGTGCTTGTTATTTCAATACTTCCCGCTCTGCGTTGATGAGTCGGACAATCATGACTTCTCTCTGCACAAAATTCGCATATTCTAATGTTTCTTTAATATCAGATGAAGAATCTACCATGTATGAAACAACAGGTAGCGAAGATGTAAGTGAGGGAGAAAGTTACAGTGTGTAATAAACAAATAACGTAATAAATTAAAAATTAAGCCTTTAATCAGAAACCTCCATGTCTGCCTCCTTTTTAATATTTTTCTAGAGACTATAATGAAAATGAAAATACGTGTGGTTGTTATTGTGGACTTTCGAATGGAGCTAATAGATTCATCGTCAACTAAAGATCTCGTCCATAATCCGGATCACCTAGACTACGGGCTCCTCCACAATTCGTGCCAGTAAGGATTTGGGGAAGTCCCAGCTCTACCCTGCGTTTCTCTTGCTTAGCTCACGCAAACGATGGCCTCAACTTAGTATTTAATATTTTTCTAGAGACTCTCCTGAAGATGAAAATACATATGGTTGTTATTGTGGATTTTCTAATGGAGCTGATAGACTCATCGTCAACTAAAGATCTCGCCCCTAATCCGGATCACCTAGACTACGGGCTCCTCCACAATTCGTACCAGTAAGGATTTTGGGAAGTCCCAGCTCTACCCAGCGTTTCTCTTGCTTAGCTCACGCAAACGATGGCCTCAACTTAGTATTTCGAAGTTTTCATGGCTGCTCTATCTTGCTGCTCTTCTTAAGGAAAGAAGGTGCTATATTGGTCGGGTTAGGGCTCCATAAGTTCGATCTATCTTAAATAAGTCTGAATATCAACTTGGTCCGTAGATCGAGGAAACTATCGCTGGAGGATACGGCCATCAGTTTATTTCTAGCCATGAAGAACCTATTTCTGGAGCTTCCAAGTAAAACGATGGTAGAAAGTCAACCCGAAGCATCTTGCTGGGCTGCTGTTTGCATGAGGTCTTCGTTTTCTGGTGAATCTGAATTATATTCCTGTCTATTTTTGAATCTGTCTTTCAGATCTGAATATGTCAATTGCGCAGATGATAATGTAACAACTTGCAATAGACAATTGCGATATATTATATATTACATAAAGTCCATTGATTGATCAGCCATCTTCTTCGCAACGGCTTTTTTAACGAGCTGTTAAATCCTGGGTAATTCGGACTTCTTGTAACGATATTAAAATTTCATTCTTTTCAAACACTTTCATTTTTCCCGATCTAAATGATCTATCTATTTATCTATCTACATTTATCTATCCAACAGCTTGATCTGAATAATATCCTCTTCTGTGACTTTTTGAAATCAGTGTCCTGTTTGACATTGGGAATTGGTTAACTAATGCATGAATGGCATTGTTAAATTCTGTTCTGGTCTCGTAGTCATGCCCTTGTGAAAATGTTTGCTATTTAGGTGTAAGTAAGTATTTGCCTGGTATAATAACATCATAATTAAGAATTATTAATTTGCAGAGATGTTATTTAAATCTTTTTTGAAGATGGCTTCCAATGGTTTATGGATACTATTTATAGCAACATTTTCTACGTTTTCTAATGAATAACTCTTTCCATTCTATGCCTATTTTTGTTAAGTAACACTTCAATTTCTCGGCGCAATGTGCGATTTATATTTGGAGTAACCATTTGAGTATTTCTTTGTATCAAGAAAACGGAGTATTTACAAAAAACTGCTTTAATTTACCTAAACATTTACACTGTTCGCTCGTCCAATTCTAATTAACATTTTCACCAATTAAAGATGCTGTTAGAAAAAATATTCTACTTCTTGGTGCAGTCATTTGAAGAATTTAACCAAGTTACAGGGTGTTAACCAAGTTAAGGGTGTTTTGTAGCATTCGTATATTTTTTACTTATGTCTTCCGCCGTTCACAAAAACTTGCGTTTTCTTATCATAAACTTACAGTTTATAGTTGGTAGTAAACAATCTCATGAATTTTTGCCAGGTCTGTTTCACTAATATTAACCGAATTAACCGACATGCCAAAAAAGCTCAACGTCTCTATGCAGACACTCTTCTTAATCGTCAAGCGCCTTCAGTTCACGTTTTTGTAAAACTGCACAAAAGATTGCGTGATATCGGTTCAGTTCAATCACCATTCAGAGACGAGTTTGCGGAAAATATCAACCCAAGTAGCAATTACTGCTCCCCCTGGAGAAGTCTTCACAAGCAACAGCTTTATCGCTAGCAAGTACAACAAGCACAGGTCCCAAATACACCTGATCATCAAGCACGTTTTGTTTTTTGCCGCTGGTTTTTGAGCAATAATGACGAAAATCCATATGTTACCACGGAATCCAGACGTCTGGTATGTTTTTCATTGAACAATTGGATTTTTATCAAACCGATTAATAGAGCTTAATTAAACTTCCTATAGTTGACGCAAAGGGTAGTTTTTTGGACGTCATTCCTTTGAACCAAAGACAACAAATGTGGTTCCAGCACAATGGTGCACCGGGGCATTTTCCAATTGCTATTAGAGAATATTTGCATGGATCTTTTATACAAAGATGGGTTGATTTAATTCTTGGGGGATATTTGAAATCTTTGTGCAGATACACTGCACGCTGAGATGCGCCAGCTGCTATAAAATGGAGGGAGGGCATTTTCAACATCTCACTTGAGTTTTTGCCTTCGTATATATAGAAGCACCCAAGTACTTCTCTTGACTTTCCATTAAATAGTTGGTTTTCCTTTACAAATGACAACAAACCAAGTGAGCAATTCAAGTATCTTTTCGTGTTGCTGTAACGAGAAGAAACATTAGAATAAAAAAAAAATATGGTTTTAAATGTACTCCAAAAAGTCTGTAAGGCACTGGTTTATCTCTTTCACTCGAAATGATCACAATTTATTTCTTACGTTTCGTTAAAATCGGCGGAATTGTTACAATTTTTTAATGCCACATTATGAAAAAAATTCTCTATTACTTTGGATTTTCGAGAACGCCTTTGCCCCTTCTTTTAATTTCAATTAATAAATATTATATCTTCAAATAAGAAGAATTCGTCAAGCTAATAATGTTAAATCAAATTTCTTTCCAATAGACTTACTACAATGTTCGTATTCACGCCCCACGCAACTGTTATGTATCTAATGAACTCCTTATCATTTCCTTGTCGTCACTTTTTATTTCTACGTAATTAAACTATTCTACTAAACTCGTATTAGTAACTAATAGAATGTTAAAAAATACGTAAAATATCTTTAGTGTAATTGCAAATACATGGTTAAAGCTTCGTGCTTGTAGTCAGGAATTGATTAAAATTTTGGAACCTAAACAGAATACGCTATCCATAATCTTATTTTTCAGGATTTAAACCATCCCGATATGCCAACCGATATTTGCTTATTGGACTGGCAATTCTGCCGACTGGGCTCTCCAGCCCTGGATGTCTCGCAGTTCCTTTTCATGGCAACCGACAAAGAATTTCGTGATAAGTACTACTCCGAAATGGTTAGAACCTACTACTATTCGCTTTGTTCTTATCTTGCGGAACTAAAATGCGACGCGGACAAAATATTACCATTCGACATACTTCAACTTCAACTGAAGAGGTACGCAGTGTACGGTTTGGGTATGGCCGTAATGACGCTTCATATCGTAATGAACGATGCACCAAACAACCACAATTGGAAGGAGAACATAAAAGCTTCCGATATTGAAGCTACTTTCAGCGAAACGGTCACCAAAAACGTAGAATCGTACAGAACGAGGATACGGGACATAGTGTTGGATTTCAAGGATTATGGCTACTTTGAATTTTTGAATTAGAGTGCTGTAAAATTTAAATTTAGTGTGACAAATGTAAAAAAATAAATATTTCATTTTCTAAACAAAAATTTAGAAGTTTTTTTTCTTTTTAATAGTAACGCTTATTTTCAAACAATAATTATAAGAAGCCGTTGAGCCGTTAATGTTGAGCATCGTACTTTTTACAAAAAGAATATGGTACTTCCAGGAAGCGAGGTAGGTACTTAATAATATAAGAAGCTTTAAGCCCCTTTTAAGCCCATAGCTGCGTAATCTGTTTTCTATCTCTTGCTTTAACTCCCTAATTTGTTATCTGTTTCTCCTTTAACTATTCTGAGATGGCTTCCTATCACTTGCTCCTGCGTCTCTATTTCTTCCATTTTCTCTCTAGTCCTTTCCAACTGATTATTTTCATCATCCTTTCCTCTTTCGTTCTTTCCAAATGTCCCACCCATTATAATTGCCTTGCCTTTATCACAGCAATGATCTTTGGTTCATTAATATGTCGTTCAGTCCTTCCCATTCGCCCTGGTCCAAAAAATCGGCTAATATTTTTGTCTATATTTTTTTTTGTTCATCGTCCGTGTATAATGAACCGACGGAAATATTCTGGAGCAAGGAGATCGTTTTAAGTATTTGGGAATAACAATCAAAGCAACACAGGAATGGAAGAAGAAATAAACACAAGAGTAAACAACGCGCCATGCTCTCAACAAGACATTTATTAGCAACAAGGAAATAAGTAACTGCTCAAAAATATTTAAGAACAAGAGAAAAGAATAAAAAACGAAAAAACTACAGAAGAATTAAACCAGCAGCAGAAATGATTTGGATATTTAATAAAAAATGGAAGAAGAAAGATCCATGGAAAGCATATGGAAGGCGAGACCAATGACCCAAGAAAACGTGGAATAGTGCAATAAAGGATGTACTGGAAATAATACACATGGGGTGGAGCAAAGCAGAAGTTAGCAACGGACAGAAAAGAGTAAAGAAAATTACTGAATAAAGACTGAATAATAATAGTAATAGTTAAAAATAGTTTTCTACACCTAACGCTAGGAAAGGTTTTCATTATATTTAAAAAAATTTTTGGTGACGGCCCAAAGGGGTGTATAACCTTATCTAAAGCTTGCGATAACCTGGAGTCAAGTTTCCATGATCACCCTCTCACCGTAAAAAGCAAAGTACAGTTATTTGTGAAGGATGATTCGGGCCCACTAAGAAAATTCGATTCTAGCAGGACTCGAACACACAACGCTTAACTCCGCTCAGTTAAACGCATGCATTTTTTCAACGAAACCACTGAGCCGTTACTAATAAACTTAATAACATACAAGAATTAATCATACTAGTTAAGTGAGGAAAAATACAGAGACAATTTTCCATTTTATGGTTTTTATTAGTCTATCTTCAAGTACAGGGTGAGTCAACAAATGAAGAAAAATACGAAAGTAAAAATTTTCTAACAAAATGTAGTAACATCAACTTATAACCTTTCGTTGTTAAATGTTAGTTTAACAAAAAATATAAACATGTTAAAGTTGTGGGTATTATTACTACATCTATTACTAATTCGTAAAAATATACAGATTGTTGTATTCAAAATAAGCAAATTATTGCTAATGGGAGTTTGTTTACTTTGGTAAATTATTTAGAACGATCTGTTTACTTAAGCAATAATCAGAGAAGGAAATAAAACGATCAAAACACAATTTGGTGCACAACACTCAACACCACGCGGAACGCAGCTGACGTTAGATTTGGTGGATCGGTATTTTAGTAACGGTATTTGGGAGCGGTATTTTGTTGTGGCAACACTTCGCGTTCTCCAATACCAAAATAACTCGTTACTTTGGAACGATTGGTTGTCGTGCTGCACCGGAACAGTAACGGTTTACATTCACGACGTTCCTGTGAAACGGTAATGCCGTTGAAACGACAAACACTTCCATAATTAGTAAACAACACATAAGTATCGGCACCCTCCGCACCACACAAGTTTAATTTATTATATAGTAATATAATAATTAGTCCGGGACGGCCGTTTCGAGGACACGAATGGTCCTCATCATCAACCGGTGACCGAATGCGGAGGGTGCCGATACTTATATGTTGTTTACCATACTACGCCACAGTCCTTGCTATCATTACTTCCATAGTTATTTTACAGATTCGTAAGAAAGAACATATTCATCAAAATCATCAAATGTTCTATTTCTTTATCAGAGTGTATGTTTTTTTACAAAGAACGGGGAAAATGTTTAAATTTTTAATTTCTTTAGAACAAACTCGTCAAATTTGATTTACATAGTTGCCGATTGAATTGATAACTACTGCCAACTTAAAATTTTGTAACTAATCTAGTGTAACTACATATTTATTTCTCCATTAAAAGTACTTGTCATTCGTACAAAAAAATATGAAATGCTCGTTCGTGAAATGTCTTTTCACGCACTTGGTTCGTAAATAATTATTTTCTATTTCATAAAATTTAACCAGTTTTTAAAATACTAATTATAAGTCTCAAATTAGACTATAGATTCGTTCCGTAATTCTTCATTATAACAGCATAAAAGTATATAACTACATTTATTTATTAAATATTTATTCAAAATTAATTTAATTCTAATAGAGGGATAAAGACATACAATTATTTTAAGTAGATTGAATATTATAAACAAAACAAATTCGTAAGAAAAAACACATTTATTAAGTAGTTTATATAAAATAAGTAGCTATAATTTGAAAATATTAGCTGAACTTAATTTGATTTTGTAGTCATATATACCATAATCGGCAACTTCTCGGATTCAAATCACCGCGTGAAGTAAAGTTGGTACTTACTGTATGTAACAGAAATAAAAATAAAGTTACTAGAGTGAATATATAGCCCCTACATGTGCTGCCAATGCAATGCTGCTTTGTTATAAAAGAGAAAGAGGTTTAAATAGATGTCGTATTGTACTTTTAAGGTAATTCGCGTAAAAACATCAATTTTTTTACAAAAAACTGGGAAAAATGTTTAAATTTTTATTTCTTTTATGTTCAAGTTTGATTTAGTTAAATACCGATTGAATTGATAAGTAGTGCCAACCTGTACAAATTTTGTTCCTATTCTAATATAACTACATGTTTATTTCTTCTTTAAAAGTACTTGTTATTCGTACAAAAAACACGAAGTGCTCGTTGGTGAAATGTATTTTCACGCGCTTGGTTTGTAAATAACTATTTTCTGCTTCATAAAATTTGACCAGTTTTAAAAGATGCTAATTATAAATCTCAAATTACGCTGTATCTTCAATCAATCATTCCAAAGTAACGGTAATTTATCGCTTTATGAGTGGAGCGGTATTTCCTATCGCTACTAATTACGTTGGGAGATAAGAATTGTGCAATCCTTATGACGTTTACTATCCTTGGTTGACTCAGCCTGTACGAGCCACATTTACACGATGAAATTAAACATACTCTTTAGACTACCTTCCATTCACGTCTGTATAATTGGTTGCCTACATTTGCAACTATTAGAATGATTTACTAGAACAATAGATTCGTAGTAAGATTCACAAAATTTTTTCTTAACCGTCTTTGTAAGAGTGCTAGATAAAAAAAAAGAGTATGTGAAAAAATTTCACTTTTTCTAAAGTCGCGGAAGTTCTGTTTATTTAACATTCCTTCGTTTGGAAATTTGTGTTTTCTATTCGTGTGAAGCGCGGCCCGCAAATGTTTTGACAGTGTGTGCGTGTTTGCTACTTTATTTTCTAAAAACGTTGATCCAAAATGGTGGATATTTGTCATCAAATTATCTTTATCTAATTTCCATGATGGATGTACGACAATAACCTGCATTTATAAATTCGAAACATAAAATACCGTTCAGTTGACATGACTTAATGATAAATTTGTTGTGGTTACCTTATCAAAAAGATGTGCGATGCATGTTCAGAGTTTCTGCAATTACTCGTTACATGTAAGTGGACCGACCGGTCGTTTCCCTAATAAAATAAACAAGAATGCACGTTCAAAATAAACCCTATTTCAAATAGAAATTGCATAACGTAATTGGTTTTTTCTTTTGTTTTCAATCTCGCCTCGTTTATTGTATTGTCCCAATGACAGCATTTTCATTGTTAAATGTCTGTGTTATTTCACGACGAAAGATCGAAAAATCGGTAAGCTTATACGTGCTTTCGGCTTTTAGATGAAACACAAGTATGCAGAGATAATAATGATCTACCCATCTTAACGAAGCATGATATCGGTGTTGTGCTCAATTACTCGCAGACCTGGCCAACGAGGTACGTATCTTACAATGTGAATAAACCTACCGCTATACTTTAATTACTTTAATTCTATTTTAGGCAATGTATGTGTTGTTACCGTGATCCGAAAAATCTCGAGAGGTTCAGTTTAATAACTCAAGGGATAATTTATCTGGTTGTCTGCCAATTGAAAGATTTAAGTGAATCACATGTCGAGGAAGACAAAAATGAGAATAAAAAGAAGGGAAAGCAGTCCGAGGAGGAGATCGCTAAGGAAAAAGAGGAAAAAGAATATATTATTGGGGAACGTGATAAATTATTAGTGTTGGTAGCAAAGATATTTTTACTTAATTTTCCTCTGTACGTGGCTTTTAAGCATACCATCCAAGCAAAATTAGATGAATTAACATCGCAGGAGATGCAGACTTTAAATTTGTTCTGTGATCTACACGATTCGGAGATACCAATTTATTTATTACGTAATGTTAGCTTATTTTGTAAGACAGGTGGGTTACATGCGATGACCGCTTGTTTTACTCATTTAACACCGGAGGAGTTACCGGTTTCCACTGCCCATGCGATGATATCTGTTGGTAAGACATCTTTTTCTACATTCTGGAATATTAAAAAAATTAAGTTACATAGTTTGGGAAATTCTTTAATGCAGTGAATAAAAAAATTACTTCGATAGAATTTAGGTAATCTTATAGGTTACGCCACCCATCTCAGATTAAAATATTAGTATTAAAAGAAACATATTAAGTAGTCTTATTTATTTATTAATTTGAAGTGTCCAATGACTTCGCAAAATGTTTTTCATGTCAATTACAGTGTTATCTGCACACTGCAGCACTTGCAACAAAAATATTTAAATTCCGTTGACCAATTTATCAATTTCGCAACGTTGCATTATTTTTTGTGTATGAACAGTGATCTCGTGAAAAGAGGGCCGTAAAATGCGGGATTACCGGGTCTTAAATTGTGATTTTTAAATCAGCTTCAAGCAAGCCATGACGTCATAATATTTATTTACATATCGCTGAGAGGAAACAACCTTAAAATATTACCGCAGAAGGATACAAGGTGATACCTTTGTGGAATATGTGAAATAAAACTGAAAACAGTTATTTAAATACCCAGTCTTCATAGGTTCGGATTAACTTTTGCTAATAATGGGTTTTCTTGAGCTTGTGAAAGAAGGAAAAAACGTGATACTTTGTGGAATTTGGAAAGTAAAGCTCATAAAAGTTATTCTAAATACCGAGTTCGATTTTGCAAATATATTCATATCGTTGCCACATGAAAAAAAAATATATATATAAAATATATTATCACTGAGTATGAGGCATAATGAAAGTGATGTATCTAACAACACAAAAGGATTTGTTTGTTCAGTTTAACATGGATTAATTTTTACAATATGTGTATTTTTATTTTAAACATTTGTCATCACTTTATTGTAGCTGTCTGTTATAGACCTACGATGAGTTTTAAAATTGTATTTATTTTTTTACTAAATTAAGTTTTAAAACGAGTTAAATGCATTTTCTTAAAATAAAAGTTAGTTATCTGCTTTTTATGTTAATTCTTCCAGAGAATATGTAAACCACAATTGTAAAGAACACTATGGCTCTTACCTTACTGCCTTAACTACTGTAATGTCTGTACTGAGATAAAACAACAGATAAAATTTATCAACACCTCTCTGTAAGCGAACTAACTGCGCATGCGGGATCATATCGCTCCTGCCGAACGGTTGGGGCAGGGAAGAGTTTCTGCTTCCCTGCCCCAACCGTTCGGCACGTACAGGCTGTACAGGAATTTTTTCCGCACGCGTTTATTTTTACCACTTTATTACAAAACTATAATAGAATAATATCAAAATAGATAATCAAAGCTGGTCAAGCCGTACGGGAACATGTCATTGCTCGCTCGTGCCTATGGATGGGAAATAACAGAGCGCAAAAGGAACATAAATTTAGTAGAAGTTTTAAGTATCTTAAATAACACAATTAATCAATTAAAAGTTATTCCCGGAGAATTTGGAAACAAGTTAAATCAGAGAATTATTTCAGTGTTCAACAGAAACCCAGAAGGACCAACTTTACAGCTGAAAACTTGTAATAGTTTATAATAATATTGTAAATAACTACCCACAGATTCTGAAACCAGAACGATAACATATTCTATGGAAGTGACAAAAATAATTTATTGATATTCGCTAGCCGCGTGTGAGTCACCCCGTACGGCTTGCCTAGCTCTGGATAATTATTTGATCAATGTAGAATGATTAAGTGAATCTGCAAAAAAATTATTAAAAAGTGAAACAACATCCTCGGGATCTTCAGACAAATAATTTTGGTCCTTCAAAGATATATTATTTAATAAGTCAGACGAGGTTTCATATTGTTTAATTCTTATTATCAATTAATAATTACGTTAGGTACAGTGAAAATCACGAATCTTTGTGGTTACGTCATAGTTGTTTATGAAGTATGCAGCGTCTGAAACAAATTCAGGTTAATTCTTTTGTTTATAACTTAAATTCTTTATTAACATTTTAGTCAACGTAGAGTTCAAAAAATAAATCGTAAAGGATTGTAACCAGCAGGATTATAAATAGTAAACTTTTTTTTACTAACAAAACTTTTGTAATAACGTATTACTTCATTGGTATTTACGGAATGGAAGTGAATAAGCTGCGCTTTTTGTGAAATAAAATTATTTATTATTTTTTTATTAAATAATGTACCTTAATAATATTCTTCTTATACCGAAAAACGCCAATTTTTAAATCAGAATAAGTAGAAAAGCAAGAAACATTGAGATGTTTCACAAATAAAATATTTATAGTCTAATATATTATCAACTTTAAAATAAATACAATTCGACATTTTTATTTTATTTATGTAACAAAGTAAACAGAAAAATATATACTTATCATTCTTCTCCGTAAGTGCTCTGTGGTTATCATCTTTTTTAAACATAAACCTCAAAAGATCTAGCAAACGTTGCTAGTACATAACATATTTCCTCGTTCCAGCTTTTCCTGTTACATGTTTTTCTATAACAACTTAAATTAGAATTAGAATTAATTTGCTATTTTTACGTATTTCGTTTGTCCAAGAAATTAATGACGTGACCAAAGATTCGCGATTTTCACTCTATATATTTTTTTGTACGCGTGTACCGTTATATTTAAATTAAGTTTAGGTGGTTTTCAATAATTTTTTTATTTATTTCTTATTCCAGTGTGCAATTTGAAATTGTGGATGAATTTCAAAAGTATGATTTCGCTATTAGTTCCTCTACGGTCTTGTGTACTTCGTTATATGTGTAAATTGTCTGACCAAGACTTGCGTACACCTACAATAAAAAGTATGGCCGGTGAGTATTGCTTGGTTTCATTCTTGAAATATGTGCATGATCTTTAATCGCTTACAAAATTTCAAAATAACCAATTTGTAACTTTAATTAAGTATGTAAATTTAACTATGATAAAGTTCTGTTGCAATCAATACTAAAGCCCGCGCTACGTAAATCTAATGAATTAGCTCGGAATAGCTGCTTTCAGGAGGCGTGGATCTCCATTATTAACCATATGACCACCGTATAACCGTATTCGTTACTAATTTTGCATTATCTTCAATTCTCCTTGATTCTACTTAATTTTATGTAACGCTCCGAAGTCTTGAAGATTTTACTGTAAAATAAAGAGAAAATTAAATATTTGCGCCTTAAAATGAAAAGCTGGAGACAAAAATTCGCAGAAGTATTAAGTTGTTAACGTCATATGAGAGATAAGAGTATAATTGAACAGGATATTCTCAAAGTTGCGACATCTATCGCTCATAAAAAATGCTTTTTGATGATAGTGAAGACTGTGGGGTAGTATGACAAATACTAAAGTATAAGCGCACTAGGTACCACACATACTACACCACAGTCCTTGCTATCATCGTTGATTGTGGCTCTCTAACCCAAGAAATGGAACCGCTTTGGTAATACGACTATTAAAATTATGTTAAATACAAGCTATTATCTTATTTCTAAACCTTTATAAAAAACATAATGTCTTTCTAAAATTCTTCAAAGTTAGGTTATCCAGTAATTTCAAAAAAAAATTATTAAACTTCTCAATCAAGCCAAAAATCAATGGTTACAAAATGAAATCCAGTATCAGTGTGCAAGATGTAGTCAATTAAAAATAGAATTATGTATACACCTTAAAATGACGCGACGTGGGCAAATTCGTCTATTAAGAATCTAGTTGCCACAACTGTTTTTTTAATAGTGTTACTGCGCAAAGAATGCAAAACCTTCAAAATTTCTTTTTCCTCCCCTGGTTAAATATGTTCTTTTTATGCGTAAACAATGCGTGCTATTATTATCTGATTTTGCAACATTTAAAAACACTGTATGTCTATGTTTGTCGAATTAATAATATATAAGAAATGTTTTTATGTGTATTTAAATTTAATGGGCCACCAATAACATTTATATACTTTATTGATTTGCGAACTGAATTCTTTCCTTTGTGCGTAATTTTCTATTTAAGTATGCGTTACCTAAATCATGGGCACATTTTTCTAAATACCCTCTTTTATGACATGCAACCTAATACAATATTAACTTCTTTTTCCTGCAGATTTTATGTGGAATGCCATTAAAGATCCCCTCGATACTCCAATGGCATTCGATGTAGATGGCCTGGACTTAGCATTTAAGTACTTTACTTCAAGCACACTAACCATGAGATTAGCAGGAATAACTCAAATCAACAACCAAATCGGCGTGCTGGCTGAACTGTGCGTCGGGGAATCCTTGCCTGAAGCCGAATCAGCACCTAGAAGCATGGCTGATTGGCTCATCAGCAACCAAATCATCTCACACATATTTGGACCTAATTTGCATGTCGAAGTCAGTATGAACCAATACAAATACTTTACCATTATTTGAATTAATTGTCATTTTTTAACATATTCTTTTGAGTAGGTCATAAAACAAAGCCACATCATCTTGAATTTCCTTGCCATGGAAGGTAGGATTACTTGCGAACACATGGATATTATTTGGGCAGCTGCACAGTTAAAGCATTGCGCGAGACCAGTTCATGATTTACTTCCTGGTCTCGTAAAACATCTTTCAGCCTCACCTGCATTACATCTGTACAGTTTATTAGTTAAATTAGAGCCTAAGGAACATACAGAACAGGTATTATTTTCTTTTTCTTTAAATTCCAGCATTTAATCTTTCATTTTATTGCGTTCCAGACTTTATTTTTAGCATCTGCTCTCATCAAATTCATTTGGACTCGAGGTGGCGCTGGTACGGAAACTGGACTCATAGGATTAGCCGCATCTCAAGCTGGTATACCGTTACATAAATGTCCTAGTTCGTCCGAAAATAGTGTTAGTTTAGATGCGAGTAACTCGGAAGAGGAACATGTAAGTACTTACTAGTTTTTTTTTATTTAATTGCTGATTTTATCATATACGTTTTAGGCAGAAACATCAGCGCAATCAGAAAGCCACAAGTCAGAAAGTGAAGACATAGACGGTGTAGAAATTGATGAAGAAATTGAAGAGCACATTGTGATAGATAGTAGTGAAGGACCACCTTGCAAGATGGCGCGAAAACAAGCATGCGGTGGTAGCAGTAGTGAACCAGAAATTGAAGGTAAAACTTTGATAATTGTATTAAAACACTTTCAAATAAATTTTTGTGTTGATTATATAGATATTACAAATAAAGGAGAAGTTATAAAAGAACCAAGTACACCGGCAGCTGTTCTACGGCCTAAACCAGAAAAACGACAAATGTATGAGCTTTCAAACAATCTCTTTATATTTATAACGTATAACCATGTTTCCAGAGGTCCGACCAAGAAGAAAAGCAATATAAATGAAATACCCGAAGGTGTTGAAACCATAGGCTCTAGCAGTTCCCAAGACGAAGGGATTAGCGAAGATAACCCTTCCAAATTTAGGAAACGAAGGAAAATTCTTCGTAAAACAAGAACAAAACATAAAACTAGAGGTAAATGGTTTATTTTTTAATACACTTTTTAAAAAATCATTAAATGTAAAAGATGTTCGTAAATAATGCGTAATAATTATTCAAGTTTAAATAAATAAACTCGTTTTGTGTCTTCACTAAGCAAGAAACTATAACAAACGATACATACGAGATTTCAAAGAAATGTTGTCATTAATATTATAATAATTGCAGTCAAAGAAATATGTGTTAAATACAATATACAGCAAATGCACATGTAATATTACCGCTTGTAACGAATATTTTTAACAATACATCCCCCAATGTAAATTTTAGAAAAGCGGAACAAAAGGGTCTTAAATGTCCCAGAAATCGAGGCACTTAGCGATGTAGAAGTCGATAGCGAACACGAAAGGGCTGCATTAAAGAAGCCCAGTTCACTAATACTGCCTACGAATGTTGGGGACTTGGTGGATGTAAATTTTAAGCCAACCGTTTACCTAGAAGAAAGTTCGTCGTGTAGCGAATTGGGTAAAGATGTCGCTGCTCTCGATGCCGCTCGTGATCCTCCGTGTGCTAACACTTTTTTGGCTATTACACCTAGAGAAGCTGCTGGGTAAGTAGAGCCTACATGCAATATTTTACGAGCGTAGTCTGAAAAGTTCCAAGTCTCAATATGAAGATGGCGTCACTACTTTTATTAGGTACGTTTGACTTTACGACAGTAAATCTTTGCGGGCAAACATAAAAAATGCGGAACTCATACAGCTAAAAAGGGCGGAATCAACTAAGAGTTGACTATTGAAAAGTATAACTGAATTTGATTTGTTTCTGTGTTAAACTAGAAACTTTTCAGACCGCCCATGTAGTGTTCCAATATAGCCATATTTAAAAATTAATTAATTAGGCAAATATTTAATTATTTATTTCGTTTGTTCGTTTTTTGAAATTGGCTATTCTAATTCTATTCCCGTTTCACACAATATTTTTATTTGTTTTCAGTCATATATTAGAACTGCTGAGCGGTGAAGAAGCCGAAGGCGAAGCAGATGGTAGTTATTCGTCTAGGATGAGCAATAAATCCGAGAAGAATATGGCTGACTTCGACGGAGAAGATTCTGTTTGCTCGGAAGAACTGGTCCAACTAGCCGAACACGCTCAAATGAACTTGCATGGTTTTGCAAATCAATCTTCACCAGAAAAATCGCCGGTAAGAGTGGACCCGAAGCTATCGGCTTGCTTCAAAATCGATAACGTTTGCCAGCCCGGGAATACTTTGCTATGGGACCTGTTGCAAGACAACAAAATCGGACAGTTGGGAGAAGGATTGGCTTTAGAGGCAGAGAAAACGCTTTGTAATCTACTTTGTTACAATACAGATAGGATAATTAGGATGAAATTTATCGAAGGTTGTCTTCATAATTTAGCTAATAATACGTAAGTGGATGTAATTTTATATATAACTACATCTGACAATTATATCTAAGAATGAATGAAATTTCGATTTGCGTTTGAAATTCATTGACAAGCTTGACAATTCAAATTACATTTGATAACCAAAATAATGCTGCTAATACAGTTACTCCGGGTGTTGGTGGAATCACTCATGGCAAAAGTTATGTGAGAAGAGAAAACGCTAACCAACGGACATGTTTTTAATTTACCATTTTACAATACAAACTTTTTTGTTTAAACAATGCAAATTTAATATATTTATCTTTTTTCACAGATCAGTTATTGTTTCCCTACGTCTGCTACCTAAATTATTGACATCATTTCAACAATTTAGAGGCCTAGACATGCACCATGTAACACAGTGGGCCGAAAGACAACACCATATGATGGGCCATTTCTTTAATAACCTAAAAGCATATGCTATGGATAAAACAAAATCACTGCCACTGTATTCACATCAAATGCAGGTGCAAGTACGGTTGCATTTCCTATCAGCAGTATTTTCGCCGCTTGTCTCACCAAATACATTTAAGTAAGTTGAACCATTTTACTTACTTTCTAAAAGAAAATAATACCCCACTTCAATGCTTTGATTGATTATAGATTAAGTTTAGAACAAGTCGATATTCTATGGCAATGTCTTGCTCATGATTCTGAGTGTTCAGATGAACTATTTAGCTGGCTCTTGTCACAAGCTAAAAGTACAGAGTTGCATGCTCTCGGTATAGAAGCCTTGAAAACATTGTACCTGGTCCATTTACCTGGATTGCCACCTGAAAATTTTAGTATGACTTGTTTGAGTTTATTCCAACAGCTGTGTAATTTGGCTCGAATAGCTACAGCTAATATGGATTCGCATAGCCAAGATGGTTACGTGATAGGCATGGATCATATGTGGAAAATTGCTTTAAGAGCAAATAATACTGGTAAGTAATTACATAATTTAATAAACTAACACAAAGGTGACATATTAATTTCATATTTTTGATAATAGATGTCAGCATGGCAGCTATTCAATACCTGAATGGATACTACATGGGGCAGAATCTACAACATGAAGGTCAGTTTGTTTGGCAATGTATGACGCATCTAGAAGCCGCTACTAAAGATCTGACGAAAAATAATGGTATTGGTGTAGAAGAAGCGCCTCTATTGTGTATACAAAGGGCATTGCTTTTGTTGAAGACGCATATGGAGACTTTTCGAAAAAGGTATTATAAATAAAGAAGTGTTTACCCGTTTAATTGCAAAAGTTAGCTTGGCAACGTTTTCCTTTCTCTTTCTTTGCTCTCTTAGTATTACCATGTACCACAGTATCCCAGTTATAATTTTTTTTATTTGAGGCAAAGGCATTTATAAATGTTGAATAGCAACACTGTTACTTTATATGTTTAGTCATTTATTTTAACTGAAACAGAGAGAATATATTATAGTTTTAACGTTGTCGAAATGAATGAAGTAATAGGATGCTGCTTCCCTTCATGTGCCCCAGTGTGTGATGATGATAGTGGCGCATGTGACAGTTTTCCAAGAAACAAACTGCTGGGCACAGGTGTCTTCACAAAAATTTTCTTGACTGACTATTAATTTATTTGCATTTCCTGACTTACTCTAATACTCGAAGCAGGCTTCACCGCATAGACGAACCCGAGTCGGACAAATTCGTATAAATAATAAATTCTTGTATTACTTTATTCATTTCAACCTGTCGATTCAACAAGTTCGACAAGGAATTGACATAAGTGATTATTAAAAAGTAGTCCCATCGAAAACTATTTTGCTTAAATAAAATATTATTTGTTTTTAAATGTTATTCCCTCATTTACAATCCTGGACCGCAGTTGGCATCCAGGAAATATTTCCAATTTGAACTTGCATTATTTTATTAAATAATATTTTATCCTCTGAACAGATATGCGTATCACTTAAGGAGATGGGCTCTAGAAGGTAAGGGAGTGGGCAGTCATGCAGCAACACCGGGGGACCGTTCTTATACCCCTGTCAGATTAGTCATTCAACCAGCCGGAATGTCGGAACGCTGCGTCTTAGACCTGCTTAGTACGGATTACGTAGCAGATTTAAGGGCCGAAATAGTGAAGTGGTGGGAAGACCTATGCCAAGTAAATATAAAATATTTTACTTTACACATTTACTACTCTATAATCATTTAGAAAAATACGGAAAATGAAAAAGTGTCAACCTCGATTATCCTGCAGCAAAATCCGATTAGAATCATTACGCAGGGTCAAGAATTAACAACGGATTGCGACGAAAAAACACTCGGGGAAATGGGACTTAAGGATAATCAAGTGAGTCAGTCCTTTAATTTTGCTGACTTGATATTGATTCCTATCGTTTCCAGATGGTGTATATATCGATGGGCGTCTCTAGGAATCTAAAAAAACGCGAATGCATGGATTCTCCTTCCTTGCATCCACCACCGCCACGAGAATCGATTCCAACGCTATTACTCTTGGGACCGAATTATTTTGAGCAGTTGTTTAGTTTGATGCGAACCTTGAGCGCTATGAAAACGCCCATAAAAGGTGGTGTAAGTATTCCGTTTGCCTCCAATAAGATGAATACGATTCGAAGTTGACTATTTTTAGCGTCATATACCTCACACAAAAGCACAAGTTTTAAGTAGGCGAGTTTGGGATATCTTAAGTTTATTGCCGACTAGTCCTACGTTGCTTAGAGGTTTCCAAAATCTCGATACTCCCCTCACAGAACTTCTAGATCCATCCAGTCCTCAAAAATTAATGTATTCACTGTATATAGTAGAAAGTTTAAGTACAAAAATTGGCTCAAAATCAATCGATAAACTTGATTGGAGTAGAATATTTATTCAACATGGTGGACTAAGGCATTTGTTCGATATTTTCATGTCAGGTAATAATCATAATTTAATTTGTTGCGTCTTTTAATGACCGTTTTGTTAAGGTGTGTTGCAACGTACTGGCGAAGATGGCAGCGAATGGCAACAAGACTGTTTAGCGTCTCTTTTAAAACTATTGTGCCAATTGGGTGTTGATTCACCCCCTGAAAGTAGACCGAGCAGAACTGATAAGATAGTAATTCCAGGTTTAAACGAGGTGTGTGCAAAGTTAAGGAGCAAGGGATCTAACAATCTGTCAACTTCACTTATTGATTTTAGGCAATGCTATCTATGATGTGTGTTAAAACAGTTATGCCTCAATTAACAAGTATACTAGAAGAAATATCTTTACCTCGAGATCCTAACCATTACAAAACTGGATTTTGGGGGAGAGCTCAGGTATCATATTTTTGATCAACAAAGTTGCCGAATTTATCTGCTATTTTTAATTCAAGGTTGTGCATTACGCTATGGCATTATTAGTATCTTGGTTACACTGCAGGGAAGAAGCCAGGCAAGCTCTATTTCAATCTCCGAACTTCTCTATTTGGCTGCAAAGACTCGTTCTAGAAGATCCAGAGCCAGCAGTAAGAAGAGAAGTGTGTTCCGCTTTGTATAAGCTGTGTTTAGGCATGTCCGCGCAAGGCGATGTGTTCGACAATACATTTGTGGCCCCTATGTTGTCACATTTATTGCTGTATATGGAAAAGGCGGAAGGAATGAGGCCACAAAAAATAGAGGTGCATAATTTTATCTAACATATTGATCAGCATTTGAAGCGATTTCCCGGCATTATTATTACTAGGAAACTAGGGTCATGCCCTTGGTTTATATCTTTTGCGTTAGAGTTCTATTAACCGCATGTCAGCAAAACACCAATAAAGTGATCTGCGGATCATAGATGACGCGTTTGTAGGTTATATTTTATTTCAAAATCTACATGAATTTGGCTTGAACCGTAAAACTTGGGTGTTCACTTGGTTCACAGATCAACCTTGAACTTGGTATAACGGTGTTCTCTTGTTTTAACCGAAATTCACGTTGATCGATCGGTGAATTTGGCTGGTACGAAGGGTCGTTTTTATATTCCCGAACTAGGCGTGAAAAGAAAAAATTAGAGCAGCTGTAAAAATTACTTTTTCAATATAGGCCCATTGCTTTTGGAAACGAGCATTACATCGTTACAATAACTCTAACCTCTAATCTGTTATAAAAAAATTCCTTTGGTTCGTCTGCAAGATATCTTTCAGCGGCCGCTATAAATTCGTCATCTCCCATAAATTTTGTTTTTTTTTTTTAGTATTTTTTTGAGATTTGGAAACAAAACAACGGACTATGGTGGATGGTCAATTTCTATGAAGCCACATACAGTAACAACAAGTTTCGAACTTCTCTGACAGTTTCAAAAAATAGTTGCCATTATTTTTCCTGCATAAGTGGTGACTTTAAACTTCTACGGAGGATTAAAGCCCTTAATATGCCACTGTGTTAATCCTTGTTTTGATTCAGGGTCAAAATTATGGACCTATTTCCGGCCACAAGTCGATTGGTAATTAAATCTGGTTCGTCTCCATAAAGCCCCAAAGAACACGTCGACATCAGGGCACGCATTTGGAATGCCGAAAGCTTCCAAATATCGAAAGTCTAGTCCGGGAATGTAAAAACTGACCCTTAGTGCCTTAACGTGTCTGTTTAAGTCATAATTATTACGGAATATTACCGTTCCATTTTTTAAGAAGAAAATGTTGACATTTTTTACGCAACCCGTTTGTCCAAAATCTGGCCCAAAATAATGTTTATCATCTTACCTAAGCTTTTGAAACTTTGATTTGATTCTTAAAATTAAGAAGTCACTTCTATTAGTTCTCTCTATTCGAATTATGAGGATAGCAATTTACTATTCTAACATTCGCAAATTGTCTATTTTATTTTTGTTTTTGTCTAGGTAATACAAGCGCCGGAAGAAGGAAAAGAACCATATGGTCCTGCTTGTCGAGACTATTTCTGGCTTACATCTCGGTTGGTTGACAGTTTACCAGATGAATTTGTTAAAGGTACGCAATATTACTTTAGCATAAACAAATGCATCCGATTATTTCTATTTTAGAGAGTATAGAAGAACCACAAAATTGTGTGATTGACATAAACGAATTAACAGCGAAAATATCACAATCTGTTTTGTCCAGGGATTACCTAGAAACAAGACATCGTACAGTAGACGACGATGGGTTAATAGGGCTTCTAAATTTACTGACCAATTTAATCAAACATAGACCACCGTTTCAAACTAGCAAGCAAGGACAGGAACTATTATGCGAAGCAAGTTTATTTGCAATATTCATCGTAAAATTGAAAGTGTAACCCTTACGAATATTACAGGTTTTTGAATTTTTATTCGCTTTACCAAATCCTAAATTACGGCATGTTCCAAAATGCAAATCTGGAAGATCTAGAACGGCAGCTTTTGATCTACTTGTCGAACTAGTAAAAGGTGCTCCGGATAATTATTATATGCTACATGAAAAATTATTAAAGCAACATCAGCCAGGTAAACCATTTCACTATATTCATAATGTTGGGAAATAGTAATTCTGTAATGCAGGCCCAAATTCCCCTTATCCTTGGGATTACTGGCCTCACGAAGATGGACGTTCGGAATGCGGATATGTAGGTTTAACCAACTTGGGCGCCACCTGCTATATGGCTTCGTGTATGCAGCATTTGTATATGATGCCTCAAGCTAGAGCATCTATACTAGCTGCAAATACGGAGCATTCTAAGCATGAACCTACTTTAAAGGAACTTCAAAGGATGTTTGCATATTTACTGGTATGTTAATTGGTGTACCGCAAGGTAGCATTGTTGCACCCGTACCTTTGTTCTTAATTGAATTTTAGGAAAGCGAAAGAAAAGCTTACAATCCCAGAAGTTTTTGTAAAGTGTACACGATGGACCATCAACCTTTAAATACTGCGGAACAAAAAGATATGGCTGAATTCTTTATAGATCTCGTCAGTAAACTGGAGGAGATGACTCCCGCTCTAAAAGCAGTTGTGAAGAATCTTTTCTGTGGTGTACTTAGTAATAATGTTGTTTCTTTAGTAAGTTTTATGAGTTATAATCACAATTTGGCATAACGAGTAGGACGGCGTCATGAGAACTATTCATTGCATCTTATTAACATAAATGGCAACCATTTAAATAGCATAAAGTTCAATAATTTTCGAAATGAAGATCCTATTCTAAAGAAGATAGAGTTTTTTGAATGGTTTTTGGTGGAAATGCGAAATTCTTAAAATCAATAATGTGGACTGATGAAGTTAAGTTTACCAAAAATTGTATATATAAAAGACACAACAGTTATTTTTGAACAGACGCAAATCCTAGACTGGTTGAGAACAAAATTTTCAAGTATCCTAGAGCTTTGTTGTTTTTTGCGTAATATTTTTACGACGAAAATTTGACTGGGGAAAGATATTTCAATACTCTGCAAAACGTAGTGAGGGAAGCGTTAAACCATCTCCACACCCAACAACAACCAAGGAAAACATACAAGGGCTCGACTTGTCTTCAGTAGAATATGTGCAAATTTCATTGGCCGTGCTAGTAATAATCCAGGAATGCAAGGATTTTAACTTGTTTAGCATACAATGATAGTGTTTTCGAACATAGATATAAATGTTTCAAGAAATGTTCCCGTGTAACCGCAAGTAATATTTTTTCAAAAATATTTTAAATAATCTTTGTATTGTCGCGAAATTTTAATTTTCTATTATACTTACTTTTCTTAAAATACTTTTACTTTGAATTCGAATCGCCGTACCCTTTATAGTTGCGACCAGCATTAAACACATCAATATCGTATGGGCGTCGTCATCTGGATTCAAAAATAAGAAGCAGCAATTGATGTGACGAAGTGATAATTTTTGTTCTTTTAGAATGTACCATATTAAAAAAAAAAACAAGAAATTTAAAAGAAACTCATAACTTCAACTCTTCTCTTCTTTTCATAACATAATGAATATTTCACTACTCTATACTCGCCTAAATTATAAAAGCTAAGTCTAGCGCGTCTCTAAAAAACGTGTACAGCC
The DNA here is from genome assembly GCA_902654985.2 of Oryctes borbonicus. Lineage (NCBI taxonomy): Eukaryota > Metazoa > Arthropoda > Insecta > Coleoptera > Scarabaeidae > Oryctes > Oryctes borbonicus. Next base: position 282,079 of record LR736881.1, on the reverse strand, counting down.
AATACAATAGTGGACCACGAGGATTCATCTCGCTCGTCGTGCCAAGCTCTGGTTATAATCCTAAATTAAAGTACTTAACACAATAATCCTTATCCTTAGGACTGTGATCATGTTAGTCGCACCTTGGAGGAATTTTACACAGTACGTTGTCAAGTTGCCGATATGAGGAATTTGTACGAGTCCCTAGATGAGGTAACCGTCAAGGATACTTTAGAAGGTGATAATATGTATACTTGTTCCCAATGCGGAAAGAAAGTTAGAGCAGAGAAAAGGTATATTATTTTTCCTTTGTAAGATTACGAAGAAGATAGTAATTTTCAAACATTGCAGGGCGTGTTTTAAGAAATTACCTCACATTTTATGTTTTAATACGATGCGATATACCTTCAATATGTTAACGATGTTGAAGGAAAAGGTAAACACGCATTTTTCATTTCCCTTACGTTTAAATATGGCTAGCTATGTTGAGAAATATTTAATGCCACAACACTACAAAGAGGAACGTTTGAAAGCCAATGATGAAGAGGAAGAACAATACGAATACGATCTTATCGGCGTAACAGTACACACAGGAACAGCTGACGGAGGTCACTACTATAGCTTCATTAAAGATCGATCGGCCGGTGCAAGAGACAAATGGTTCCTTTTCAACGATGCTGAGGTGAAGCCTTTTGATCCCAACCAAATAGCTGCTGAGTGTTTTGGAGGTGAAATGACTGTGAGTAACCAAAAAAAAAACTCCTTATAAATGAGTTACAATCGTAATTTTTTTTATAGAGTAAGACCTATGATAGTGTGACAGATAAATTTATGGACTTCAGTTTTGAGAAAACCAACAGTGCCTACATGTTGTTCTATGAGCGTTGCCCATTGAGCAACGAAAATATTGAATATCCCTCCACTACTTTAGAGTCAGGTGATAGTTCTTCAAACTCGTCGCAATGTCCGGCTTCACCGACGCCCTCTACGACCTTCGAATTGAGTAAGGAACTTGAAGATTGGATATGGCAGGATAATATGCACTTCATACAGGATAAGAATATATTCGAACATACATATTTTAAGTAAGTACAGATACGAGCTCTAACAATGATCATTTTAGTTGGGCACACTAGCCAGACATTCTTTTTAATCAAAACATTCTATTTCAAAAATGATAGTTGGAAAAGGGTACTACTAACACCATTTTAAAGCGTTAATAATAGCTTTAATTCGAGCAAACACCAATGTCAGGAATTCTAAATATTATACAATGATTTCGTGCCAAATCTCTAGAACAGGCTTTTCTAGAGTCCCAGCTGCTCAACGTAGGACCAGTTGCGTCATGGTCGATTAATTTAAGTACAGATTTTATAGCTTTGTAATATGGCTAGTCAAGGAAAATAAGAATTTACAAGAAATTTGTTAACGGTTTGTGCGATTGAATCAACTGAGAGGCGACTAATTACGGAACGTTAGGAAGCGCGATTGGTTCCCAATTAAAGACTATAATAATTGGACATGATGTTGTATAAAGCACTTTTTTACGTTTTCAGCTGTTGGGCACGTATCATTGTCTTGCTGAAAAATTAATTCTCTATTCAAATGTTTTCTGTACTTGAAGGCAAATGATTTTCTGAAATGTTTTCATATTTTTCCGGAAGTGTATTGTTTACGAATTCTAAAGAATCTGCCCCATTGGTAGACATGTTTCTGTGTTTTATTATTATATGAGGGTTCTTCAGAAGAGGGAAAGATGGTAGGCAACAGTTCGCACAGTAACTCGTAAACCAAGCCAGAGGCGTAACTAACTGAGTAGGAAGCAGTTGTTTACGGTAACTCAGTATGTGAACCATCCCAGCTAAGCATTTGATTTTCTCCTCGCGACAAACAAAGATATATGTGAACATATCAACAAAATGCATCGAAATCCCACTTATTCGACAAAAATGTCGCATTTCCACAATAAAATTTTCAACCGTTGCTTGAACAAAATTATTTCCGACAATTTGTGGTTTACCCGCTACTTCTAAGAGGTTTGAAAATGATTTCGTTTCGTCTTCGTCGTCTGATTCTGAAGAGTAATCATCTAATAAGCGTTGTTGTAATACGTAAAAGCTATTGATGTGTCTTTGTACCTATTTAAATAATGGAAAGGTCAATTAAATAGCCTCCACCTCATCCCTTACATCAATCTTTCACAATCACCGGTGATTTTTTTATCCATGATAGCTCCGGTAATTTTCATTTATTCGAAATCTAAAAATTATTTTAAATTATTTCAGCTTCATGTGGCAAATTTGTGGCTATATTCCTCAAACAATAATGCCCATTCAACCGGACATCACACAACGTGCAGCTCAACTATCAACCTCATTCTTTATAGAAACTTTCATTCACGCGAAAGAAAAGGTAAATATAGATTTCCCTAAATCTATTATCTACAATCGTTGTTTACTTTTCAGCCTACAATGGTACAGTGGGTGGAATTAGTGACAAAACAGTTTAACGCCTGTCAAGAGGCGTGCGTATGGTTCTTAGAACACATGGCTCAAGACACCTGGTGGCCTGTACAAGTACTACTAAAGTGTCCCAATCAAATGGTACGTCAGATGTTCCAGAGACTGTGCATACATGTTATTCAAAGACTGAAGTAAGTAAACGTCGTTTTTTTCAAAATAGTCGCTTTCATTTCATGCATTTATCAATTTTTAGAACTACACATTCTAGTTTATATTTACTAGTAGACCAGGATAGACCTGGGAGTACTGCTGAAAGAGTAGACGATGAAAAAATGAATGTCGATCCAGCTAAACTTGGCAATTCATCTTGTGTTACGAAATTCGTCAAAACTTTGCTCTGCCTGGTAATGTCTCTATTCATTTGCATTTAATCTTCAAATTAAATCCAAATGAATAAACAAATAATATAATTCAATATTATTTTGTAGATGGAGCACGGTGCTAAAGCTCACTTAAAACATCTAACTGAATATTTTGGGTTCCTTTACGAATTTAGTCGCATGGGTGATGAGGAATCGAAATTCTTGTTGGCTGTCGGTGCAATTCATACAATGATCGACTTTTATTTAGGACACAAAGTCCATGAATTTGTAAGTTTTTCGAAATTTAAAATAGATATTTGTTATATATTTTTTTTGTAACAATTAGGTTGATGTAAGCGAAGGTGAGGAAGAAGAAGAAGTCGTCACCTTACCAACTGATAAATACAAGCCTGCTTCATTAGATAAAATGATCACTTTAATAGCATCTCTAGTTGAGAAGAGCAGAGACACCGACTTGCGATTGAAACTAAGCTCTAAAGATTATAATGCTGTCGCCGGAGGAAAGGTTAAAAAATTGTTACTAATGTCAATGTAAGTATTTTATTTGATGTTATTATTTTAGGGTTTTCCGTTTCTATACCAACAAATTAAGGATAACATTAATCTACAACAAACGCGTAATTTAATCCATTCGTTATGTAGAGGGAATGAAAGATTGGCCACATCTATAATAGCGATGGTTTCCCAAGCTATTAGTAGAAATCCAGATGTATGTATTACTTTTATTAATTCTCTGTCAAATTAAGCTGTTAGTCGATCCACGAGCAGCCCCGACAGATCGTGATGGCAGCAATCTCTTGTTGCAATTGTAGAGGTTGTTTGCTCATATTTCAACAAATTATGTCTTTAATTAGATATTTTTTTACGTCATCTATTTATATAACATTTAACCGATTGACTACCATCTTCCACAAATCTGATGCCGTGATGAGCCGTAATACGGCGAAACGCGCGCGTGTACACGGTGGTAGTCTGACTTCATTATTACTTTTAATAGTAAAAATAATATTTATTTTATTAAAATTAAACAAATCGCGAGCGTACAAAACGTACGCAATAAAACTAGTAACTATTAAAATTACACAATTTTCGCAAATTTTAATTCCTTATTTATAATGCAATCATCACGGTAATATTTTTTCGTTAAAATACGAATACGTCTTGTACATGTAATTTTGGCTAACTCTATTTTTCTTCACAGTCCTGTCAGCCGTTCTTCAAGTTACTTACGCTACTGACCGAATGCGGCAATCAGAACTCGGGTGGCCCTTCGGGACTTCCATGTTTTACGCAGCTCGTACTACAAAAAGTATGGGAAGCAGCGGAGTGTTGTCCGTATTCTGCGTTGGATTGGTTAGCAGTGCAAGTGACGAAGATCCGGTTAGTACATCAATGGGTTTTGTCGTCCTTAGACTCATGGCTGGAACATTTCTTAATAGCCCACGCCAACCAAAGGGTTAGGAATAGTAAGTTTCGTACTAACAATTAATGATTGCAAATAAAATGCATATACGAACATTTCTATAGCCGCCGGAGTGTTGCTGGTGTCTTTAGTGCCAAGTACGCAATTCCGATTGGGCTTTAGGGCATCGCACCGATTACATAGGGAACCGCAACTTTCGGCCGAAGCTCAAACTGTTTTACATCAAGTATATACCGCTTTGTTGCGACTACTAGGTCCCGCAAAGCACTATACAGACATGCAACAGCACGGTACAATGAAATTGACGACGTATTTCGCTTTGTTGATGTATTGTTGTATCGGTAGGACCGAAAAACTTATGGTAAGATTTACATGTTCATATTATAATTGTTATTAACATTCGTTATTATAGTTTGGGCAATATTTCATCCAATTATGGCATTTGTTCCATCCAAAACTCTCTGAACCGTCGATTCCTGCTCATCACAACAAACAAGCTCTTCTAGCGTTTTGGAACCACGTCTGCACGGATTGTCCAGAAAATGTGCAATTAATGCTTCAAAATGGATATGTAACGAAGAATATTGCCTTCAATTATATACTGTAAGGGTATTTATAGTCTGTTCGTGGGTTACATAACACTTAGAGAGTTTATTGAACTGCAAAAGAGCTATGAGTTAATCATTGTCTAATAGTAATAGTTGTAATAATAGTCATCAGTACAATAGGATAAGTAATAATAGAAACATACGAAGGTATAAAAATACAAATTCACTATACAATATCATCAGATATTCAGTTTAGAAGATAATAATGGAATTGAAGCTGTTACAACTGAACGCGCTATTTTTCTGCTTGTTTCATGAAACCCAGTAGCCTTGTGAGCGATTCCTCTCGTAGGTTTCGCCTTTTGAATAGTCTGAGTTCTTCAGCCAGGCAGAACCTACATGTAGGCCTGTGTCCAGACAAAAATTACTTGACCCGTCTTTAACCTGCAATATTCTACCATTCTTGAGATTGTGTAGTGATTACTTCAACTACCATGTATACTATCCCCACACAGAAGCTTGGCTTTTGTTAGCAATTGATGGGCCTAGTTCGTGTGCCTTGACATTCCCTTGATGACTTGATAATTAGCTTTTTGTTTGTTTAATTCTCCAATATATCCTAGCATGGCTGATATTTCGACGTGGAATACTGTGACTAGTACTACTAGTAGGCCCCTGATATGCGGAGATGTAAGCCACTCAACTTATTGCCTCCACTTCGTCCATCATACCACTAAACCGTATGTTGTCATTGGTCTGATGGCCCCCCTGTATAACCACAATGTAATTTTTTGGGGTTAAGGCCCAGCTTTTTTCGCACAACTTCCTACATCTGCCTAGATCAATGGTAGATTTTTTTTTATGGTTTTAATGATGTAAGAGTTCCATCTTTGTTGAAGTCGTTGATTGAACCGTGCTCCTAGGTACTTCGTTCCTTTGACATGCCCCCTCCTAACATAATTAGCTTAAGTTTGTAAAAATTATATAAGAGGGTGGGGAAAATATTTACGGCATGTAAAATCTTGTCTTAACTTTTATTGATGTCTCTTATTGAGTCAAACGGCGAAGGGTAGTTTTGCGTTAAGGGTGCCCCACACTACGAAAACGGGCGATTAAGCACGTAACAAAACAGCCACTATTTTTACACTAAATGGGTCTGTAAGCCCACAAAATTTCTTAAATCTTACCTATGTTCCCTTGCCAGCTAAAATACGGGCCTCTGTACCTCTATAAAGTTGTTCATTATATTTCCAGAGCTGACCATGATGACCAAGAAATTGTCATGTATAACAGAGCGATGTTACCAGCATATTACGGCTTACTGCGGATGATGTGCCAGCAATCGAGAATATTTACGAGACATCTAGCGCAACATCAAAACCTACAATGGGCATTCAAAAATATCACACCTCATCCTACTCAATACTCTGGTGCTGTTGAAGAATTATTTAAGCTAATGCAGTTAATGGTGATGAAGCATCCCGATGCCTCCGAAGTTGAGCAAAGGGAAATTTGCAGCTTCAGACGGAGCACGTTGACCACATATTTACAGGTAGTACTGTATCGATGCATTAGCTCAGATAAGAGACTTCTTTCTTATGATTTAGTGTTTGGACGGACGTACCAGTTGGTCAACACTAATTTCGGCTGTGAGAATCTTAGTTGATTCAAACGACGATCGCCTCTACGTCGTGTACAACGGTGGACTGCAAATTGTTTTCGAGTCTTTCCAAAACCTCCACATAATGTTGCATGAAGCGACCGCTTGCCATGTTTCCGGGGAACTACTCGAAGTGCTGTCGATACTCCTAGATCTCGTCCGCTGCGTTAGATTGTACAGGGATCCAAAGGATGCTCGTGGAATCCTCCTGGCTTGCAAAGACTGGTTGGAAGTACTAAAGAAATTGGCATCGTTATTGAATACGTACAATCCGCCTGATATGCGAATGTTTTGCATAGAGATATTAAAGGAATTCATCCTGATCATGCCTGGGGAAACGATGCAAATCTTAGTCCCTCTGTTGTCGCATTGCCATTCAGCGTTCCAGGATAGCCAGGACGCTGTACCGTTAGGACCTTATTTTCCGAGGAGGGGACACCCGTTACCTGCTATCGCCGGAAAGGGAGTAGTGAGACCCATTAGGCCTATGGTTCAAATGACTGTTCCTCAAAACCAATTAGAATGTAGTAGGGTATGTTTTAACTTTCAATATATATTGAATGCAATTAAAAAGGCGTACGTAAATGCAACCACTATAAAAAAAAAATAAGAAAAAAGATAAAAAAGAGATTGTTAACGTTTAGTAATCTAAAAAAAATAAACGCTCTTAGATACGAAAGTAACCAAACGCATGTTCCGCCATTGGTGAATAATCATTCAATTATATAGCAAAACCGAGCGAAATGACGCGCCGCTAATTTAGGGGGAAGACGCCATATTTGTTTGCAAAATCGACCTTATGTGCACTTGGCGTCAGCATATATCGACTACTTCTGCTGCTTCTATTGCCCTAACTTTTTAAGCTACATTCACAACCTCCAACTTTACTGTAAAGATCATACTGCCAAACATAATCTTTTTGCTGGACCATATTCGCGCAATTTCAAAACTACGCATGCGTCAATTCTACGGATATATACTAATTGAACGCAGAAATTTGTTTAGAAGTGGAGAAGTTTACAAACTTCTCCACTTCTGTCAGAATTAAGAACCTTCATTTTAAACATTGGGAATGGACGCATTTAAACGCTATTACTTTACTTTAAACGCAAATATAACTCTTAATTATAGTTATTAATTTTGAGGTTGTGAATGTACATTTATAATGCAAAGAAAAGGAAAACCATTTTTATTTTTTGAATAGATTCTATTAATTAAAAAAAATTCTTTAAAACACGCTAACAATAAGTGAAATCAATAAGAATAACCTCCTTTCTTGTATTTATGAAATCATTTTTTTGTAACAAGCTGTTTTAGATGTAAATATTTCTTTTAGGGTGTGGACCCGGAATACGACGAAGCATTAGATAAATTCTATACTCCATATCACGAGTTCATCGATATGCTATGTCGACTAGCCGTAAATTCCGAAACGTTGTCAGATGTTATGGTAACGCTTTCGGCAATGGTCGGCTTTGAAGCTGTTCCGTTACATTCCACATTTTTCCCGAAGTTGTGGCTAGATGTCCTTCGAGTACAGGTTTTTAACACGCTCTGATCTATCCTTTTCCATCGTGCAAGTAACTTTCTAATATTTTCAGCATGTCGATCGTAAATACATCACGATGTTAACGTCTTGTAATTATTTTATCGATTATATAGATTCAGTATTATTGGATGAGAGAGCTGCATTAACTGTAGATGTAATATATGAGTTCTTAACTACCTTCTTCCCCAAGGTATGCGCTTGGAATTTGTTAAATGTTACATGTGTGTACATATCTAACGTTTATTTTTTCTAGGTGTCTGCGAATGTTCTTTCTGAACAGACACTAACTATGATTGATAATACTGTGGTATCTTTGAGCGAGCAAGTAGTTTCGGTCGATTTGAGAAAAACGGCGAGAAAGTTAGCGGGAGACCTTAGAGCACTTGTTTTAGTTTACAATAGTCCAGAAGCGGTACCCCCTCCTCTTCTACTTACTACCTTGAAGCATTTGCAAATGCGAACAAAAGCGGAAATTTGTAAATTGCAGCCTAATGGTAAGTTGAATTAGTTGTATGAAAAAGTTGCCTAATATGGAGAAACATTAAGTAAAGCTAATCGTCCTTGAGTCCTATACGTGGTTCGATACTTAAAGATTTGTGAAGAAATAATGCAACGACCTTAATTTTATTCAAAATATCTGTCAATAGATAAAACTTTAAAAAGGAAAAAATTATTGGATACATGAAGCACGTACTCAGTATCTTAAGAAAATAAATGTATGGGCGGGAGTCATGGAACATTTCTTCATTAATATTAATTTAACAAAAAGGTATTTGCAGCTTTTAAGGGACGAACTATTTTCCGAGGTGGCAGTACTCTACCTCAATAACGAAAATCCCGACTTACGCAACCAGAGAATATGGTTGTAGCAGGACGGGAACCATCCGTGTTATACAAGAGATGCACGTCGTTATCTTGATGACCAAACCGATGAATTGAGAAGAGGGGGTCGGTTGAAGGGTTAGCGAAATCTCCCGACTTAATTCCACTTTATTGCTTTTTAAAAACAAAATATATGTTACTAAACTTCACAATATAAACGAACTGCACCAACGAATACGAACTGAAATACGTGGAATCGCTCCAGAAGTGCAGATCAAACCGAATTTTATTATCATATTGGGATTTGTCAAGACGTCCAAGGCCAACATTTTCCGGCATAACCGGAAGTAATACGTGTCTGAAAATAATTTATTACAATAGAGCGGAGACGCTTATTGCCTGCGACAAATTTTCAGATTTTGTTTAGGAAGCTAACTGCGAAAACTTAATGGATGGGTTGCATGGAAAACACTATATATTCAACTCAATGTTTTTTTAACATAATTTTCTTGGCCTATAAACAACGTACAACGGTGTGGAAGATAGCCTTATTTGCAATAACAATGCCGAACATGTTAAAGATAGAACATTCGTGTATATTAAAATGCGCATGCGTGCATGCGTGACTATCTCTTGGTGAACTATCCAATTATATGGAATAGGGACTTGAGAGATAAAATTGAAGTTAAAGGCCAATTTAAGCTATTATTTTTAGAAAAGAAATAGGTCGTTTTTTATTTTTTGCGAGTTAACTTTTGACCAATTAGTCCAATTACATTTCCGGTGTCACCGACTTGATTCAAAGAGCTTGTCACTAAGCAACGTAATTATAACAATTGTCGAACTGTGAAATCTCAATTCTAAAAAAAATTATTCTTGTTATTTCCTACATTTGTCATATTTTCGTTCTTTGTTCTCGTTATTATTTTTACTTGTTTTGTTAATTGTTGTTATTACTTGTTACCAATATTGAATCTATTTGCTACGTCTCTAAATGAGCAAGCTTCATTATGATAAATGTCAATTATGAAGTGTTGATATACAGTGGCGGCCATATAAATAGCACAGGTAAACTGATATGGATGATAAATTTGTAAATGTTAACAAGTGATTTATTTAACTTAGCTTAACAAAAATGTAGTAGATGGTTGGTGGAATAAGATTGTCTTCTCGCAAGGTTGTTTTACGAGGCCTTATCTTCCGTTTCTTGTTTTCTACTTTTTTCCATCTGACTATGCTTTATCGTATTTTGTATTAATTTACGTGAACAATTTAATGTTCGTGATATTTCTGAAATTGATATGGCCTTCTCTTTCATGGTGCAAATTAACTCTCTTTTCTCTGGTGTGGAATGTTTTCCTCGTCCCATTATACTAACACCTAAATTTTTGTTATTAATAAAACGTTAATTTTAAAAGTAGTAAGTACACCACTTTTTTAGTACAAAATAACTCGAACCGTAACACTATAATAAGACTCCGCTACAGAACCGACAACTGTGCTACTATTTATGTGCCTGCTAGAAAAGTGAAACTAATTTTTTTTTTTCATTGAATGTCGAATTATTGTTCTGGAATACGTAGCTAGGGGAAGTACATGCAACCTTCTCGTGGACTCTCACGCTAGTTTAATAAAAATTTTAACGGAACAGCTTGAGCGGTTAATTCAAATGAAATTTGATGCCTGTGCTATTTATGTGGCCGTCACTGTATGTAATTGCTAAACAATTTGTTTATTAGTTCGTAACTGCTCTAAGTACTGTTTTATTTATATTTAACACTTCGTACACGTCGAACTACTAATTTAAATCGTCCGTAAAATTTATTTCAACTGAATTTTTTACATTTTAGACACGGAAATGAAATCAACTAAAGAAACAACGGAGTCGTTTACTTTGTCCGATAAACCGAGCACATCCAAATCGACCGAGGAACCAAAATCTTCAACAGAGGCCAAGCCAGAATCGACAAAACCATCGGATTTGAAAAACGAAAGTGATTCCGAGACTCAAAACACTACCTGTAGCGAGGAAAGCACCGAGGAGCACAAACCTAAAATACCAAGCCCGTTGGATAACTTGAAACTGCTAGAATCGGCGATCAATGAACTACTTATTATTGTGGAAAAGAAAGCATAAGTTTTAAAAAACACATTAGCTTATTTATTATTCTATGACCAATTTCTAAGTGTTCTCTTTCACTACTGCGCTTCAATACATAGTGTTTTCTTTCTCCCTTTACTTTTTATTATGTTAATAGGAAAATGTAGTAAGTGTATAAAAAATATATTAAAGACTATTTTAAAATTATATTGTATTTAAAATTGTAACTTTATTTTGTAAATTCGCTTTAAGAAGGAAGGTCGAGATTTACCAATCGTTGTAACAAGTTTTAAACATCTAAATGAAATGAACGTTTATTTATATCTCCTTTTAAAAAGAAATACTGTATTTATGGATGTTAATAAGTTCAGTTTACGTGGCACATCGCTATTCGAAACTTGATAATATTACATTGTTCTCAAACAATTCGTAGCAGGGTAGAAAAACGATGATTGTATGTCACTGTCATTTTATGAGTGTGCGTATGGATGATATTTTTCACTTACTTTTGTACATTTCGTTTTATTTTTTATTGATTCTTGTCAAATTTATTACCAACATACTAAACTACAACGGTGTTAAATGTTTCACTTGACGTTTTTGAAAATTACAATGTATTCATCTTAATTTCAAAAAAGACTGTTAATAAATCTCTTTTATATTATTAAAAATGTAGTTATTTTACTAGTATATCTATTGCGTATACTTTCGCCTGCTTATCAAATCAACGTTTACTGCCATTTAATAGAAACGATATTAAACTCTAAAAATTATATTCTGCGAAGGAAATATTTTAGTCATCGTGATAGAATCTTATTATTCACATGTAATCATGCAGAAACGAGTGCGCATTCATTGGCGGCGATATATTTCGAAAGCGGTCGGACATACCCGAAGTCGGGATTCATACACGTACGGTTAGTATGTGTATGTGTGACGGGTTGGATCGACGACGGCGTGCTTTGTTATGTTCGACGAATGTTAATAGATTTCTTTACCGATTTCCGACATTAGAATACATTGGCACCATTATTAAATGTATTGTTTGCAATATCAACATTTTGCCGCACAGTGTTCTTGTTTGTAAAAGACATGTTAATAGCAAACAACATGCGAAACGCGATATACCATATTGACAATGAAGAATTTCGAAAGTTTTGGGGGAAATACATTGCGGAATGGAGATTGTCAACAAGAGGTCAAATACAGTTTAATTTACCGCGGATAAGAAACACGATTACGGATCAAATCAAGGCAAAGCTAAAAAATAAAAAGGTATGGCTGACGGTGTAGTGCTGACAAGTATTTTAAATGTTAGTGCGCACTTTAAAAATCGATGTGGCATCCGTGCCTCTTCCTTTACGTAGTACAATATTACAGAAGACAAACGCGGAAACGATAGTAGAAACTATAATAAATACCTTTGGGAAGTTCAATATATCGCTAACCCAATTTGTAATGTTGGTTATAGATGGGGATTCAAACGTGGGTAAAGCTGGAAAGTTACTAAAACACTCTCATCCTCAATTGCTTCAAATAATCTGTTTGCCCCATGCATGTCACCCTGTAACTGAAGTTACTAGAAATAATTTTCCAAAAATAGATCAATTAATAGTTTCTATCAATTATTGTTAAATTTCCAAAATGCATTCGTGAGTTTAAATTGGTTTGTCAGGGCATTCCTCGGCTACCACAGCCGGTATTGACGAGATGGGGAACGTGGCTGTTTTATATTATGAGAAATTTTTGCACATTATTTATATCTTAAATTAAGAGCAAGAAGACCAAGCAATTTCTGTAAGTGAGCGGCTTTCATCTCGACGTAGGAGTATGACTGAGTCATCAATGAAAGCCATGCTAATGATACAACACTACAGCGAATTTTTGCGACAGTCCAACACAAACTGAAATAGTAACCGAGCCGTACGCTACTGCGAAAGCACTTGTTTCTGCAGGCTTATTCCTACGTTTCAACGCAATTCTTTTACACGTATAGAGGTGAAATTTACTAAACAACCAGTTTCGCCAAGAATAAATTATGGTCAATATTTGAGTATCTGTGGGCAGATTTTCCACATTAAATGTCATTTTTTCAACTTAATTTCAACAGTTAGAAGCCAATAGACATTGCTGTGATGTACAAGAGGTGTACTATTTAAATTTATTCCTATTGAGCAATTGTCACCGAACACCCGAATGAGGATTTTTGCTTTGGCCAGTAAAATTTGTTCATATTTTGAAAGCTTTCAAATATCAATTTGTTAATATTCAATTTGTATCAATGAATAAAGCTAAATTAATTTTATGTTTAAAATTACAATCATACAGGTATTTAGCGAAAATTGTAATCTGTGTTCAAAATTCAATAAACTTTTAATTTTTTTTTTAATTAAATTTCAAGCATGTGATTTCAAAGGAAAAAAATGCAATATTTCTTTATCCAGACTTTTGTTTCTCTAATTATATGTACCTTAATTCGTTCATATTCTGTTGGACCACCACCAACTTGTCTGAGAATGTATGTGGTAATGCCACATCAGCCAATTCTGATGACGAAACGCTCTTGGCTACTGCCACGCATATCTCAACGTTTTGAAAAATTGGCTAACTGAAAATGACCGAGTGTAATTACTTTATTCTCCTTATAGGTTGTTGTGACCAAATGCCACTTCCAACAGATTAGATGAGTGACGGGGTTAGATAGGCTAAAAAGAGACGGTGGACTGCAATATTCACCGTTTTAAGATGCGTATAAACGCATCTTAAAACGTATCGTAGTCTCACTATAAAGTGAGACTACGATACCGGATGCAAGCAGCCAGTTAGTAAAATGATCCGATTGGATGCGAGCGTTGCACCTTTCCGTTCTGACGGTTGAAGATATTCTATTTATTTAATTCTAATTGTTTAATACTTAATGGTTAAAAATCATGAATCTAAAAGAAATCTATGGAATATCTAAATAATGATAGCAAGGACTGCGGCGTAGTATGGTAAACAACACATAAGTATCGGCACCCTCCGCACCACACAAGTTTAATTTATTATATAGTAATATAATAATTAGTCCGGACTAATTATTGCCGATACTTATGTGTTGTTTACCAATATCTAAATAGCACAAAATTTTCCAGAAAAAAGCTGTGTAATGTTAAAAAAAAGGAATAATGCTTACCTTTAAGAACTCCAATTTTCAGTTTGATTTCTTGCGTTTATTACTACTCCAAACATTTATTTTATAAGCTTGTTACTATAATAAAAACATTTCATTAATCGTGCAAGGTGTCATAAATGTTCACGAAAAAAAACTAGTCTTTTCTAAGATATTCGCCACAACTTATATATATTTATTTGAATTCGCCAAACAACTAATGAAGCATTTCATTCTTTTTAAACATCAAATAAAAACTTCGACTTAAGATCAAGTTCAGATAGAAATTAAAGTTAAACAACATGGCTATTATAGGTTGAGGTAATTCAGAAGAATTCGATGCATTCAAATAACTTGAAAATGCCGTTCTTCCTCTTATATTTAAGACACGTGGACTCGTTAAATTGAATATATAAATATAACAAATTATCTAGTTCACTGATTATATTAAAATTTCGTATTTTCCAGCTACAATGTTAATGTAGATAATACTAGGCGAGACGTAAAATTAAAAGAAGGAATAATAAAAAGATTTTGTAAAATTTCTAATCATACTACAGCAACTAGTTGGTTTACGTGAAAAATCCCTAGATAAAATAGTACCATTAGATTAACTTTATTCTTTTGATCATATAAGACAGTCATTTCCTTAATGATCTACAAAAAAAAAAAGTAAATAATAATTATTGTAATTACAAAATACGAGAAACACAGTACACAAAATTAAGTGTTAGATTTATCCATAATGTATTTCATAATTGTTAAGTTAGCAAATACAAAAAACAAAACTACACATATACATGGGTGGTTTCTTCTCTACATAAATTGATTATTTTATACATAGCATAGGTACACAAAGATAATTTAGTTTAATAATAACCTAGCTACTGAAACTTTTCTTATACTTCTCGAGATAGGAGAAAGGGTTAGTTTTTGTTCCATGGCAGGATCTAGCGTCCCTTAACGTTCCGACTTACAGAAACCGACGACGGAATATCACCCAAACCCCTACGAAATCAAAGAATTTCCCCGGACGATCCGGATATAATTAGCAGGTAAAACGAATTTACCGATCAATTAGTTAGCGTTTCCTCCTCTTTGTTTCTTTCTCTCATTAACTACAATTCTACGCATAACGCAAGGTGGATCTAGGTACAGAGTGTCAGTACAAAATCCAAATACAGCCATATTTACATATTGTGGAACCATAATGTTTTTTCTTTTTGTCACCAATATCTTATACATCTTTTTGCTTTAAATACTTAAACAATAAAATGAACGTCCAAACTCTAATTGAATTGAATTGACTGTCAAGCGTAAAAAAAAAAACGACTGCCGATCACTTCGCCATAGAAGAAGAAATAATTATCCATTGTATTGATTGAATGAACTAATGCATAAGTGTCTTGAATTCTTAAAAAAAAAAAAATGTTAGTATATACATATTAAAAGTCCTTTTTAAATAATTTCAATTGGTATTAGTCTGTCATAATATATACATAATGTAAGAAAAATGCTTGATTGTAAAATAGTTAACAATACTTATCAACATCAGCATCATTATCATACTTTCTTGCAAAACAAAATATTTTACACAAATTCACTTCCAAATTGCTATTTAGTAGACTGCGGTAATGCATTATTCGTATGCATGTTACCTTGTTTATTTTAAAAAATTTTCACGTGAAAGTGGAATAAGCAATGTTTACTTGTTCGCAAAATGTAATCGATCCTATATTTCCTTTTTACCGCAGATTACTAAACATAAAACCGTTCTTTAACTATCGGCAAATTTAGCAATCACAAGTCGATACATAAACTACATTATAATAACTATATGAAGTCATAGGCAAAGTGTAATTAAGTCTAGTTCTATGCATTCTTAAAGAGCAGCATTCGATTATAAAATTTCAAAAATTAAATATCAATCTTCTCAGAGAAAAAAAAATGTTTCAACAAGAACATATACTGGCCAAAAAAAAATTGAATTCTTTAAAAAATACGTTTCAGAAATTAAAATCAATTGCACCGTCACATTGCACAGAACAATTCACACTTTGAAGAGAGAACATTTCAGTTATACAAAAGAGCTAAATAATAGGAAACGCGTATCTTCAGCAAAGCAACTGGAAGGAGAGACACCTTGGATATTTCTTCTTTTTTTTTGATTCGTTTTTAAATATTTTACAGTAGTCTACAAGTATGAACTATACTATATATAAATACACAAAAGAAATAAAATAGTAAATGAAATAAATGATTTTATACAAAAACGTATGTACGAAAATTGTAAAAAAAATATACACAGGTCATACGGATTTTGTATAAAATCTCATGTTCTCTGTTGGATACCACTGACTCTGGGTAATAAATACAATAATAATAATAATAAAATTAATAATAACAGAATACGAAAAGTGAAAATAATTTATCAACACTACACATAATTAGTTTAAAATATATATATAATGTATGTATCTAGCTAACTATAATAAACAAAAACTTCATTGAATCAGTGGTTGTTTTCACTTGTAGAAGGGGAGAAAAAAATAATAATAGTAGCAATAAATGAGACGAAGCAATCAGACAGCGTACACCAAACGGGCCAGCAGGTTGGTATTCTTAGGCTTGATTCCAATACGCATTCGGGTACTGTTTAGCTCCGGACTTGGTTTGATTAGACGATTGGGAGCGTTGACCGCTAGTATTTCCAGAATCCTGCAACGACAGCGTCATTAGCCGACACCAATCCAAATAATCTCGATAATTTTAAAAGAAAAAGCACTTTACTGTTCCATACTTCACTAAATTTACTAGACTCTTTTTTATCGAGAAGGAAATAAAAATTAGCTTACAAATACCACATGCAGAGTCAAAGTCTTTGAATTGAATTGATTATTCCTTTTTTCTAGAAAATTACATCGAAATTTAGAGTTAAAATAAAGCCGAAAATGAAAACCTACCACGCCTGTTTAGCTCACAAAATTACTACCAATAAGCAAACAGCATGCAAATAACAACCACAAAGATTAAAGCGTAAACATTGCGTGAGATTTCTTATTAGGTATTTTAATAGAGATAGAAAATGACTTACCATGCGTCGGCCTTGGTGCCGCACATCCATCTACAAGCAAAACAAAACCTAGATAACCAAAGAAAGAAGAAACATGCTCTTCAGCAAAAATAATACAACATGAGAATAAAAATGATCTGTTAGTAGAGATTCGTTATAAACCACATAATAAGTAGGTGCCTTGTGTTTTATTTCAGTTACTTAAAATAGTTCACTTGTAATTTAATAATTTAAAATATTTTTTCTTTCCACCTCTAAAATCCGCTTATAAGCTTAGAGGGGACCTAAAATAGATATAGTTTAATAATACTTTATATCTCTCAAATCTATCGAAATCGCTTAAAACATTAGTTGTTGGTTATACAGGTTGTCAACCAAAACTGATTTAATAACTACGCTTCCAAGCGAGGACAAAATATTGTGTTGGTGGCATTGGGTGGTACCCCTATCAAAAAATGTATTTTGTCCGGCGACAATATTGATAGATAATTACCTTGTAATCTGCTCATTGGAAAGGCTTATTAGCCTCTATAGAAACAAAAAATAATTTAAAAAATCATTGGCCTTACTAGTTAAAATAAATCTGGTATTAATTGCGCATCCGTTGAAGAAAATTTCAGCTCACTTGTTATGTAACAGTCGTTTGGGCTACTCGATATTAGTGCATCTGCAAACATTGAAAAAATCGAATATCGAGTCGTCATTAAATTCTTGCATTTGAAAAGCAATGTGTCCACGCACAATAAAATAGAGATGGACGTTGTTTACGGAGGCTCTGTACTTTCATTTGGCACAGTGAATGTTCGGGACGGCCAGAAATAGCAACCAATGCTAATCACAAAGTTCATCAAATGGTGCTAAATGATCATCGAAATAAGCTTAGGGATATAGCAAAGGCTGTGGCCATCTGTTCATCATATAATGATTGAAAATTGGGACATGAAAAGGCTAACCGCACTTGCTTGTCAGAACCAAAAACGCATTCGAAAGAACGTTTCATAAGCCCTGTTGAAGTGGTTTCAACGAAATAAGTCGAAGTTTTGTCGTCAATTAAAAACTGTAGATGAAACTTGGATAAACAGTGCACTTCTAAAGTCATGGTACCATCGGAACAGCGAACTGGGAATGGGCTAAGAGAAAGGCGAAGACTGCTGCGGCGATTGAACAATTAATGGCGACTGTTCTTTGGCATAATCATGGAGTTGTATTAATCGACCATCTTGAAAAAAAAAAAAAAAAAACAACGGGAGCATATGCATCATTACTTAACAAGCTGATGGCAGGAATTATGGAAAACCGGTAGCATTTAAAGGAAAAGGTTTGTTCCGCCAATACAACGCTTCGTCTTACATCTCAGTGGCATGGTAAAAATTCACAAATTGGAGTTAGAATTGATAGACCTATTCACTAATCTTTTTCCCTCTACTACAGCATATTTGGACGGATTAAAGAGATGATAGCTTCACTGGCAAAAGTGAAAAAAGACCATTTCTGTGTTAGGTTGAAAGCTTTTCGGACTACTCTCGCATATCATCACCTCACCTGGACTATTTCTCTGAGAATTTGATGGAGATAAGTGATAAACACGATAAACGTTTTCACCAGGCCATGTTGGTCATGGAAAATAAAAAAAAAGCTATTTGCAGAATCCTGTACCGAGAAAAACATATTTTCTTTAACATTCAGAATCTAATGTTTCATCAAACGAGTAACATAAGTAAATCTTTTATACAAATATATGACGAGCTAAAGATTTTTAAGAACATTCTGAATAAAAACAAGTACTGAAAGGAAGTAACATATGGGAAAGTGCTTAAATTATCAGATCGATAAAAAAAGACATTATAAGCGTTGCACAAACTCAAAACGAAATTCCAAATAGAAACAACAAAGATATTTCTCTAGTTAAAACCAAACAAATAATTTCTCATATAGTAGGTTTGCAAATAAAAAAATATCACTAGACTGATTGAGAGACCTAATACTGGTATTACAGCATTTCTGATGGGACCTGGTACCGCTCACTACGTGACGCATATTTGTGGAAATGTTCTCCTCTCTGTTAGATACGTATGTTGTATCACATTTGGTTAACAACCTGTATATTTTATGTAAACTACGAAATTAAATCAATCTTTTCAATTGGCTATTTACCAACTGAACCTAATCAATTAACATGCTTCAATTTTCAGAAAAAATTGCTATTATCTAGAGACGATTTTATTTAAAAATTATTACACTCTTTGTGAAACGGTAAAAAAAAAGCAAACTAAAATAAAACACATTTCTTTGTTAAATAGTTAACGAGGATGTAAAATATCCCATACTTATTCGAAATTCTTGTAACTTTGGTTAGTGTCAGTAAATTGAACGTACTTATAATTATAAAGGAAGCAGAACTGAATAATATAATATAGCACTAATTTGAAACCAAAACGAAAATTTATATACACAATAAAAACAAAATTAGAAATTATTTTAATTAAACTGCAGCGAAAATTTTAAAAAATATACCAAAATAATCCTCGTATCTGTACATATATCAACAAAGTATTCAAAATTTGTGCTACAGACAGAAATATAGAAACTTTGTCGATGTACAGTCCCTCATAATTGAATTTCACTCTACGTATTAATTCAAAGACAGAACCAATAATGGGTATTCAACAGAACGTGTTCCAAAGCTTTACAGCACCACATTTCTTCGAGGTATATTTTTCTCTTGGGAAGTTGTGCTCTATGGTAGAATATTTTTCCGTAAGTTTTTGGGACATCCTATATAATTTTAAAAAGTGAGAAATGCGTGGACATCGTATTAATTCTACTTTAGAGAACAATAACGTAAAAATATTGAGGTTAATTCAATCATCAGCGACTGTACATGATATATGACGTGCAAAATAAATAATTCCAAATAATAAAAAAAAAAGGGAGAGAAATAATATTCAAGCCAATTAAAGTCATGCAAAAAAGAAAAAAAAAATTGACCGTCAAATAGAAAAACTACTGCAACAAAGTTAAATTATAGTCAAAAGATTGTGACGCGATGTTTTTCAATATGTAGATACTCCAAATTTTATTATCGACAAGAAAATTAAGCTGGTATACAAAATTTGAACCATAACAAATATTCGTCACTATAGATTTTATCGTGACGTATTTTCTAATAATTACGATGACATATGCATGTGATACATCACAACTAAAGAAGCGAAAAGTAAAAACGATACGTTTTAGATCAAATTAAAGAAAAATGTTATCTAAAGAAAAAAGGTAATTAATAAAATTGAATTACCTGATGCAACGGCATCATTTGAGTAGAATGATGTTGTTGATGTGGCGGCATTGTAGGTATATACATTTGGGGGCCGTATCCCGACCCGCTTGGAGCTAATCCCGCATTCTGGCTACCGTGTAATGCTCCAGAAAACGGCGGCGGTGTCCCTGAATGAAAACCTTGTTTCTCGTACGACTGAAGATTGAAAGAAAAATTATACCATATGCCACGTGTAATTTAATAGTTTACAATTAAGTTAATGTAATCAGAATGCCAGAGTCATCTTAAATAACTAGTGCAGGTCAGCAAATCGATAGTTACTAAAAAAAACTTTCAGATAACTTGAATTTGTCGACCGTTACTAGTTCTTCAGTCTCGTCATCGATATCATCATAAAAAAATAATAATAATAGGACTACAATGAAACAAGGGAGACAAGAGAAACTGACATCGAATATTACGGCAGAACCAATAGCTTTATTTGCGGTAACGATTCCGTACAAAAGCAGAGAATATGCGCTTGCGCATTTTAGAAAGAGTTGTTCGTGGCAAGGATTTTACGAAAATTATCGAGATATGAAAAGACAAAGTAAATCGACACAGATAAATGTATTCATTCGGTGGTTAGGTGTGAGTTGAAATGCAATGGCCGGTTTATGTTTTGTCTCCCCCTTGCAACGACTAAATATCGATACTATCTTCCGCGTGGCAAGGCTAAGTACTTAGGTTCAGCAAATAAAAGCACAGAATCGCGTTTATTCGAAATGCCCATCCTAAACTAAAATGGGAGTAATAAAATTTACCTCCGAATCTCACAATAATCCAAGCACGCGGCTACAAGAGGTAGAAAGTAGATACATCGTCTTAGGGGGGGGACAAAACATATTACCGTACATCGTAAAAGCTTACATGGCAAAACGAAAGGCGTTTACAGTCGAAGAAATAGCCAGAATTATTTGTCATTTGGAGGCTGGAGAATCTAATCTTTGTATTGCCAAAGAGTTGAACATAACTTGTTTGATTTGTATAAGAATAATAGATACATCAAAGTTAATATATTGCATTTTTAGAAAAATCAAGATAAAATTAAGGGTTTAATTAACAGATTTTGTAGTCATTGCAGCTAGTCTAAAGTGAACGAGACCTTACATGAGCGGTTAAAAATTCGGTGAAGTCCTACTAGCTGTCCAATATTGCAAGCAAGAGCGAATAATTTTGCTAGACGACTAGAATTAGAAAATTTTAAATGCACAGTTAGGTGTATCCAACGATTCCGAAATACACAATATTGTTTTTGGTAAAACGATTGGTGGACCATTATATTATATAAGAGGTAAAAGATTGGCCAAAACGGTTTCAAATGCGACATGAATCCTTGAAAAAATGGACGACAACATTGCCCTTATTGAGGATCTTGTATTAGGCAATCGACGCTTGAAAGTGGAAGACATAAAAAATTAGACTTTCCGATGTAAGGGTTCGTCGAATTATCCACGATCATTTAGATACGCACAAAATTAGTGCAACGTGGTTGCCCAAAGATCTCTCAACAGTTCAGCGAACAAATCGACCTCCTTCTGTATAGCTCCCGGTGACTATTACTTGTTTGATCTTCGTGGGCGCCGTTCTAGTAATGACTTAAGTTTGGACACCTTTTGAAGACAAAGAAAAGGAATATTTAATTGTTGCCCAACAATTAAATACGTACTTATGTACATTTAATATCATATTGAAAAATAGAATTTAATTATAGATCTACGCTGCTTCTTTCATAGTCTGGGCGGAATTTTTGGGAACAACCTCCCAAAAATCGTATCAGCACTTACATTCACCTTTCCAATAGCTGTGTGAGATTTGCCATACATGGCGGACAGATCATTTCCCGTTGTGCCGGTTGAGGAAGCGTTAGCACCAGTTCCTTTGGTCTGACCTTGCGTATTTCCAACATAACCACCTTTACTATAATCCTGCGTCTGACTCAAAGCATCATAACCAGATCCGTATCCAGAACCATATGTTGACGGTTTAGGGTACTGGGTACTGCTATTAGCTCCATGGGCATTAGTCGCAGTAGGAATTTGCTACGATTGAAAATTTTTTAATATTCCAATTATACAATTATATAAAACTAAGTGCATACCGAATAAACAGCGCCAAATTGATAGCTTTGCATGGGATTGTATGGTGCCGCGAAGAAATATGGTCCTGCTGTCTGCGTCAGTATCGGCTGCGCCTGGTGTCCTTGCGTTAACGTACTGGTTTGCTGCGATAACGTAGACGGTACAGGCGATGCATTGTTATCCCCTCTCGTAAACCGGGCGTCAGACATCGAATACGTCGCTAACGGTTGATCCCGAACTGCTGTTAACGTCGTTGGCGTTTGATAGCTCATTTCGTAGTATGGAGTTGTCTAAATCAGAACAACCATTATTAACATTACATGAGAATTTTTTGCTTAACAATTTCTATCCATCAATGATCTTATACAGTGGTGCTTCGGTTTACGATAGTGTCTTACGAAATTTTGAGGGTAGTAAAGAAAATTAGGATAAATTTTTGAAACGAAGGTTACCTCATATACAAATTCGGCAGAATTTCCATGCGACTCGTGTACATGCTTGCATAATATAATGCGACCGTTTGTGTGGTTAACCACCTACTATTTCACCGTTTCAAATTTGACTTAAATTCATGGTTAATATTATTCTTACTTTACCAGAAAATTATTTTTTATCTTTGTGTAAAATCTTTTTCAAAAAGGAAAGCCGAAAATTCTACAAATATTATCGACAAATTATTATTCATCAAGTCGCCAATACAGTAAAATAAATGAAAAATTATTATAAGCCGCCCCACTCTCACCGTCTTAGTTACCTAAAAATGAATGTCAATCATTAAATTTTTATTGATTTCCCTATGCAACATTATTTTTCCTACATTGAATTGTATTTACAATGCGTAAATGAATTTATGATTTTGTTGGTTATATTCAACATACCATATGCGGCAATCTCTGCTGCAGAATCTGCATTTCTTCGTAGGTGTACATAGGTTGTTGGAAATATGGAATTTGACTCATAATGTATGGAGTGCTCATCACGGGCGCAACACCGGGTGGTATATTCGACACGACTCCACTAGAATTTTTCGCTGAAATCAAGAAAATATAAATAGTTTATCTCGTTTTGAAGGTTTAATTAATCAAATGCGTTTCAATATATATTTGTATGCATAAACCGAGCGAATTTCGTTACTTTTTGCACTCCGAACAACACTTCCCCTACCCGAAAGGGGGGATTGAACGGACTATAAATGGCGCTGTAATAGGTGAAAATAGGATAGCTTTACTTTTATAATGGAAACCCCTATTTTTTTATTACATACAGAAATTTTACGCTAAAAAGTAACTTTTGTTTGAAGTATTGTTTTGTTAATTTCGTAGATGGCGCTGTGAAAAAGATCAAACCTTCATTTTGTATTATATTATGACTCTAAACTCCCGGCCAAGTAATTAGTTTAAAACAAGAGTGCTTTTTTAAGAGAATTTTTTAATTAATAACTTTATGAGTAAAAATCTTTATTTTAATATTGTACGCCTACTAATCGGCGTGAGATTATACAATATAAAATACAATATAGAATAAAAAAAATAATGTTTTTTCATAGTTATCAATTAAAAAAAAAGTAATAACGAAATTCCAAATTCCGAAACATAATGAAATGAGAGTTTTATTCAAACACAACCGGCATACCCCAAAGAGTGATTATAAATATTGAAAATACATAGAAAGTAATTTTAGTAACGTCACACAAACAATTAAATATTTAAAAAATCAAAATTTGAAATTAAAGGAATCTATAAATACTCGATAATATTTTGCATAACCTACCCAGCGTAGTCGTAGCTTTTGTACCCGTCGTCGTGGTCTGTGAAAGCGTTAGTGTTGAGGCAGCAGTGCTAACGCTTGTGGTAGATGTAGCTGTACTGCTTGCAACCGTCGTGCTATTATCGTAGGTGTTTTCTTTCACAAGCTTATGATTTGCAGTCGAATTGTAGCTGTTATATTGCGGCGTCGAAGACGTCGTGTTACCATAATTCGAGTTGCTATTCAAACCTAGATAATACCCAGAAACATCTACACTTTACTGCATAATCTTGGTGTTACTAAACAACTAAAGTAATTATACAGATTGTCTTCAAGCTTCAACAATTCTTTTTTGAAAATGAAATTGATTCGAGTAGACAACCTGTACAGATGACAAAGTGAATTCTCGCTTACCGGCATTAGCACCATAAACAGATTGACTAGTGTTTTGTGGATACGCTTGATTGGTGCTTGGATAAGAATTCGCCTGACTCATCGAAGGAGGAAAAACAGCTGTCGCCGTATTCGATTGATACGAACTAGAGGAATAAGCATTTTGATAAGTATTCGTCCCACTAGGCGTATTGTACGTCGATCCGCTGTTGTTACTAACGTAATTACTAGGCTGATTCGATACGTAAGAGCTTGTTGTCTACGCATTAAAATAACAATTAAAATGTATACAAAAAATGGAAGTAAATTCATTTCTTACCTGCGTGGTACTGTAATTCGGCGTGCTATAATTTTGGGTCTGATACGAACTGGACTTTGGTTGGTACGAAATATATGTAGAAGACTGGGAGTACGAATGAGTGTCCGATTGTTTGTTTAAATCGATGGCAGACGGCGTTCCGCTACTCGTACTATTGCCCGTAATTGCAGTCCTTGTTGTAGTGCTATAACCCGACGATAGATGCTCACTTGTTTGTGGAATGGTTTCAGAGCTGTTCAACTATAAAAAATTACATTTAGATGGTTTAATATAAAATATCATATATTTCATGGGAGAACATTGATTGTAAATTTAACTTTTGTTTAACACGCGTTTCATTTAATTTGTGACGTGAACTGAAACGTATCTTAAAGTGAAATGCTTCAAAATTTCAAGTGTTTCCGAGATTCAAAATTTCGCTCGGTCCTCAGCGATTTTTATCGAATGAGATTTGTACCATGACCATGTCGAGAAGTAAAACTTAATTTGACAAAAAAAAACGCTTTAACTGTGCGAACTTCTCAAATTACGATCATATAGTAAAGGAGTCCCAGCTATGGGAGTATTGAAACGG
The DNA here is from genome assembly GCA_902654985.2 of Oryctes borbonicus. Taxonomy (NCBI): domain Eukaryota; kingdom Metazoa; phylum Arthropoda; class Insecta; order Coleoptera; family Scarabaeidae; genus Oryctes; species Oryctes borbonicus. The sequence goes on along the minus strand of LR736881.1, from coordinate 256,499 downwards.
TAACTACTTGCTTTTAAAGATTATTGTATGTATAATCCTAGCATTTACTAAAAGATATGGTATTATAAATTCCAAAGCGCTTTGGGGATGGAATATTCAGGAAAGTTAACTTACACTCTGGGACAGCGCAGGACTAATACTACTTTGTGTGCTAGTCTTCTGTTGCGAATAGGCATCAATGGTCGAATTTTGATTAGCGTTACTGAGATCCAAATTTGAGCTGGGCGTTGTGTTAGCACTGTCTAATTTCGTGTTGTTCGTAGAATTGAACTTAGTATCCGCGACCGAATCGAATGACATATTATCCGATATGAGATCCATAGCTCCGAATTGAACGTCTAGTAACGCGATACTCTTCAAATCACCTGGCATTTCAACCGCACTGGAAGGAATCTGCAAAATCACAAAATAAAACGGTCTTAAAAAGGTTTTTTTAAAAAGATTTTGAAATTAATGCGATATGAAATATATCAGATTGCCAATCATCTTAAAAATCGATTAAGTTTTTTGAACAATTGAAAGCGAGAAAAGAACTTTCTTCCTAACAATAATCCAGAACTTTATAATCGATTTTGTCAGTCTCGTCATCGAATCATCATATAAGAATTGTAATTGTAGCAATACTCTTTCCTACGTCGGAAATGATAAATGCTTACTTTTGACGGAGGTGGCACTCGAGCACGTTGAGTTTTAGTCCGCACTGGTTGTTGAGTCGGTTGCGTTTCAGGAACGGTTCCATAATTAGTCGCACTAACCACTGGATATCCACCGGAAACGTACGAGTTGTTATGACCTCCACCATACTGCGTTGTAGCGCTGTATTGCTGAGTCCCTCCCTGTTGTTGCGTAGGCGCACCACCATACGTTTGAGTCGGTAAGTGCGATGTCTTCATGTCACTATTCTGTTGCGTTAACTGACTGAAATACTGTGTTTGGGCAGCGTTCAACGTGCCAACCATAGGTACCGGACTTTGAGGTGGAACGTGGCCTACAAAAAAAAACTTTTTTTACAGCATTTGGTGGCGGAAAATTAACCCGATATCTTTCGGGCATCCTAACAAGATAATAAAACCAAACAAGTAGACAAAATAACGAAAAATTATTTACAAGAAAATCGACATAAAATTGAGCATATTTGAGAATATTCGGGTAAAAGGAAAACTAAAGTAGTCGAGAATTTTGAATAGAATAAAAGAAAATATTGTGGGAGGAATGGTATAAGATTCCCATAAATGTTATTTGCAATCTGCACGGCCTCACAACTTTAACAAAAAATTTTCTCCTTGACCAAGAAATTTAAAATATTTTTCTGACTCCTGAAAGATATATTCTTGAGCACTGAAGAGTGTTGGTGAGTAAAATAAATAATAAATTTTGAAGATAACTAACGAAGATTTAAGCTAAGAAAGGGATAATAAATAAAAAATGCTACTGTACTAATCGAGATGCTTGTACGTATTTTCTGTTAATTCAATATACAACGCATCTAGGTTTTGTTACTTCCAGTTTTTGAAATATTAATACATCTATGCCGTACCTGGTTGCATCGACATTTGGTTTCTTTCTTCTGGTAAAGGCGACCGCGCTGGCATAATGCTATCCGACTCTTTCGGTAAATCTGTCTGAACGCTAGGAGTAAACACCTTCGTATCAGCCAGACTACCCGTGTACTCCTCCGTAGACCATTCGTCAATTGTTGCGTCGTCCCAATTCTCTGTATGGTTCGTCGCCGTGTTCGCATCCCACGTGTTTGAATTGTCCCACGTCTCCATCGGTCGACTACTGAACGTGTTACGGTTATTGCGAGGCGGGAACCTACCACCCGCTCTACCACCGCCTCTACCTCGTCCGCTGCCTCCTCTAGTCGGTCCGCCAGGTCTTCCTCTACGATCTCGATGGTCCTATAATTTTCAAAACAATAGATTAGAATTAGTGCCCACAAATAACAATGAAATACTTCGTATTGGAATACTAATTTAGTATAATCATATCTGAAGGAAAATAATTGATGAGCGATTAACAAAGGATGTTTTGAATTTCGTTTTCGTTTTGAAAGGTATAATATTGCGTGATTTGCGAACTATTTTTGGAAAACGCCGAAGGGAAAATTTCGATATTGCCGGATTACAGTTTCCAAATGACAAATTAATACCACATTTTAATATGTTATAGCAGCATATGTAATTGATTACTTTTTTTCATTACTTTCATTACTTTTGTTTCAACATTTTTGAGGGTGTGGTTTTAAAGTTAATAACAGAGGATCAACCTGAAGCAAAAACTATCAAAAAGAGGGTAAAACAAAGACCGAGATGAACCTGGGTCAAAGATGTGAGAGATGCATTGGCAAAGAGAGACATCTCGTTGTAACAAGCGAGGCAGACTACACAGGACAAGGAAAAGAGGAGAGAAATACAAAAGAAACTAGTGAAAACGGGTAACTAAAATCCCATAAACGCCTTTCAGCCGCGAGGGCAGATATGTTTATGAATTATGACTTTCAAATTAATGGCCTGATTACATACTATTCTCTCTTTAGCTAAGCTCAAAACTGTTAGGTGTTTAACCTTGGACTTGGACTTCTTTCTCCGGGGTTTTTTCAAGTCAAAAGCTTATGTCAAGAAGTTCACGACCACTTAGGTTATGAAAGAGAGGATTAGAAGCTGTATCATCGAAATCCAGCCACAATTATGCCAAATCACGACCGAAAATCGCAACTGTGCCAATGTAAAGCTGGGGAGGGCATTTTCATTAAAAAAAACATGTTTTATCCAAAATTTTAATTTTCCGCTTTTGCAGGGACACCTTTAATACTGGATTCATTTAATCAACACATGGACTGCAATAGCAGAAAAACATCGATTTGGAAAAACCCTGGGTTGAAATTCAAAAACAAAAGCCAAGTACTGCGAAAATAAATTTCGTTGTTGTTTTGATACAAATCTGCACTTAATCAGATAAAATAATCAGGCCAAAACTAAGTTAATGCTATTTCAATCAATTACGACAATTATCTTAAATTTAATTTTTTGGACTTAAGACGCTATTGCAGCCCATATGCGATATGATGTTCGTCTAAGATAAGCTGTTCAGATGATTCCTGTGAAAACAATCGACTGAAATAGATGTTTTAGATAACTTGAAGATGAAACTGTTAAAGCCAAAAGTGTCTATTTATCTTCATTAGTACCTGATTATATCTTCCGCCATCTTCCAAATTACGTTCATTCTCCTGCTTCTCTCTGCCTTTCCACCCGCGGCTATCGTTGTGTCTGCCGTGAAGACGGGGTGGACCTCCGCTTTTGTTGCGAGGCTTCTCCTTATCGCCCGAGTGCGTTTGATCATTCCAATCGTCCACCGCGCCCGCGGCAGTCACCGCATTGTCCGCATTCTCCTGCTTGCTACTGGAAGCCTGTCTGTTCTTCTTCTTCTTCACGATAATAGCCCAATCGTCGTCGAGCAACATGTCGGCAGCTCTCTCCACGTCATTATCACACTCATGTAACGCCAAGCAAGCCTCCTCTTCACTCTTATGTGTCCATTCCATAACTTGACGAACCCTCTCCTTTATGACGCTCGGGTCGTCTGATTTGGAACGGACGTTGTCGCCACCACCACCACCGGTTGGTTTGTGATCATTTGTTTTTCCTAAGTAAAAGAAAAATAAAATGTAAAATTTGTTATCCAAACCAATCCAATCATTAGAGGAAAAATTTAAAATGCTTATTGTAATTTTGAAAACATTTACAGTTGCGCACCGGGCCTTTTAGTAAAAAAGACAAATAAATACTTCCAAACTACAGCAATGTTTATGGTTAGATTAATTTTTAAAAATAGTTGCAACGTTGCAGCTGGGAGTAGAATAGAAAATAAGCGAACGAATAATGAAGAGGGAAAGCGGATCAACTGTATAAAAAAGTGAGAATACAATTTTTTAAAAGGATTGTCACGCCAATTAGTACCTATAACTCAGAAATATGGATACTAATAAAATACCATCAAACGGATCTTCAAAACAGCGTGGAAATAGAAATTGAAGGTAACATCTAGAAAAACATGGAGAGATGAGGTAAGAGGAACAGCCCTTAGAAAAAAAGATTCACAAACAGAAAATGTTAACGAACTGACCTATTAAGAGATTGGAAGAAAGTTGGAAAATTCACCAACAAATAAGTCTCACCAATACCTTAAACCTTCATAGGTAGATGGACTCTAGGATCGAGTTTTTAAGTTAGAAATTTGACTCATACCTGAGTAGAGATTGCTTTTAATTAAATGTATTATGTGAAATTTGCTTTATACTCTCTAATGAACAATCCCTGTATTTTTATCCCTTTTTTCCCACATAATCTTCCTCATAAGTTAGGTTCGTTAGGACATACCATAGAAGTTTCATTGCATAAACAAATAAGAAAAATTACGAGTATGCCAAATATTTCCAGAAAACAACTTTTACATAACAACGGAGAATATATTCTGCATTAAAATAAGAACAATCTGCGTTCAATTAAATTTCCAGCGCCGTTTACATTCTTAATTGTTTCATGCGTTAAATTATAAAAACTGTTTTTGTTTTTTCTGATTATTAATGTTATGCATTAACGTTTATTGATAATGAAGTATTCCACATTTAGATATTAATCAGCATAATTGTTTGTCAACATTGGGATAAAATAGACGATAACGTTTTTAACTAATTACCCATTATTTCCTACATTTTTTAAACTCGAACATAAATTATGTAACGATATAAACAAAAATGAACGAAGCAAAAACAATCCAACACAAGTAGACAATTAGGCTCATGGAATTAACAAATACTCCTCATTATTATTTTATTGTTTACATGATTTAATAAGTCTCGGTAGTAGACAAACATTAATTAAAATAAAAGATCCAGCTCAAAAAACAAATATATAGAAATGCAAAAAACAAACATAAGACGATAGGTGCTAATTAATCCCGAGATTACAAGATTAACTGTAGTATAATCGCATATACAGACACAGTGCTTTCTAATAGGTTTTGCGCTTAATACAAATCGATTACCGAAATTTGTTATCTAAATTTTATGACAAAACTAGAATCAAACAAACTTTACTTACGGCACGTGTTTTGCGATAAAGTGCCCCGAGTATTTGAAAATATTAAAAGCATCTATAAAAGATTATATAAACGAAATAGCCTACAAAAAAATTACATCATCTTTATAGATAATCTACAGTGAGAATTTTATTTTTATTTGCTGCATTATCATATTAATGAAGTGAGCTTTGGTGGAATTTTATAAATAAAAATAGAAATTTTAAAAATACTGGGACGTTTCCGCGTCTTGTAAATATTTAAGTCACTTTGTTCAAAATTTATTTGTTTCCTATTTTTTCATAGTTAAACAAATTGTTTCACGTTACTATAGAGAGCTTTTAAGTAAGAAACTTACAAAGTTATTTTATTGAAAATTTCTATACGAAAACTAAGCAATCTTTAGTATCAAAAAGGTTTTTTTTTTATTATTATTATGTTAATTACACGTATAATAAGTCTATCAAACGCTTTTCAAATGAGAAATTGAGTGCTTAATAAGAAAAAGTTTATACTAAGCAATCATAACGATAACATCGTGGGGTCTCTAACACAATTAATTATACACAAAAAAACTAATTTAGGTCAAAAATTTAAATGCGTATTAATGAATAGAACCAAAATACATATGTAAATGTGATATTATCTCTAAAATTTGATATGACTGACTTAAATAATGCAAATCATTTTAATGTGAAAAGGATATCTCAAAAACGCAAGGAAAATTACTCAAGGTCAATTAATTTTTGTTACATAAAAATTGGTGCCGGCTATTATTCTAAAGAACTCCGATTTTATTATGGATAATTTAGAGCAATATAGAATTACCTGGGACTAATAACGGAACAACTCGTACAGAATATACTTAAGTGCAGCCGCTCATTTATAAATCAGAATTAGCTATTAGTCATATTAAAAGGTAGATAGCAGGTAAATGATTTCACTACTGAAGCATTACATTAAGGATTTGTCGATAATTCTAGGAACAATAACAATGACAAGTCTGGCAAGTGAGAATTTTGGATACTTAGCAAATTCTACACATCTACCTGAATTTCTATTAATTTTCTGAGTAGGTAAAAACGGTACAAAAATATGTAATAATTTAGGAAAGCAATAATAAAATATTTAAAAGTATGCGTGTAATATTAGTTGTGAATCATGCTTTCTTCGAAACGAACTAAGGTCTAAATATCTATTTTATACCAAAAGAAAGGAAATAAATCTGAGATTATTCTATTATGCCCTTCTGAAAAAAAAGAGGAAGTTTAGATCATTACAATAACATAATAGTTTACAAGTTTTCACCTTCAGTTTCAGAAAATGAAAGTACAATTTCGGAAAAAAAAGGAGGACGGTGATACTAACCAGGGTAGCCCGCTCCATTTAACACTACATACGATGGGTTAAGCAAAGGAAACCAAGCACGGAAGAAACGTGGCGATTAACAAAGACCCATTATTTCTCAAAACATCAAGGAAGAGCAACATTACAGAATGTTTGTCCCAAGAACATAGTATCAACGTAATTCTTTAAGACATTTCTAAATATTTAGAGAAGTCATTATTTATTATCAAAAAGGTTTTTCCGGTGAATGGCGTTGAAGCACCCTATTAGCTAAATGTGTCAATGAGGTTGGTTTTCGAAAAAAAAAAAAAAACAACATGGTTTACACCAATATGCGGACCCTAACAAATATATATTGGAACAAGTTAAAACTTTGCAAATAAAATACAGATTTCTTTTTTTATATTCGTAAAGTAAAAGTGAGACTAAGCTCCGTAATTTACCACTACTAAAATAAGGATAAAGTTTTGTTTTTTTAATAACTATTGATTTAGTTCTCAATCTGTTTGGCATGTTGAACTATTTGTGTATAATGATTTAAACTGACATCGCCCGCAAGTTATTTTTTGCTGCTAAATTTTCAAATAATTGCTAAAATAAGACCAGGAAAAGCGAAGATACTATGAAGAAATGACAATTCCTCAAAGAATCCACAAATATTGATGTTTGAGGGAAGAGTTCTGGATGACCAATAACAATTTCACAGAGACATTTAGAGTGCTTACTAAAAATTTGCAAAATCGGCAGAAAAAATACCTTCCGAGAAACTACCACGATGGAATGCAGACTCAACTTTAAACCAAGAAAAACACACTCACTGGGGAAAAACCTAAATATTTTGCGACGAATCCAAATTTTACCTACACGTTGGCTACTTAAAAAAAATAATTCGTGATAAAACAGAATCACTCCATAAAGATTGTGTTAAAAGTTAAAAGAACTCCTGTTTCCACAAGGTATTATTATAGTCTGCAATGCGTGTCAACAATGAGATTGAGTACTTTAACTTTGATACATGGCAATGTAAAATAATGCCCAGAAATATATAAATTCTTGGAGAATTATTGTTGGCAACTGCATCCAAGAGACGACTATTCACACTGCTAGGTCCAAAATTCAAAAATGATTTAGAAAGAACAATATCAAGGTGCTATTTCATTCATCCAACAGTTCAGATTTAAATGTCATCGAGACATTATGGTATGAAATCTTCAATAAAGGATTTTAGAATTGTGGAATAAATTACAAGAAATTTGGAACAGCTTTACTGTTGAATTTTGTGCACACTATGCCCTCTCAAATTAAGGCGTACATTAAAGCTAAATGAAATGTAACGGCCTTTTAACTGTGATTATATGTAATTGGCCCAACAACTTATCAGCAACTTTGATTATAGAAAATATGAATGTTCAATTAGGTTGTAGGAAATTCTTTTCAATCTCGAGAGTATTTTTTTAATGTTTTTAAAATAACAAGGTTATTTTCTTTTTGATTATTCGACCCCTAATAAAAAGTGTTTGTGTGAAATAAACTTCGCATACTTTTTTAATATCGCAGGCCTTCCCCCCAAATTACAACTGTACTTGCTATAAATGTTTCTCATAATGCAGTATGCTGACTTATCGCCTTTCAAACATATTAAATTAGTTGATATCAACTTGTAGAATTGAATGATTTATAGGTAAATATGACTAAATGTAATGAGTAAATATAACGATTTCAAAATACAAATAAAGCCATTGCGTAAAGGTTTAATTTCATATCGAAAAGGCACATAATCACCGTTAATGGCTCACATATTTCATGCATTATCTTGAAACAAAAGAGTGTATAAAAGTGAACAAATAAAAATAGATTTTTCATTAAACAGTTTGGAGTAAATAGTAAACATTTGATTTATAATTAAAACGCAATTATTAGAAATATATCTCTACACATGCTTATCATATAAACCAAAATGTCTATTTATAATATATAAACAAACAAAGCATTATTGTAACATCATTATCTGATTAATATTTATAGATAAATAGGGAAATTCCTACGTGGTTATAAACAAATTGATTCAATACGCTGAATATTACGAAGGAATTTGTAATGCCGCAAGATATTTAAAATGAAATGAACTTACCTGAATCTGTTTTGTTGTTTTTGTGTGATTTATCGGCCTTTGGCCCTTTACCACCCTTAGAGGTGGTTCGATTACTCGAACTCATCTTTACAAGTATGTACAAAGGTTAGTATATACAACGTTTCTGAAACAAAATTATATCATCAGATAGTTCGGGATCGCACTAGAAAACACGATAGAAGCCTATATCTAAATGGGAAAACAATATCTCAAACAGCTAAACTGTGAAAGCAAAAAAACAATACCTAGAATCAAATGATAGTACAAATTTTATCTGATGTGATATACCGTTTTGGAGCGCGTACAACTAAGAAAATTAACGTATATTACGTACGTATTAAAGATATAATGCTAAAATCACTCGGAATCCGAAGAAAGTGTTATTGTGTGGCAACACTGGTATAACGTATTACAAAAGAATCGTAGTAATTATTACATACTGTCAGATTATGCACTGAAATTTAGAACTTTCGCCGAACGAATTTTGCAATCATAAAGCGAATACGATAAAAAAGAGATATATTTATTTAAAGATCCCAACCACCATGTGGAGGGACGCCATTTCAGACTTACAAGGCAGTCTATTGACATCCACAAAATTATGTCTTATATCCACGAAATAAAAGCTTAAACTTATTTAAAAATTTTACCGCAACAGGAAGATTAATTGAATGTTTTAAGTACGTCACATTTAACATAACAAACACAATAGTAATTAACTATAAAATAAAAAACCGAGAACGACAACCATACCTGAAAGCCGTAATACACAACGCAGCTATGTCACGTGACCGTCGTGAAAATGGCCTCCAAAGCGCGTTCTCAGTGGCGCGAATTATTACCGGCCGAGTTAAAATTCAAAATACGCTAATAACTAATGCGTTAAACTACGTGAAAAACAACGAACGAAACTTCGTTAAAAATAAGAAATATTTTTGATATTTAAATATATGTTAAGACTACAATAATTGTCACCTTATTTGTATATTCCATAAACTTCAAATTTATTTTTTACATATAGAGCTCTTCATTATTGACATGTTTGACAAAAGGTAACCTAAAACCCCCAAAATAATTTCCTCAAATTCCTTGGTTAAATAGCACAAAGAAAATGTTAAGTCCTGCAAGTGGAACGGGCACATTTTATAGAAGGTCGGCGAAAATTATACGCTTCGCTAGATATGGATGTGCGAATAGACCTTTTTTCCATATAGTCGTAACGGAAGTTAGTTTTTTTTAAACATGAATGTGTTTTCAATAAATCGAATGTTATATTTCAGCGAAAAAGAACTCAGCATATGCCTGTTATTGAACAATTAGGCACTTTTGATCCGTTAGAAAACGAACATAAAGAAAAATTGGTCGCACTAAATTTGGAACGAGTACTTTATTGGATAGGCTGTGGTGCACATGTGTCACGACCTGTTAATGAATTATTCGGATTAGCTGGTTTATTTCCTATACATCCTAGAACATATATAGCTGCTTGGAGAAATAGGAAACAAATGGAAGAAAAAGCGAAGGAAGAAAGTAAAGAAACCGAAGAAATTAAATCGTAATTTTAAATATGTTTTAATGGTTAATTAAATTATAAAATTTACTAGTAATAAACATTGTTTTTCTATAGTACTATTGTAAGAGAATTAACTAGCATAATTTTGCCAGTATTTCTTTTCTATTTATCCCAAGAATCGCTACCATTTAGAGATCTCGAAGAAATTTGTAGAAAATATTACAAATTTCATAAACCAAGATATGATAATACAGCTTGCTTCAATCCAAAGTTTCAGGATTTGAGGTATAACTTTTTTATTAATCATCATTTATGGAGCCTTGCCTTATCATTATTAATCCGTTAGTCTTTGAATTCTAATTTTAAATATATTTGAAATTTAAATAGAGTCTAAGCCAAGGAGAAGTTCTAAAAATATTCTTGTAACATTTCTCTATGTCCTTTGGTAAATTAAATATGAAACCATGGAGATAAGCATTTTTGCTAAAAATATGTACAATGAGAGACACTTTAAATGAGGAGATTTACTCGCCACTGTGACTCCAAGCCCGGCGCAACTCGTTTGCACGCAAATGAACCATAATATGTATTATGACTGCATTAAAAATCCTCTCATTGTAAACAATTTTTAAAATACAAAACAGAATGCAATTTTCTCCAATAGACTACCTGTAACAGGGAACGAAAACTAGACGGACTTGCAAATGAGCTCTACTAACACCTCCTGGAAGGAATAGGTGTACCTTAGCCACCTTGCATACATACAGTAGATAAATACATAACATTATAAACACCCGTCTGAAGATATTCGTTAAAAATAATGTTATGAAATGAGAAAAGATTTTTACTTTTCCATTCCGGAAGAGATCCTCTGCACCACACAAGTTTAATTTATTATATAATAATATAATAAATAGTCCGGGACGTGACCGGTCACCGGTTGATGATGAGGACCATTCGTGTCCTCGAAACGGCCCTCCCGGACTATTTATTATATTATTATATAATAAATTAAACTTGTGTGGTGCGGAGGGTGCCGATACTAATGTGTTGTTTACCATACTACGCCACAGTCCTTGCTATCATTTCCGAAGAGATCATTCACAATTTGAATTACATTCTTCAAGTAACCAAAAACGTCCAAACTGCCTGGTTTGATTTGCACTCAAATGGTAGACTGATTTTTGTTGGTTGGTTTAAAAAGACAACGGTCCAGACGATATCCACCCTAATCGCGTTTTGCGCAGATGATTGTTTTCTTAGAGTTTTATTTGGCCTACTCATAGACATTTCCAAAGTATAGAGGCATCTAATAATACATTAATTTTGCCTTTCTGGTTTGCTGGAATCTGCTTGATATTATTGGGAATATTTATTGCATCAACTCTTCTAATATTTACGCCAGTTATATTATCTATAACCACTGCTATATTTCTGTAGTGTACAAACAATAATCCAAGTATAACAGTAAGAATATTTTCATTAACATCAAGAAAAAAGAAAATTAGTATTCTATATGTTTCGCGACTGTGCAACCCATGACACAAATAAAAGTGAAGCTACGGCGTTCAATATCTAGATTTTTGTGATAATACCTGCTCAAGCGTACCGCCACTTCCAGTATTTATTTCTTTAGGTTTAGGCACGTGGAAAATCGATCCAAGATATGGAAGAATAAAATGGAAAATTATCGTGTAGGATGTAAGATACCTCACTCTGAGAGTGACGAGCTCGGTGTTCGAACTCAATACCCCGAAACCTCTACCAAATTCCTAAGGGTTATTAACAAAGTACGAATGCTCATATCTATTGAAATACTTCCCAACATATCCAAACCTCTGTAATATGCTAATGAATAATATGCATAACTACTTTTGCTAATTGTACGTTTCGCAGTTAGTCGTAGTCAGCTTCAAAAAGGTTTCAGCTTACTCAAGATGCTGGACCCTATTTATAATAATACAATTTATATAGTCTTTACAGACAGCCCGTATATTCCGTTGATATTGGGAATTACGATAGACGTTACGAAGAAAGAGGAATGAACACAAAATGAGATTCCAATATTTATTATTATAGGCAATGCAAAAAGTATTTAAAATAGGTCTTGTATTGTTTGTATACTATATATATATAAATTTCATAATTTCAAAGGTTCATTGTGAATATATGCTCAACAATCTGTGCAAATTAAAGGAGCTTGAGTATGTAGAACGTACATTATCAAAGACTTTTCATGAAAGGTGTAATATTTAAGGCAATACATGTATCATATTTGTATACAAAAAATTAAAAGTGTTTGCACTTCAAATTCTAAATTACACTTAAAAAAAATATCCTAAACTACTTAAAAACAATCATACAAGTAAAAACCAAACACACCTAACGGATGCTATGGGACCCGGATAAGATAAAGATCACAATAATTACAGTAGTTTTTAAAATTTATAAAAACGATTGAAGCATTACTCCTTCTTATTTATCAATTTGGATGCTGAAAAAGAAAGAGACAGATTAGTAACACATTAAAGAGCTTGCATAATAGAAAACAAATTTATTATAAACATATATACACTAAATATATGTTGCTTTTAACCCAGGAACTATTCATCTAAAAAGAAAAATATAAAAATTAGTTTTTAAATTAAATTAAATTAATAAAAGAAAAACTCTAGCATCTTTAAGTAAATAATCACTTAATCACTACACTGATAAAATATCATATATTTGTCAGTTCAATGTGCACTTACCTTTATCCATTGCTTCATCTATGACATTGTGATGTTTCAAAAATTGCGGTCTTACGAACTTCTTGTAAATCATCAAAGATCCATTAAGCTCAGTTGGAATCATCAACCATACCATACAGACGCACTAAAATAAGTCGGATTCATGACATTAAATAAATCCCGAAATATATTTTTAAATCATACCTTTGCTAACCAATATAATGGAAACCATCCAACAATGACATCGGCAAAGAATTCAATAATCGAGAACATAGCAAAAATGACCCAATAAGTTAACCATTTCGTATCATCATCTTTATCATGGGATTCGATTGCATGGATGGAAACATAAGCTGGATAGAGAAAGCCAATAGCGTTGCATACAAGTTGTGCCGCAAATCCAAAGACGAGCCACAACGTAACAAGTCCGATGCCAGCTAAAATTCATATATGCGTTCATAAAAAAGTGTTAATTGAAATCTTTGAACCGGTTTTCATAATGGTACCACTCACCGATAAACAAGTATAAACGATCGACTCCGGTTCTTGTTTCTAAAATATCGAGAACAAACGTCCAGGGCTTCGTTTTATCTCGCAGAGACTTGCTCAAATTGTCTTTTATTTCTGTAATCCTCGCAGCCATTTTCCGTCAATCTTTTGACGTGACCTCGCAGAAACAAAAGCGGTTATAAAATCAAGGTTGGATTTGAGGTTAGATAATACTGCTTATCACATCAGCCAACAACAGACGTGCAGGTAACGGAAATCCCTAAATAAAAATGTAGATAAGGATTTCTAATCAGTAAATTAAATGTAAATGCAATTCTAATTAGTATAGTAGATCGAAGAGAGAATTTAAATAAAAAAATAAATGATTTATGCGCGATCCATTTCTCACAAGAATATTGCTTTTCAAATAACGATTTAAGTTGTCAGTAGTGATTCCCCTATCTAAATTTTTCTTTGACGTTTGATAAGAATTAATTTGATCTGAACTCTCGACACTCTCGCCATCTTAGCTGTTACCTAATCAAAATCTTAGTTTACAGGTAAAATAATTCGTAGTGTTTGTATTTATTTAATTTCTTTTTAATAGCTTTTCGCACAATGATTTTATATTTTTAATAAAAAGAAAATTTCTTGTATGACCCATAATTTCTATTTATTATTATTTGTTTAGTACATTTTATGCAATTCATAATTTGTTATTATAGAATGCAAGCAATCAGACCATTAGCAAGAGCAGGCGCAACTTTGCAGTCAGTAGCTGCTCAACAAACCAGGCAAATGAGTGCCATTGGTACACCACCCCTTGTTAGAATATCATTTACGGAGAAATTGGTCCATGGACTATTTATTACCACATCAATATGTGCGATTCCAGCATGGGTTTTAGTACATATTCGTTACTACAGAGGATTAGAAAAGTAAATGATATAATGTATAAATGTATAGAAATGTATTGTAGATTAAGCTAATATAAAGTTATATATATAACAGTAGACTGTGTATTTTGTCAAATTTGGATTGAATTATAAATTATTAATCCTGATCTTTAATGTAAAGTTAATGATTAAAACTTCGGCTTAGTGCAGATTTAGTCACTAACAATTCAAAATGTTCCTTTAGATTGTTGACTACATGCTTTAATTTTCAATAAAACAAAAAAATTCTTAACTGATGTGATAAATAATGTAACCTTAATTTCAATGTTCATAACCTCAATATATCTACGGAAATGTAAACCGTAGCTTTCCGAGAAAAATAAAATATTACGTGATGAATATAATCAAAAATTTACCAAAAATACTGATTTATGGCGCAAAACCTGCACCATTTAATACCACAGCTCAAAGAAGCTACGCATTTAAAAGTGACCTGAAAATAAAATGGGTAAGGCCTGAGAAAATTCCATGCTATAAACCCGCTAAAAGTGGAGACTTGAGACCAATGCCAGAAATTGATTTAAACCAATATCAAATAGAGTTTCGTAATTGTAAAGGATTAGAAGATGCCGATGAAATAGTTCAGAGATTGTTTAAGTTAGAATTTGGTCCGCACAGAAAAATCATACAGTCATACATGAAAGATATTACGGGAAGTGTCCAGAGACATCCTTTAGATAAGGGTTCCATTGAGTCAAGAATTGCAAGATGGACAGCAGTGATACGAGCATGGCAGGAAATCATGGAAGCGCATCCCAGAAATAAAACCGTGAAAATTAAATTGAAAGAGTTAATCGATAAACGCAGAAAGCACTTGAAATATCTAAGACGATGGGATTATAAGAAATTCGAATGGCTAATTGAGAATTTGGATATCGTGTACAAGTCACATCCAAATAAATACCATTGGATTACAAGAAAGGATTCATTGAGAAAATTAACGGATAAATACTGCGAAGACACAATAAAGACAAAATTAAATGAGTATAAATTAATATTGCAAGAACAACAACCTGCTTTCTTGGAAGAGAAGATAAGAAGTTTAGAGTTTATACGTGCTGAACAAGAAAGTTGTGGTGTAGAAGTTACGGTGACTGAGGAAGAAATCAATAGGGTAAAGCAAGAATTAGTAGATTTGATGAAACAAAGAGATGTTTCTGTTAAAGAAGATTAAAATTTAGTTTCCAATAAAATAATTCATTAATATACGGAGAAGTTTTTCTTACTTCCTTTGTTTGTTTAAAAATAATGCAATAACGATAATAAGGTACACTACAGAAAGAAGCAGTAGTTTGACTTTAAAACATACATATATATGGAACCTGCATTTAGAATAACTTTTAAAGCAGATAGAATTGGCAGAGAAAGGCAAACCCACGTTGCAACTCTGAACAAATCCACACTGTGCATGTCTTTCCGATAGTAATCTATCATGTAAAATTTTCAGTTGAAGCCCTCATCGTAACATAAACCCATCTCTTCCTTGCATAGAAGTTACAAACTGATATTAAAAAAAAATTATAAAATAAATATTGAACAAAATTAAAATTATGGGCGCAGAGTCCCACAATTTTATAATAACATAATGCAAATGCACATCTTACAAGTAAAGAAAATGAATTAGGCTTTTTATTAGATTAATGAAGTTGATTCTTCTCTCTCGAATAGTTACTAATTTGCAATTCCATCTCACTTCTTGCAATAAATTTTAGCGGTGTAAGCGGGAGGGTGTGGACAGCGATTCGATTTATTCGTGTATTTTCCTTGCAAATTGTCGTGCTGTCAGGGCCTACCTATTTCTGTCATCACCCACCGCTACTGATTATAACTGTAACAATTAATGAAGTGCGTGCTTGCAATTTTCTTCCAGTCAGGGGACATGGACTGGAAAAATAAGAGTATCAAACTTCTATGTCTCTTTATACTGTAATTAAAATTACATTATTTGTAATTATTTCTTTAACACGCTGCGGGTGTATTACAGGCCTTAGTAGTTGGCCCAATCCTCTTCCCTATAATCCTCCAGTACGAAAAGTATCTGCGGACAAACTCGGGCACTTAGGAGCAAGTAGGAAGTAATTTGAAAAAACAAATTGCTGGTATATAAGGCTGTAATGAGACCACTTTGCGTAAATGCAACAGCAGGAAGTGGAGCAGCCATATAAGAAAGCTCTAAGTCATGCAAAAAATGATTGAGAGTAATTCTAAATGTGGATAAAAGCACCGCATTTATTTGCTGTTTGGCGCTACTTTCTTAAGGGAATCGTACAAGTTTTATTTAGTTATAACTATAAAATAAAGTCTTAAGATTAACATTTTTAGCGTTTCATTTTGCGGCTAAGCCATAGTTTAAAGAAAAAATAAATTAATATTTCTACCAAGTGGGCATCTGACCCTAGCCAAGAGCGTGTACAGTAAAACTGGCACCTGAAAACCCTGCCGATGGACGCATGATGCATTTACCTCCTGCAATAACTTAAGAATGTGCTGTGTTGTTCTTGCATATGTAATCCCAAAGAAAAGAAGACGAAGATGAAGTGTATTAAGTGTTACTTGAATTGTAAATATGTGACTTGAACAGAGAAAAGGAGGAGGCCGATAGCCTGCTTGCCTCTGCCCAAGTCACATATTGCAAATATCGGAGATATGAGCTTAACATATCAATTGACGGGGATTGTGCACCATCGTTTGTCACAGTGAAATTTTGAGCAGCTGAATTCAAAGGTATTCGTACCAGTTTGGCTGACGTTCGAGCCAGCTAAAAACTGCAACCACAACCGATAACATCGGAAAAGTTCGTCAAATAGTGTTAGCCGACCGTCGAATTAAGGTCAGAGACAGCGGAAGCTAGGGCATCTCAGAAGAACATGTTTGTCATATATTGATTGAAGATTTGGGCACGAAGAAATGGATGCAATGGAACATTTCCAAAGCCTTGTTGAAGTAATTTAGGCCAAATAAGTCGGAGTTTTGGCGTTGAACAAGCTTGGATACACCAGTGCATTCCTGAAGCCAAGGCACATTCAGTGCGAAGGGTGAATCGGCTCTGAAAAAGACTACCTTGGCAGGCTGAAGAGACGAAAGTTTTGTTTCACCAAGATAACACTTTTTTTTTCTGTTTCCTAAGCACAAAGTTTTGCTTGGAGGACAGAGATTTTCATCGAATGAGGAGGTAACCGCATTCACGAACGCCAACTACTATTTGGACGGATTAAAGATGGGATCATCGATGGGAAAAGTGTACAGACTTAAGATGTTTATGTTGAGAAATATACCTGAAATTGATAAAAAAAAAGATACTCGTATCTGTGTTAGGCTGAAAACTTTTTTTGAAAATTTTAATCATTGCTTCAATTTTAATAAACAGTACCGCACTTCTTTTTGTTCATTTTAATTTAAAAAATAAGAGGTGCTTCAATTGATTAAATATATTTTATTAATTCCATCATAGGGATATATGTATAATATTTACTAAATATTGTAATACATATACAATTAACATACAGAGAAGTGATAGAATGTTGTGTATAGTATTAACAAATACATACATCGCAAATTAACATTTAGTAAACAAATAACCGGTTCTACGAATTATTTAATACCTTTGCTAAGGGCTAACATATTCTACAATGGAGAAATTCATACTATTATTTTGTATTACTATAGGTACATACACTAATAGATTGTGGACCCATTTTCATTATATTCTATGCACACTGTCGAACATATAGAACACACACAGAATTGCAAATCAAATATTTTGCACTACCAAAACTGAAGGAAATCTCGTAGTACTTCTCAAACTATTTGGCTTTCAAGAATTTGAATTTTATAAACATCCAAAAATATATTTAATATAATGCTTGTTAGGTGAGAGATAATGTTATACTATATATAACATTATAAATGCATATTATGTACTATTCTGCCATTCACTATTTTGTGCAAACTATTTAAATTACAAACGTAAAGGTATAGGACAGGAAGATGGAGTTTTTGGTGACTTTTAGCAGCGATATATAATTACATATTTCATTTTGATCTTTAGCAAGCAATACGTATAAAGTTGTTTCCCTACGAAAATGTTTCAATTGAAATAATAAGGTATGCGCGCATTTAAAGTAATTGTTAATAGAGAGTATTATGAATAAAACAATATATAGCGTGTCCTAGAATTGATGTCGCAAGAGGTGTGCGGAATTAAAAATCTTTGAATCCTAATTTGGCTTACCATCGGGAAGAAATGTTTTTTTACCACAAATGACGCTATTTTCTCTCAAAATTGCCGCTACTTGTCCCAGCTTTAGAATCAATTGTAAAAGGCAGCATTATCAAAACGTGAATGTATGGTGCGCCGAATTGGCGTTATTACACCTTACTTCAGGGAACGGTTAAGTCAGTACGGTTATCTACAGCTATATACTTGAAAGATTTAGGGAAGAGCACTTACATGATTTGTCTTTGACAGAAAGATAAGCAATTTATTTCTAACAAGACGGATGCCCTGCATATTCGACAGCATGCGTAGCTGAATTGATTAATTTCGAGAAAAGTCGAAAGCTAGATACGGTCCGATTGCATGGCCTCGAAAGCCGACCGTTATTAGATTTTCTTTTATAGCAGCCTCAGCAGAGGCCAACGGTAGAGAAATACTAGATGAAACGAAACGAAACACCGCGCCGTACACCAATTACAGATTGAGGAAATTCCGAATATATTCCGCCATAAATTAGCATTCTGAACAACTTTTCTTAGTAAAACATTGGCGCATTATAAATGGAAAAGGTACGTTAGCAGAAAGGAAAATGGTTTTTGCTCAAACCGATCTTAAAAAATCGAGAGTAAACTAAAAATAAATATCAAAGCAAGTAGAGATTCTAGTTCCGCATAGTTCTTGTAGCATTATTCCTGAGACACGCTGTACGTAAATGACAATTAAACATATTAAATAACGTGTAAAAAAAATATCTTAACAAAATAACCACATTCAGATATACATACACGATGACGTCACGATATTTATTTAGATCTGATTTACCTTTTGTTTGTATCAATTCGAAATATTTGTATCTGTAGATGGCCTATAATATCCTCTATCACTCTTATTATATTTTTTAATAGTTCGGAACTACTGTAGTTGTTGAATGGAAAGCAATCAGTGGCGGCTCGCTTAAATGGGCGACATTTTATTCACAAAAAAAAAAATAACTGGAAAATACATTTCACAAATTTTGATCCGAACAATCATAGAATATTAAAATATTTGAATTGAATATAATTGAAAGTGATTTAACGCTTCTTAAATTATACAATCAGCAATTAATCAAATAGTAAAATAGTTCAAGATTTCGATGGACATGGAGTCTAGGATGAGGTCGTAAAATATCTTATGCGAATCGCTTTAAGAAACAGACATTCATTTTTGATGGGTCAATAATCTTCTAGGGAAGAATTCCGTTCGGTGGTCGCATAGATTATGGAGGAGATTCATGATTGCACATTTCTACGTAGAAAATATAAAAGAAATATGTGATGCTATTTGCCCCATTTGATAGAGAATTCGTAAATATTCCAATTCTAGACTGGTTGCCGCGAATTCCAAATATGAACCCCATACAGTATTCAAAGGATGTACTAAAACGATCAAAACGCGCTACATACCTGCTCTTAGAAATTTTTGAGATGAGAACTTGAGAAAGACGTCTATTGCGAATGGAACAATATTCCTCAGAGAACCATTCACAACTTAATCAATAGCATGCCTAGACGAAGGGAAGCAGTATAAGAGCTAGAGGAAGCTATAGACGTTGACTCACTTTCATCATTAAAATAATCTTCGCAAACAATTTCTGTTGTATTTTTAGATTAATCACATTTATTTGGAGGTTTTACTTTCAGTCAAAAATGTATAAATAAATATTTTGACGTCACAGGTGTTTTAGCGGTTATTTAAAACTGCAAATTTTCATTTTCTTTTTAATGCAATTGATTCAAAAGGATTTTGATTAGTTTTTTTTTTCAATGCATTAAATAATCTTTCTGTACTCTAGTAAAAAGTTAATCACAGATAAAATTTCTTCAAACATCGTGTTAAGATATAATTTGACTAAATCCTTCATCAAGTAACTGAAATCTAGAAAGCAATAAAAATTTTCAAAAATTATTGCATATTAACCTGCAACAAAAAAAGCCAAAATAATTTAATTACAGCTTTAACGCAGAGATATCACGTTTTATATAAAAACATACAGGTATGGAAAACCTATTTCTTAGTTTTACTTAATTTATTTTCTATACCTGTATAACTCATGATTTATTCCTTTTTCAAACGAATATCTTTAAGACAAACATTGCAACTATTGCTGCGATAAACCTGATTTATACAATTTCAAGTGCAAATACAATATTGTAAAGGTAGTTAAGTGTACTATAGATTGTAATTACAATACCATAATGGAAATTTGAGTTTGAGCTATTTATTGATAGTTGATAGTTGAAATACTGTTCGTTACAAGATCTTACGTGCCATACTCACGTACTGGAACAATTTCTTTCGTATCACATTGTAATTGTAAGAAAAGACAGAAATAGTTTTTAGTGCCGTTTTAATTTTGCTTTAACCGATTTATTAACTAAATGATTAATTTTTAGAATTATATTTAATAGAAAATACTGTTAAAACTTCATTTTGAGACGACACAAAATCACCTATATCCAATATCTTTTAGAAAATTAAAAAAATACATTTTGATCTTCTTCTGTTATAATTTCACAATAATTAACACTATTTTTTTATATAGATAAAGTTATTTTATTTGAATTAAAAATTTGATCTGTACTTCATCCGACGATAAGAATGCAGCGTTAGAATAAATAGGCGAAACATTCACGGGTATTTATTACTTTTTACTGTCGTTTGTTATAGTTTTTATAAGCAAATTATCGCAAAAACCATTCTTTTAAGAACTGTACTTATTGGAAATTTGAACGTATTGTTCTAATAATTATATAAAATGATACCGATAACATATTTGTTGCAACGGCTTAAGTATAATGGTGGTAAGCAAAGGTTGATGGGTCTGAAGCTTAAGCCGGACGGCAACTGTTAAACTAACCGCAAAGTAGCTTGGGCTAACTGCGAAAACTGAATGGGAGAAATGTATATCATAGTTAAATTGTTTTCAGCTTTCAGAAATTGTTTACTTTTACTTTATTATTTTATCACGTCATAACATACGCTGCCAATTTAAAATTTGAGTTGGTCGCTATTTTTCCATCGGGTAGATTTCTCCGATGTAATATGGATCGTACCGCTATCTACTGCATTCTTAACGTGGATGAACTATAGAAGTATCCACAAACATTTTTAAGATCTCAGCGCCCATAGTGGCAATCCTATAAATTGTCAGACTAGGATAGTTTTAGTTAGAAACAATCCGATACCATCAAAACTTATGAGAATTTTTTGTTTTACCATAATCCACGAGGACACTGTACACATGTATATCAAGATTTTTATACAGCGGTGCAGAAAATAATGTGTTGATGGAGATTAAAAGCGTTAGTTATGCTTTGGCCATGGGTGACTGTGACTGAATTATCAACAGCGATTAGAACAAGACAATCTTCGTACTTTAGAAATCAGCACAGTTCTTAGAGTAACCCTTTACATTATCGGTATAACATGTGATTATGTTGTACTAAAGATACCTATAAAAATGACATTCTACAAGATCCTCTGGTGTTTCCAAATGTGCAAACGAATAATACAATAAACAAAAAATAAATACGCACTTGAAGTTCGTTCAACAAACCTCTTGTGATTTAGAGCATGTGGATACGTTTCATTATCTTTACGTAGATCCACGTACAGTGAAATGGAAAAGCTCTACATACATGTTCTTATTCTTCTGTTCACCGCTGTACATGTACATATGTATGATAGAGACGATTGGTATTATCCCTTCACATGGCCTCCAGAAAGTTTGAATTTGATTTAAATTTCAGAAAAAAATACTATCAAAGGTAAAATCTGCTCAATTTTAATTAAAATGAAAGCTGATTATGTTAAACTAAACATTCCTATATACATAAAATTTATTATACGGTTCTATGAAACATATATTTATACAGTTAATCCAATTATTCATATTTTATACATGTTTATACGCTAATCCAGTTTGTGCAATTTATCCTACGTGTTAAACCAATCTCTTTCTGCTTTAAATATCATCACTAAGGTTCGCAAATCATGGTTCCTGAACATAGGCGTCCGACTGGGAAATGCCTAACTTTGTTTAAGTAAGAATTTATAAGTTATCATTTATAATTAACATAATGCACATCGGAAAACACTTACGTAGTAAATATTAAAATTCCCACTAAACATTCGGTGTGTTGTAACATTACGGACCGGAGTGGTAAGAAGTGTAGAAAATAGAACAGTTCCCAACCACGTTCCCTATCGGGTCAAAAAGGACCATGGAAGTTCTGGGATATTGGGACGTTGCTCGAACAATTGTCGAATTCGTTTGGAAGATTTGACAAAGATTACTTTGGTCTGTGCTACTACTTCATTTAGCAGTTGTGAATCTGCTACAAGATGTAACATATGCAATTTACACGTTACATGTACGAACTAGGAAAAGTAGGTTTAAACAAGCAGTCACCACAATGCATAGCTGATCACAAACATTAATGTTTTTAATGGTTTCACCACTACATAAAGTCCTGTGTTAGCTACAAATTCATTATAAATTCTGGGTTTTTGATAGTGCTTTTTCCACTTGTGGTTTACGCTAATAACCCTATTGCACACCAAAACACCTCACACGAGATCCGTCGTATTTCAAGTTCGGATATCTTTAAATAATCTTTGACGAACTATTTCTTCGCATTTACTACTAAACACGGTAACGTCGAACGAGCCTGATATTCCTTACGTGACTGCTAAGTTTCTTCCCTCTTAGGTATATGCATTTTCATTTCTATGACGTACGGTATTACTAGAATATCACCCTGCCTTCTCAACGTTCATGGTCTGACACCGGCTTTGCGAACCTTAATTATCACTACGTAACGCACGTTACTTACGTAACCATTTCCATACATTAAAATACAATAAACAGCAACCATAAATAGACACTTTAAAAACAAAACATACAGCATTAAAATAATAATAGTTAATAGGTATTTTATCATCATATATCTATAAAAAATCGAACAAATATACATCAATATCACAATATTCTTTTGTTTCAATAAAAAATAAAATAGCAATATTATATTTAGCTTATTTTTACATTTATATCGATCTCTTTCCTAGATTCCTCAATTCCTTGTACGTCTACTAACAACGCTCGTAGCATTCTTTGATTGAACTAATTTTAATAGACATATATTTTGGTGCAGAAGAATTATATCGCCTAAAGAACATCTTATTAGTTTGTCTTACGTAATTTATTCTTGTTAAAGTTGCAAATAGAATTTAGCAAGGCCGAACGTTCATCGGCAGGCGGTAACGTGCTAGGCTTAACGGTACCGTTCTCTAATGGTGGCGGTGGAGGGGGTGGTACACCGATAGGTGGCGCTGGCGGTGGTGTTGGGATAATCGAACCTAGAAATGATTTTTTTCTTCATTGTAAAGATTAATAACTAAACTTTCTGAGTTTAGGTGCTTTCATTGGTAATTAGATTTAAAAAAAATTATGGCAAACAAAGAAAAGCTAAATGACAAAGTATTTAGGCCCTGCAAGGATTTGAAAATTATAAAGAAAGAAAGTTTAATAACTATTAATAGAGAGAAACA
Organism: Oryctes borbonicus; assembly: GCA_902654985.2. Lineage (NCBI taxonomy): Eukaryota > Metazoa > Arthropoda > Insecta > Coleoptera > Scarabaeidae > Oryctes > Oryctes borbonicus. The sequence goes on along the minus strand of LR736881.1, from coordinate 232,444 downwards.
AACGACGTTTCATTAAAATGTGAACGAAACGTTGTAATGTAGACAATGTGAGGCGATCTTTACTTCATTTTCCTTGCGTAACACCTCAAAAAGGTCGTAGCTTTAAAACTAAGCAGAATGGAAGTATGGGGTTGATGGTAATTGATCCAAGACACAATTGTCCGAGGCATGATTGCTTAACTTCTCAGCCTAAAAATCATAATGTGTAAGAATAGTGAAAATAGTATGACTAGATAAAAATAAAAAGTATTATAAACAAATAAAATCAATGTATCCTATCGCAAAGCAGATACGCTAACTCAATAGTATCTATTCAGTATGATTCTAAGTACGTGATTCACTTTTATAACATGAAAATTATACTTTTCTTTGTTATAATAAAATTGCTGAGTTGGCGAAAAACGAATTCACATTCTGCCTAACATTTAACACAGACGATGTTATATTTAGGAGCTAAATTGCACCACACAGGGCGCATATAAAGTATTACATCAAGTGGAATAATGTACAGAATGGGACCCAACCTTCAGAACGGCGTTGCGAAAGTTATATGAGGGTAGGAATAGGCTTAAGTAACGCAGTAATTCGGGAAGTTTCGGCTTCTAGGCCTCTCAGTCATAAAAATGCTGTGGCCGATGGAGCAACGCGGTTGTCGAAATCTATTTTTCTCGAAGCAGAAAACTTACGCAGATGTGAGATATGAGAGATGTAAAAAACAGAGCCAAATACCGAAGAATATAGAGCGAGTGAAACAGTCGTTTTTATGGTCACCTAGGCGCTCTGCTGGTGTGGCTATCAGCCGTACTGCATGTCGAATTCTTCACAACAACCTCCATGTTCATCCTTACAAGATTATCGGTACTCAAGAACTGTCACAACAGGATTGGAATAATCGAAAGTTTGGTGTGTAATCAGCGAAGGTATCGTGCGACCCTATTTTTTGAGGAATATGATACTGTGGTTACCCTACTTTTGAACGCTACGTGGGCATCATCAATTTTTTTTTGCACCACATCTGGAGAACAGAATATGGAACGTGTCTGATTTCAACAAGACGTGGCCGTAATTCAATGCCTGTTGTGAAAGAAATGATTCCTAACCGCTTCATCTCCAGATTCGGTAACATTTCATGGCCCGTCCACCCGTCGAACTTAAGCCCGTGAGAGTATTTGCTATATGGCTACCTCAAAGCTGAGATCTACAAATATCGACTCAACGCAATACGCCTGGAAGAGGAGAGCGATGCGGAATATCCGGTTGCAGCAGCGTGTTAACAGTTAACTTTTTTTTTCTTTCTCATCAAATTACTTATATTATTATATTTCATAAAAAAAAAAAAAAAAAACTTGTGCATTACGGATCTAAAATGGATACTTTTCGAGATATTTAGCAAAACACATATTGTAACACAATTTCCTTCAAAAAAAAAGAGTATCCATCAATTAGAATGTAGCTTATGTAGTTTTTAAAAATATCATCCAATCTTGGAGATACATGACTATTAGGAAAAAATGAGAATTGTGCCAGGTAAGTAGACCATTTCTTGTAAATTTATCTTAATTCATCCAAATAATGTTATAATTCTTTCTTTTGAGACCATGTCAAGTTTAGGAAATCAAATTCTTTTAATTGTTGAACCATGGCAAATAGATATGAGTGAAGCTTATGCTTGCCAAGTATTCTGCATATTAACACCTAAACAATTTTGATTCCAGGGCAGTTTGTCTTAAAGACATTGTTGGATATGGTGTTAAATGTCCCAAATGACAATTTCCATGTTTGGATCATCAACAATAGGTTTATGTTTTTGAATTTTTGTCTTGGCCGATCTGAAGTTTTTCATGTTCTGTATTATTTCGTTATCTGTGTTTGATGAAAGCTTCCGTATTTGTGATTACCGGGAAAGATATAGCATCACTTTATTGCGTATATTTTTCGTCGATGCCGAGTTGTTTCCTAATGGTTATGAATAGCAGTTATACCAAAGTTGTTTTCAGAAAGAAATTATACTACAAACATTTTTCTAAATATCTTGAAGAATATCAATCTTAGGTGCAGAATGATTGGACAATTGTACGAGAAAGAGAAAAATAGGTAGTCGTATTAAAAAAAAAATTAAATTATGACACTTTTTCCATTTGAAAGTTTAATAGTAATTATCAGACGCGCTGTTTTCGAAAAATTCATTCGGTTTCTAATCCTACCCTATAAGACCGACAGTCCTTCAAAATTTCAATCTTCCAAGTTAAACACTTTCACAGTTACGCAAGTTCACATGCACTCGTCTATCTGATAAAAATGTTCAAAGAATGCAAATATTCCACATATAGTTAGAAATAGTAACACATTTGTTTTAACTAAAACACAAAGTTGACAGATGCTTCTCAGTCTAAAGACTTGGATTATTAAAAATAATTTAGTTGACCAGTACATGCCGTCTTTAGTACACTGCCGAGTTTGCAGAATTTTCCGATATATACTCTTTCATATATTGATCGATGTAGTTCCTCGTGAGACACCCTGTACATTAGTAAAAAAACGAAATCTAAAAAGAAGAACAAAGCAAGCTACGTAGATAGCAAAAAAGGAGTAGCGAGAGTTGTATACAGACACATCAACAACAGTAAAAATTATAGAAAATAATATACCAGATCCCTTCAAGAAGTAGCAAGGCCTAAACAAAAGAAAAGCCTAATAAGCCAGTCTAGAATCTAAAAAATTCTAAAGTAGATATGTATATGTACAACAACAAAACGTTTCAAGTTGAAAAATATGAAATGAATGTAACATACCGTGTCCGTAAAATAAGAATTACAAAGCAGGTTACATTGATGTAACCTAATAATGTTAAAGTTTGTACAATGAAAATTAATATGATCATTGACACAGCAACGTATCTGCTAATAAACATACCACATAAGGTTTTTGTGTAGTTTCGTAGAATACAAAAGAAATAATGAATATCAAAAGATACATTTAGGTTACGTTACGACAAAACATTGGTGTCAGTTAAATTAGTGCAAAATATTGTACACACGTGCATTGTTATTCTCAATTTTTGGGCATGGTCTATGAAGGACCAAGTGAAAAAAATGATTGTCGTGAAATGGTGCGTGTAATACCTCCTGTCACCGACGGTGGCGTTGCCGTTCCCGTGGTGCTCGAACTATTAACACTTTCCGCTCTATCTCCATTCGTCACATCGTTTCTATCCCTTTCATCCTTCTCCTCTAATGTTTTTTGACGTTGTTTTTCTTTGGCAATCTTTTGTTCCTGTTTCTAAAGCGGAATGAAATCAAAATTAGTTAATTTAATTCCTCTCAAAAATTGATCAATAAAGAAATGCCAACAAGCTTACCATTTTTGATCTTTGCTTTTTCCTTTCCTCTTCAGAACTCATCATTTCCTGTACTCTAACCAATCGTTTTTGGCTGCGTACCATTTTCTGCTCTTCTCGTAAGCGCTCTTCAAGCAACGTTGTACCTTTCTTTAATTGTTCCTTGGTCGAATTGGGAATCTTCAAATGAGCCTTATCAGTTGGTTGTAATGTCAAAACTATGGTGGAGAAGAATGGATGATGTAGAAGGTCTTCTACGGATGGGAGCCCGGCTTTACAAGCTTCGGGTGATAAAATCGAATCCAAAACAGATTCTGAAAAAAACAATATTCCATTTGCTTAGTAGTTTTTTTTTTCTTTGAATATCTTACTCAGAAGTTGCTGACAATTATTTGGATAATTGTCTACGATACTCTCATGTAACGGTGCACCAAACGTCATTTCATACAGAGTATGACCAAAGGAATAAACATCGATGGATTGCATACTGAAAATTTTCTTATGCTGCATGAAATATGGTCGATAAAAGCTTGGTACACCCAAGACACCATTCTCGATATCCAATAACTTTACTCGATCATTATCGATTATGATATTACCAGTGTGTAAATTACCTTTAAATTAGATCATATGATGTGCAGCTTTCTTTTAAATAAAAGGTTAATTTTGAGACTTACCATACGGTAACCCTTTATCATGTAGGAACTTTAACACCTCTAATATTTGCCGTCCATATAAAGCTATTTGGGATGTTTCTAAGGGCTTGTGGCCTTTAGGATTTCCATATTTTTTTAAGAAAGATTGTTTCGGCTTGACGCCACATAGTATATCACGTATAGATCCGTTTTTATGACTAGTTCTCACTACCAGAGCCCCAATATCTGTACAGAGGCACAATTCTATTGGATAAATATATGGGTGCTGCAAATAAAATAGTTTATAGAATTAAATATTCCAGTTTCTATCAAAAGCTTGTAACAAAACGGTGACATTTATATTATGGAGGCTGCTTCCAAAATATGTATAAAAAATGATGTCACAATTATTTTAAGTTAGTAGAATAGATGATTTAATTTAACTTATTTTAGTTCGAAGGGTGATCTATTATGTGGTTATGAATTGCGAAAAGGTGGGATGGAGCTCACAATATTTAAGCCCCTCGCCATATGGGAGAGGCTTTTCTTTTCAATCATAAGTATAAAGATTTCTCAACGTATTACGAAAAGATTCAGAAACATGGACAAAAAATAAATGTACATTATATAATATATAATAAGCACCCGTATCGGAAGATGGGTGGTATCATTTGCTACATTTAATCTAAAAAAATTGTTTGTTTGACATCAATAACCTTGATAAACAATAAAAAAATTTATTTACCAATAAAAGATCGAAGAGCTTATCTTTCAATGATTTTTGTTGTAAGACGAGGACAAGCGGAAGAAATATTTAAACTTTGAGGGGCTAATGGCCCAGTTTCTAGTGTGCTGCGCTAGCAGTCTCGGGGTACCGGGTTCAAACATCGGAGTCGTCACTTTCAGAATAAGGTTTTCCGTAGTCTTCCTTTCTCCAAATTTAGCGAATCCTGAGGGTAAGCATCTTAAGACGCTCTATAGGCGCAGGCGTAATAATTCATGGCCGACCGATTTCCCCTTTAATTGGCGAAAAATGTTGGGGGGATGTCAAGGCTTGATTATTATTATTATTATTAAGCGAGGACAATCCTCAAGGACGCATGGTGTACACTTTACCATCCATGGCATCTGTTAGACATTGGTTTAATGAATTCGAACGTGGTCGTACATCGGTTTTCGATGAGGTGGGCCTAGCTGATGTGGTTGCTGACGATCATTGAAAAAGCTCGCGCCATAACCCACGCAGATCGCAGACCGTGCGCGAAGTAGCAGAGGCGGTTTTACAGTAAAAGGAGTGAGAAAGCTGTCGACCTGATAGGTGCTGCGATTGTTAAACAATTTCGAGGCAGTGTTTGGATCTCTATAAGCAAAATCCGCAACAATTGTTACGTCGGATCATAACCGTTGATGAAATTTGAATCCATTGAGACGAAGCAACAGCAAAAGTGGATTTTTTAGACGAGTCTACTCCAAAATCGACGAAAACGGTCCCATCTGTCGGAAAGGTTATGGCCACAATTTTTTGAGAATTGAAGGGAATAATCTCCATCAACTTTTGGAGACAGGATACACAATCAAGGGGCATTACTGCACTGAATGCTGGAGCAATTCGATGAATAATTGAAGGAGAAAAAGATTATCTTCCACCGCGTTCACACATCCAGAGTTGTCGCAGTCAAATCCCATGAATTGCTGCTTCATCTACCTTACTGACTCGACCTTGCGTGGCTCCTAGACAAAAGATTCAGGTCAAACAAAAACGTCATTAGTGAGGAAAGCTTATTTTAAGGAATTTAAAAACGCGTATTTTTTGAAAGGGTTAAAGAAATGGCAAGGACGTGCGATGGAAAAAATGTATCTTTACTAAAATGAGATTATGTAGAAAAACAAATAACAACTTTTTGAAAAATCTGTATCTTAATTCCTATAACCTGGGTATTTATTGGTCCACCTTCATAAATTAATTTTGTTTTAATTTGCTGCCTTTAAAATGACATCAGTTAACCCTGGTGTAAATGTATCCATCCTAATTTTATAACTCTGGTATAGAAAATAATTTAATAAATAAAACAAACTTTAACACTTCACATCTATGAATACTATCACTTTTGAACTAAGATAAGTTAGACTAAATTGTAATATTTTGGTTTAAGAGTCCTATAGTAGCATTTTGTAAAGAGTTTTTAGGGACACTCTGTATATAGAATATAAAAAGGATGATTTGATGTGTTATCTTAAATACTTATTTTTAGAAACTGCTGAATAACAATCTGCTACAAGGACTTAATATATAAGTTGGTACAGTAATTGCATGCACTTTTAAAAATATATTTTTATGAAAGTAATTTAACACCCAAATTTTTAATACTTACTTGGATTTGGCTTAAACTCTTAAAAACAGCATGCATATCCTTATCATCTAAATGCTTATCGGGTCCATAGTCAGTCCAGCTGGCCCAAAACTCTTCTTTAGGTGCATTCTTACTACGTACGTGATAGTAGTGTTTCCTCAAACGCCAACCAATTTCTGTCAATGGGGTAACAACTTCCCATCCAACTTCACCACGTAACGCCAATGAAACGTGTTGAAGTGCTAATTCTAAAAATCATGGCAAATATTTAACTGATATAGTGTACATAGTAAATTATTCAAAAGTTTACCTCGGAATGGTTGACAATAATTTGCGGGATCAATAAACGATCTTGCCGGCAATGAAGACACTAATATCGGATTCATTACTATTGAGTTTAGATATTTCTGTGTAAATGAAAGATCGTAAAATAGATATGTACAAATAAAAATTAAAATGCGTACTTGTAAAGCCTGCTGACGCTCTGAAATGAATTCCGGATCCATGTTTCCGATAATTTTCTTTGGTGGTAGTGACAGGGGCAAACCAGAAGCTTGCAACTGCGAATGTAGCTTAACAAAATCATTGTATCTTTTGTGCACTCGCCAAGTTCTATCAGAAAATGGTCCTCTTTGTACTCGAATTACGAACTCCTATTCATTCGAATCGCGTTAGTCATAATCTGTGTAATTTACGGAAATTGAGATAATTATCTTACCGTATGACCATTTGTGTTGAACCAATTTTCTATTACACAAGAGATACTTTCGGTATCATCGATTAACACCTTATTCGAAGTTTGCTTTTCAAATATAGCCATTGGTTAGAGAACATTTGTACTGCATTTGAAAAAGCCATTAGACTGTTTAATTTGTAATAGAATTATTACGCCTTTTCAGACTGACATTCTCTTCCCGGAATGCACCGGAATGTTTTGATAAGATTTGACGGTTCCCTGTCACTAGAGACAAACACAATTCTAGAGAACTACCAATCGTTACATTCATGAATGATAAATATCTCTAAATTAAAAAATTTTATATAAAAAATATTTTTTTTATATTTAATATCCTAAATACAAACGGCAGAAAATCGCATCCCAAATAAGGCGATTATTTAAATTAAACGTAAACACAAAAACAATTCGAAAATACATTTAGAAAAAAAATACCTACGTAGTATTGCTAACCGTCCAACAGGTGGAATTGAACCACTTCGACGTTAGTCGACTACAGGTTTGAAGCCTGCACCCCAGACCACTAGAGGTCAGTTGGACAGGAGAAGAGTTACAATTTAGGGTATAAATAGGATATTCTTAATACTTGTTATAATGAGGATTATTAATTAACGATAATCAATTTATTTTTCATTTTTGATAATAAATAATTTTTTATTTCTATAAATGTTTTTATTCTTAGCGAATACACGGCTTTTAAGAAAAAATTACAATGGTTAGGCCGAAATTTTCTAAAAAAAAGTGTTTTTTTAATTTTAAATGATTTTCCGGGTGTATTTGGTGCTGTATATTTTTTGTAACTTTTGTAACGAACAGACCTACAGTTTATCTACTTTTTTAAATTCAATACGAAATGCAAAAAATTCTTAAAACAGTAAATTCAATAATGATAGTGACCTTTCTTCCATTTAATTTATAAAATTGCATGCAGTGACTGTTATAAAGCCTATTTTGGTCAAACGAAAAGAGCGATCGGCACCAGATTCAAGGAACATATCAGGTGTTATCGCCTTGGTAGATTAGATTCGTTAAGTGTAGCACAACCCATAAGCGAAACCTGGCATAATATTAAATTAAAAAACTTGAAATTGGTTAAAAATGTAACTTCGCCGCGGTTTAAATAAAAAGTAACAAGAAATTGATGGATACAGAGAACGGACCGTTGTCGTACTCATTTTTACTTGATTTATTGGGTTAAGACTGCACATGTTTTATGTTTCGGGCTACAATAACAAGACATTCTTCCGTCTATTTGTCCGTATTTTTTCGCATATCTTAGTTTTGCGGCACGTAAGTGGCAAAAGTAAGTATTTGTAAATAATATTTTTCTCAAAAGTAGGGATAGAACAAGCATGTTAGATTTAGAGGTTTCTCATATCATTCGGTTACCAGTTGGGTATCTGGATCATTCGTATCCTCGAAACGGCCGTCCTGGATTAATTAATTAAACTTGTGTAGTGCGGAGGTTGTTGATATTTTTGTGTTGTTTGCCAATAAATTGAATACACCTCACAGGTGTTAATTATCCATACTTAATATATTTATCATAGTGATTACTTTATTACGCAATTTAGCGGCACCTATTCAATAAACATATTCGCCACGATCAATTCTTCAATCCCATGTCGTTCTTGACCTCATAATGACAGAATTGTACTTTTCTCGTTGTTAAAACACTATCCACTTCTTTCTTTTGTATAACCGTTGCAAACGATTGCAAAGTCTTTTTTTGGTACTTGGTGTATAATTAATAACAATTGCAAAAATAATTGATATTATTCAGTCAAGCAAGCGTTGCATGGATTTTTGGGGCGACCTGATTTTTTTTTAATTTTAATTCAAATGCAATGATTTTCGGTAAATAAATTAGTAACCGTATTTGATATACTCTTACATTTATCAAGCATATTATTAGTTTTAAAGAAAAAAATACGAAGGTGAATGCTTTCTTTTCTGGAGAATTACACAGGCCAACAAAAACAGTTTCTTTTCGATTGCCAAAGATGTTTATATGATTTCACATTACATTTGAAGCAAGGAATTTGGAAGCAATTTATATTTCTACTGATTTTTACTTTAGTTAGAACGGCATTTTTTCAACGAGAACTGTATCACGATAAACGAGAGTTTGCTGACTTTCCCCAGCATGTCACAACATGCTTTCAAGGGTAGCGTACTCTGCTACATTTTTGGTGAATATACCACGGAAAAATGAAGGCAAAACATCACCGATTTTGTAAAGAAGGCGTATTTTGCTTACTTTGGTTTTGCAATTGGAAAACAGGATAAGTCTTGGGTTACACATGAAGTGTGCAAAACATGGGTGGCATCTCTACGGCAATGGACAATAGGAAAGAGAAAAAGCTTAAACTTTGATGTTCTTTTGTTATTACGCTTAAGAATTTCTTGAGTAACAATAAGACAGAACATTATGAAGAACTCGTACGAAATATGCTGGTAACATGAGCATTAAATTACAACTATTTAGATAGATTTCCGGAAAAACTCGCTACATTTAGTGAAGAACAAGGCGAGCGATTCTATGAAGACGTAAAATTAATGGAGCAAAGGTATCAAGGAAGGTGGGATACACACAATGGCAAACTATTGTTGGAACCTTTGTTGTTTGATTGTTTTCAAGTCCAAAAGTCCATTAGATGTAATTTTCTTTTTTTTACTGGAAACATACTTTTCAGGTTTATATTCATTTTATTTTGTATAATTATATTTGAGGTATTTTTCGCCTGTTTGCCAACAAATCTTTAATTTTATTTTTTTTTACATTTTTCTCCGTAGCTTTTAAAAAAAGCCTTATCATAAAAACTAGGGTATATATAAACAAACTGTTAGAAAATATGTAATCAACAATACTAAGTTACCCTGAAACTGCTCTAATAGCGGAAACAATAAAATCATTGTTGGCCAGTAAAATTCGGAAACTGAAATCTCATTTTGTACTAAATTGGAGATGCTACACAGTAAAGATTTGTATATTGTAATTATACACCTAGACGTGAGATTTATTAACAACAAAAATTAAAAAAAAATCCCAACTATTTACTGTGTAAGAATCAATAAGAATTACCCTTGACTCTTTCACTCATTAAGCACTCATTAAGAGAAACCAGTTGAAGGTACATCCCCAAAAACCCTACAATATGCTGCGATGTTATTCTTGTAGAATGTAAATTTACGTGACGATAGGATACCAGAAATAGCACCATTCATTATTGTTATTGAAGGGGTTTCAAACCATATCGTGAAATACGCCAGAAATATAGATATATTTATGTATTATAAATTATTACTAAATATAAGCTAATGTTGTATGTCTTGTCTTTCGTTTACGAGTTATACCTTGCTTCGAGCGTATCTGGTATCTTTGAAGGAATAATTATCCAGAAGAATATTATTACGTGGAAATATTCTTTATCATAACATGGAAGATCTAGAAGAACGTAATTGTAGCAAATAAGAATAGGCAATAAATATTAGACAAACTCAATACGACGAGAGAAAGAAGACATTGATAACGTGGAAAGTAAATGTAAAAAACTAGGAAGGACTATAAAGGAGGCAGCAGAAAGACATTGAAAATAAATGCTCAGCCAAAAAGAAAAAAAGTATTGCTGGATCAGCATTGTAAAATGCAAATAGAAAACCGGAAAATATTAAAGAAAAAGCTATTGGAATCGAACAATGAGGTGGACAAGACAAAATATCAAGAGTAAACAAAAAGATGCAGGCAACGAAAAAGACTAGCTACTGAGAATAGGATAAAGACTACACAACAGAAACGAAGAAGGAAAATTAATTAGCGACGAAAAGGAAGTATCAGACAGATGGAAAGAACACTTTGAAGAATTATTAAACAAACGCTTAAGAGAAAGTGAAAATAACACTTACTTAGACTAAGCATATCCACAGAACGAAGATGAAGAACAAACAAGAGAAGAATATTACGAACAAAATGAAAAGCAATAAAAGCCTTGGTCAGAAATAATAAAAAATAATTGGGCCCAGGACGTAATACCACAAACCTGGAATAAGGCATTATCTTGTCTATATATAATAAAGGCTGACTTTGTCAATTACAGAGGAATTGTTTTGCTGATGTCACCTTCAAGACACTATCAGAAAGTCTATCAGGTAGAGTTTTGGAAAGGATAGACTCTAACAGATCAAATTTTTATATTAAAATAAATTTTAACAACATGCTACGACTACGAAATACCTCTACACAGGCTGGAAATAATTAAGGCCCTCGAAAAGCAACGAATCCCAGGAAAACTAATAAGACTAACAAGTACGTCAGTACAAAGGAGCAGTTGTGCAGTCAAAGTAAACGGAAAGACTGCTACCGAATTCGAAGTAAAGGTCAAATTGAGACAAGGGGAATCTTTGTCACCCCCTGCTATTTAACACGGTTTTGGAAGACGTAATACGTGACAGTGAAATCGATACGAAAAGAACAATTTTCACGAAAATCCTACATGTCTAACCTACGCAGTACTAATTACTAGAAGGAAAGAAGAATTAATATATGTAACCAAACAACTAATAACTGAAGAAAGGGCTGTACATAAATATATAAAATAATTATATGAAATTAAAACGAAATCACAAAAGAAAGGAAGAAGAAGATAGATTTAAGGATAACGAAACTATAAAATATATTAAAATCGAAAGAAGTTTCAATAGAAGCGAAAATAAGAGCGTGTAAAACTATCCTAAGATCAACTTTATTATACAGATCGAACATGGCCAATGGGAGAGAAAAATATTAGGCCGAATTTTTGTAAGGAGACGAACGTATAAGGGAGTAGTTATACGAAATATTTAATGAACTAAAGATCAGTGATGTGGTTAAGCCAATACGATTACAATGGGCAGGACATTGGAAAAGGATGAAAAAGGAAAGGATAGTGAAAATTTAGGTTGAAAACCCAGAAGGAAATGGAAGGAAGCCGTCTTAGATGATTTGGAGATCCAAAGTAAAAGATAGGGAGCAGTGGAAATAAGTTACCAACTGTTGGCTTAAGATGCCCGTTTCAATAAATATTGGCTGTAACAGCGAAGCCATTATGTGACTATTAAAAAATAATGTTAATTTTTTCTAATTGAAGCCTTTCGTAGAAAAAGGCTTTATGTTAACATTATTTATTTTCGTTGTGATTCAACATTGTTGTTATAGCTACCCTTCAATTTTTTCAAAAGCAAAGCAAAGAAAATAAAGAAGAATTAGTAAATGTACTAATTTTTCAGCAGTGATTCTTATAGAGATTGTTAGAAATCATTACTTATCAAACGTAAATGCAAACTCTACTTACGCAACCAGCCAACCTCGCTGGAATTTTATAATTCGACACTATTAGCGCAAGTTTTCTCATTATTACCTGCAACTAAGTCACTATCTATTGAACCCAATATTTCCACGTCATTCTGCAATTTTGTATTTTATAAGAAGACAATCTGCCTTACATGAATCTACATGTCTAATAGTACTTTCTGTAGTAGTATCCCGCAGAGTACCTTTAATTTAACAGAAAATTAAGAAGTTTATAAATCCAGATTATCAAAAATTTACTTTTGTACATTTTCAGTTGTATTTTTATTTAGCAATACCATAATTCTGTATGTTTTGTATGTTTAAACACCTAAAATGTACTAGGTTATTTCTTTGCGAAATCTTATTTATTGCGTTGGATTTTTCTATGTTTACATAGTAACAATTCAAATGGATACACTTAATTTACTTGTTATATTCTTCTTTTCTTCTGTATTTGATGTGTTTTTAAAGACAGCATCCGTATAATATTGCACGAGGAAAATCCATAAAAAAAGTCCCTCGGCTTCGTTTTTGAGTGCCCGTTTTAAGCTCCTTTTACCATATACGCTCTTCAATCATTATATTGGCGCAGAAGTTGTTAAACTTTCAAAATCATCCTCAAGCACTTATTCTGCACGATCTGTAGCTTTGCTGCTCCGCTCCACTCGGTTGCTGCATTTAGGAGAATTGTACAGCAGCAATTTATTCTCCTTGTGACTCCCCTTCTTAGGAGCAATGACTTTAATTTCACCATTACCTCGGTCGTTCTCTGAACATTGTTCTCGATCGCGTCTTCGTACGTTAATCTAATATTAAGGATTCCTCCTAGGCACCTTATCGTGTCAGTTTTAGGGATGGGTGCACTGAAAAGATTTGGTGTTTTGGGAATTCGTCCTGCAGGTGAATGTTTGTGATGGTGGACTTTGCGGGATTGGCTATTTTGGTCGAGCTATCACTAATAAAAAGGATTGCGTGTACGTCTGGATACTGTGCTAGCTGGTTGTTCGGAAATTTAGGCATATCTGCCACGTATATGGAAATCGGATTAGAACCAATACCGAACTCTGTGGTTTCGGGTACCCTCGTCTCTGAAGTTGAGGTACCTGTTTAAGAGGCGGATAAGCACATGTGGGAAGTCATACCTGATCAACTTTACATTAATCGTTGCATGCTGAAACCAAATTGTTCATTTGGTGTTAGGTTCTTGTCCTTAATGCGATCTTTTATATACATTAACAATATTCTCTCCATTATCTTCAAAATTGTAGGCAGGAGGGAAATCGAACTGAAACTGATGGTCTGCATGCAATATTTTCCGAATATATGTATGCAGACCATCGCGGCATGTTTCCGTGACGTAGGGAAGTGTCGGATTTCGATAGCGGCATTCTTTCTAGGGAGATTGTTGAGGAAAGTAGAGCCTTTTTCAAATGGGGTGTTTTGAATATGCTCTCTCTTATAGCATTCACCAAGTCCTCAATGTTACCGACGCCATTAGACCATTCTGCTTGCATTCAGTACCTTTTTAAACATCTTCCAATTAGCCTTTGAGTAATCTAGTACTTTCTTAGTCACCTTCTTGGTTCGCAATTATCCTAACGTAAAAATTACTGAGCAGTTGGTTTTCGCCTCTGGCATGGTTCACATGCTGAGTTACTGTGATCAACTGCTTCCCGCTCAGTTAGTTTCGCCTCTGGCGTGGTTCACACGTTGAGTTACCGTGCTAACTGTTGCCATCACTCTCCTGAAGAAGCCCCATACGATTGTGGGCGAAACGTCGAGTTTTGTTTTATTTTAACCAACGAGATGACACGGTTCAAACCCGGAACACGTTTAGTTTCAACTAACACTGGGCGTGGAAGCCTACATTTTTATTGTAAAAATTACTGCCACGTGGTCCGATGCTGTACATGTTCTTGATCACCACTACATCTATTGTGCCGAGACTGTTACCGTTATATGCATATACGTCTCTCAGCATCTTGTTGTTGTCTAAAGACGCTCTTAGCTTATTCCCATTGACACTATCCATTGGGCCATGTCACGTGGGGAATGTAGTAGGAATACAACGATTGCACTATTGCAATAATTTGATATGCCTTCGGTGAGGAAGCATTATAGGATGAACATTGCGAAATGTTTGTATAATGCTGTATATAATACCATCGATTGTAACTATTTTTCCTATCAAGACTTTCATTTAGGTACAACGTGACTCTTTACCTTCCAGAGCCTAGAACTAATATTGCGCACCTAGCTCTTATTTTTTAGAATGTGCAACAACTTTAATTGCGTATCACCTGTCTACGACATCCCTTTCCTATATACTTGGAATGGCCGCCCGAAATGCCTGAATTCGCGAATCTTCAGTTGTATGTTCAGTGTTTTAACATAGGATTAATGTATCTGTTAGTTGTGTTTAATTAGAAAACAATATACGGCGTAATACAGTAGCTGTACAAAGTACACTACCCGACAAAAACATAGACGTGGTATCGTTTCTATTTACGAAACAAAGTTTATAGACATTATATAAAATGTAAATGAGGGTTATTAATACTTGTTATGTAAATAGTCCATTTATAGATATTTCTGGGTATTTATTGCTTTATGAGGGGTAATTGAGATTTTCCCAGATCAAAATAGGAATTTTAAATGCGACAAAAATTTAGACCCTGTGCATTTATTATATTAATATAAGCAAAAATGTTTTAATTTGATACTTCTCTTTATATGCAGCGGTTGTGCTGGTAAAGTGTACACATTTCACCGCGAGAAATTATATTTTATAAAGTGTTTGCAATATGGTTAGAAAAAAACAATTATCCTTGATAGAAAGGGGTGAAGTTCTAGCCTGGCACCAGGATGGTGTTAGCAAGAAGGAAATTGCTCGTCGGTTACGAAGAAGCGATCACTCCGTTAGAAATTTCCTAAAAGATCCGGAAAATTACGGCAAACCAAAAGGCCAGGGGCGACCGAAGGCTGTAAGTGAGCGGGATAAACGCATGATATTGCGGTGTGCATCCAATTCTTCTGCGTTTGCGAGAGTTATTGCAGAACAGGCGGGGGTACAAACGCACGTGCGTAATGTTCAAAGGATTTTAAAGGCGTCACCGGTAATATCACGGAAGAAAATGTTGAGAAAACCGCCACTTTCGGCGAAACACAAAGAAGCGAGGTTGAGATTTGCTGAAGAACACATATCCTGGAAGAAACAATGGGAAAAAGTAATATCTTCCGATGAGAAACGTTTTACTTTGGACGGACCGGATGGGTACTCGCATTATTATCATGACCTGAGAAAGGAACCAAAAGTGAAAATGACCAGACAATTAGGGGGTGGATCTGTGATGATATGGGCAGCGATTGGATTCCGCGATAAGAGTGAGATAGTGTTTTGCACGAACAAAATGACATCTGTGACGTATAAAGACTTATTGCGTGAGAATCTTCTACGTTTTGGAAACCAATGGGCTGGGCGCAATTTTGTTTTTCAGCAAGATAACGCGCCAGTTCATAAAGCAAAAACCATTATTGAATGGTTTAAAGAGAAAAAGATTAAAACTTCACAGTGGCCGGCACGCTCACCAGACTTAAACATTATTGAAAACATGTGGGGTGAATTGGCACGTCGCGTTTATGGCGGAGGCCGTCAATATTTCACGGTACAGGAACTGAAAACGTCAGTAGTGACTGAATGGCAGAATATTCCTCAAAATTATGTGTTAAATTTATATAAATCTATTAATAACAGACTATTGGAAGTGATTAAGAACAACGGAGGATCTACGCATTACTGATCACTCATTTGTTGATTTTTGTTTTACATTTGCAACAGAGCGTCTAAATTTTTGTCGCAGAATTTGTTTACACATTGGAGTCATAATTTATTATTTAGTTTATATATTACCGGAGGAGATATTTTTAAGTTTATTTTACTTTTATGAATAAAAACTTAATTAGATATCTTGCTGGTTTCGCAAAGAAAAGTTGTAATCTTTAAAACATTTAAAACATCTTACCGCGTCTAAGTTTTTGTCAGGGAGTGTAGTTTCTCATTTTTAGATAATATGCAATATCTCTCTTGCAGAGAGATTATGTAGCTGTACCTTAGCAGCTACGTACTAAATTTAGCTAATCTGAAACAAGTTGCTTACCGTTTAGTATTAAGCATGTCAATAAATTGATAAATTTCTAAAGATTTTATTCAGAAATTTTCTATTGAGATACTTACCAAATTGCCATTATATATTAAATTAGATCATTACTGGGAACAGAGCCATATAATATAAAAGAATTTTTAACGTCAAATATATGCTTGTTAGTATTGTTTTTGTTTTGGCGTTTGTATTTTTTTGTATCGAAACACTGCAATATCGCTATTCTATTCTATTTCCGAAAAAGACGATTTTTCATGTTGGCGAAAGGGTGAACAACTCGATAACCGAGCAAGATGACTGCTCATTCGGCATAGCGACGACTACGTTATTGATAAAGATGGTATAAATCAGTGGTGCAAAGTTTTTAAATCGATAGGTACAAGGAAAAAAAATAGAATTATACATATACCCGGAGTAAAACGATTAGCGAAGGGTGTGAGGACGTCTATTGAATGTTGAATAAATTTTATTAGTATTACAATCTGTAAACCATGCAGAGGACTAACAAGTACCACTGAAGTAAACGTTTTACATGGTTTGTTATAACTTTCCAGTGTAATGGAAGCAAACAGGCAGAATTTGATAACTGATTTATATTCTTGTCTTCTGTTCGATAACAGCGAAACTAGGAGTAAAAAATTAAAGACAGATAAGCTTGCACCAATCTAAATAATGTTTCATGAGATTTATTTCCAATTAATTGGCATAAAGCACACTCCAGTAAGTACGTTACAATTGATTACTGTACTCAAATTTCCTTTCTTTATTGCTACGTTATAACCGAAGCTCTTTGACTACACTACTCATCCAACTTGCTCTTGGAAAAAAATTGGATATTCATAAAAGCAATTAGTGTAGTCCATAATATATATAATAGTTTCCTATTGTATTATGATTACGATCATTAAAACAACGTCCGATATAACGTATCCTTATAAATAATTCCCCTTTTTCAGAGATAAAACCTTTACGTCTCATTGTTCCGTCCGTATATGGCCACACGGCTGCAAGAAAATATACGTTCGGCGTTGTCAGGGCCTCCACGTAAAATATTGAAGCAGTACATCATAATAATTAAGCTTGAACATTGGCAATTGGGTCAAGATTATCGAGTTATATATTTTAAACAATGTACTAAATACCCAGACACTATCGCATCGTATATCTGTGTATGTACATACGTATAATATTTATACATCGGTACACAATAAATGGCCATTATTTGCAATTCAAAAAGAGTTCGATAATCCGGTGTAACAGAAATGGAGAAATACGACTTGTTTATTGTCCTTCTTCTGTTGCTGCTTGATAATCGGATTAAGTGATCAGTCTCTCCTTCTTTTTGGCCATTCATATTTGTCCTTTTATGCTTTACATGTATGAAATTGCATCAAGGTTTCGTAATTCTGTACATCTTGGAAACTAATGAATAAGTATTTCGATATACCTTGGTTTGTATAATAATAATATTTATACGAACAAGGCCAATTATAGCTAATGGAACTTGTTACACATACATTTTCAGAAAGAAATGGTTATGCCCGAAAATATGGCGTTTGAATATGTATATATTTTTTAATAAATTGTATCGACATGGAATAAAATTGCCCTGTTTTTTGGGTATACAAAGCTTATTTTTTGAAAAGAAGGACGGCAGATCTCCAAAGCGCTCTGTCCCAAAGCTCGAAACAAAAATCTTATATTCTGATCTTTAGTATCAAGAAAAGGTAGTTATGGGTGACAGCCCAACGGGGTATATAAGCTTTTTACAGCTTGCTCAGGAGTTTTTTATTATGTAAGTTGTGTATGTTAAACGTTTCATGGCCTTGTTACTGTTTTTTGTCAGTCAAGCGCAGGCCCTCTTACTACTGGACCGCCGAGCCGGTTAATTAAATTCTATCTCAACGGTGAAGTTAAAAAAAAGTTAAAATTGTTAACAATATTTAGGGTACAACAGGAAAGTGAAAATCTATTATCTTTAACAGAGTGAAGATGTTATTCATAGCAATTCCAGTTGTGGAAGGGTTGATGACGATACGCATAGGACAACCCGTTTTCTGAAGGAAGAACTTATTGTGAAATATGAAATATGTTGATTCAAACAAGGCCTGTGTGGTCCATTAGTAAATAGGGACGTTGCATCGAAAGAGGCAGAATAAAACCTGCTAATAACTCATTATTATACACATTATACAAAAAACAACAAAATAAATGAAATAACTACCCAAGTAAAAGTAAAAAATAGTAATGTGCGATTATAATAATAGGCGTAACAAAAAATTATATCGTGAAAACTATTGTTTCTAGGGAATAACTTTGTAACATGACCAAAATGAGTGCTGCTGCTGGTGGAATCCTATTTCTATGGGACGAGAAAATTGGGGAGGCTCAACAAAATTATTGCTACTAAAATAATTATTAAACCAGAGCAGAAAGTGTCACGTGGAGGTATTCAGGGCTTTCATTTCATTTTAGAACGTTATCATTTCTTCGGTCTTCTCTCCTACAAAAGAGTATTTAGTGAAAATAAGTTCAGGAATTTTTGCTTTCTTTTTTATTTTTAAAGCCTTAATTTTTTTAATACTTTACTATCGTGCAGTGTGAAAGCAACATATACCTTAAATATACTTATTTTCACCTTAGGAAAGTGATAACGTCATCAACGGTGTTTTTTAGACGACAACTTATATTTTTTATTATTGATTTCAGTTGTACTTTTTATTCCATTTCAACGGTATAAATTATGTTACACTTGAAAAAAATTGAAAAAAACAGTGTCAAAGTTAGAATATTAGAATAAAAAGAAACTAAATTTATTGACCAGAAAAGAACTTTAACAATAAAATTAATTCGAAAAATAAGCACAGTAGTAATAGTTTTCATTATACTAGGCACCTGTACCATTTGACAATACCCAAGGCGATTATAAAATTAATTTCTTACATTTTGTTTGAGTTTGAGGTGATATTAATGTAATCTCATGTCAAATTCTTTGCTTCTTCTTGCAAATTATGTAGTCGATTTTTATACACTTTATTGTTCAAGTACCTCCACAGAAAGAAGTCAAAAGGCGTCAAATCGGGAGACCTAGCCGGCCATTACATTGGAACTCTTCTTCCAATACATCTTCCTGGAACTACTTGCTCTAAATAGCGTCGAACATTATTCGCATAATGAAGCGGAGAGCTATCATGTTGTAGCCAAACGCTATTATTTGGTAGTACAGGATTGTTTGCATTGGGAAATAATGCAGCTAATGCAGGCATCAGTTCCAACTGTAAAAATTGCAGGTATCTTTCTCCAGTTAAATTATTTGCAAAAAAGAATGGATCTATCATTTGGTCGCCAATAATTCCTGCCCATACATTAACTTTCTGAGGATATTGAGTATGAATTTTCTGTATCCAATAAGGATTTATCCTAGCCCAATATCTACAATTTTGTCTATTGACCGTTCCGTTTAAACAAAATGTTGCTTCGTCAGAAAATAAAATACCCCAAGAAAACATTGGATCGCGATTACAACAACTTTCCATCATTTATTCACAGAATTCTTGTCTATAATCAAGTCATCTTCTGCCAACTCGTGAACCAATTGTAGCTTGTATGGGTGAAATTTTTAAACTTTCAAAAATGCTAAAACCGAAGTGTGGCTTTCATCGTAATCTAAAGCAATGTTTCTGCAAGTTGAATGTAGATTATTTTTAATTTCTAAAAGCACGTCAAGTTGTACATCTTCACTTAATGTTACCGGACGTCCACTTTTTGGATGGTTCTTTACATTGCCGTGTTCTCTAAATTTCTTTTCGATTCTAGATTGGCTTATAAGCTGATTTGTATACTTATCTCTAAAAATCTGACACGCTTCTTGATCCGATCTGACTCTATCGCCGTAACCGATCATCACTAACACCTCAATTCTTTGTTTGTACAGTTATAAATCAGTTTTAGCTCGTGCATGCTTAGATTAACTCAAACCTCTGATCAAACTACCAAAAATCGGCTGCAGAAACAAATCTACAGACAAAACCGTTGCGACCAAGTAATTGGAAAAGGAATTTGTAACTGAAAAAGAAATTGTAATTGGAAAACTAGTAATGGAATTTTTAGAAAATAAAAAGTATTTAAATACAAATTACAAAGACTTCACGATTATTTTAAGCAATTACAATTCCAAATTACTTAGAAAAACAGAAGAATTAAACACGATTTTTACAACTTTATGGAAAGTGATTTCCCAGCTCTGTACTAAATGCACGCTGTCTATCAAATCCAATATTACGCGTCTCGCTGATTCAGAGTGATACGACAACAATCTGTACATAAAATGTACTTACGCATGTATGTTCGTGAAAAAGTATTAAGAATTTAAGAACAAGGTGACTTGAAGTCTAGTGAATCGAATTGGTGTGCAGGAGGCAGCAAAAACGACATACAGTTCTTTTACTAAACGAAACAGTAACGAGATCAAGGCGACCGACAATAGCATTTAAAGGTTACGCCTTCCGATTCAGAAACACCCTTGGTACACTTAAAATCGAATCGTACCCCCGGGGCTCGAATTTGTCGTTCTTCTTTTCGCCTTATTGATCGTTCGATGTTCCATTTACGACGATTGATATACATATTCATTACTTCTGACATATGCGTGGTAGATACGTTAAGTAGCCGTAGGTTAGGTATTTATGTCGAACAGATAAGAAAATGCATGCCGAACAAGTTAAACATTTTCTGCTAAAAATGTATCTATTTCTTATATGCATATGAGAGGTCATAGAAGGTAAAAGATATGATGTGTATTTATGCAAAATGCGACATGTCATAATTTTTCAAAAAGATGAATTATAGACATCATTCGATTTGTTTAACATGCCACGTAAATGGAAGGTTAAATACAAGGCTTCGATTTTTGCAATTTTTCATTCTACTTGGCAAAAAAATACACGAGGAAATCGAAGCCTTGTCCTTGTGTGTTCTGCAGCTCCGCAGCCACAATGTACACTGACTGAAAGAGGTACGTAATACAATAAAAAAATTTTTTATCAAAATTGGTCCAATGAACGAGTTTATCATTGTAATGGATTACATCGATGAGCACATACTTTCGCATACAGAGCATTCTTTATAGATGCCTTATAGGAAATAATATGGTAAAAACTCCATCTCATGTTAATGGTTTTCCAGTTTAGGCCTTTTAATTATTTTTGGCACACCTGTAGTTTACAAATTGTTAAGATTTTAGAATCTTTAATCTTTTAAATAAAAAGGACAATAGAAGAAATTAGTCAATCTTTGTATCTTCCTTAAATTAGTATGATTTTTCCATGGGTACTAGTAAATTAACAATACAATCGGAAATAAAACAAGAGGTATAAAAAGTAAAGATGATAAAAGAGAACACGATTCCCAACCAATTGGCAATGTATGGAAAGAGTACTACAGATACTAAATGAAAAATATGATACCAATACAGAAATGGAGGAAATACTAACAGAAGAGGAGGAAAATGAAGTCAAATGTCCCATAGAAATGGAGATACAAGAAAAAATAATAACATTTCGAAATGGCAAAGTCCTGGGAGACGATAAAATAGAGGCAGAACTACTGAAATATGGAGGACAGCAACAAACTAAACATATTGTCAATTAATGCAACAAATACGAAAACAAAGTAAAATTCCAAATGAATAGAGCACAGGTATAATAACACCTATCTACAAGAAAAGAGACAAAGAGAAGTGCGAAAATTATAAAGCTATAACTCTACCAAATATAGCTTATAAGATATTAGCAAATTTAATAAACAAAGGGTGAAATTATATTCAGAAAATATTTTGGGAGATTACCAAAATGACTTCAGACCAGGGTGGTCAACCATTAAGGCAATACAAGTACTCGATCAAATAATCGAGGAAGCACGGGAATATAATAGGGAAATAGATATAATCTTCGTCGATTTTAGCATTGATGCATTTGATACCTTAAAAAAGAGAGAAAATAACGGAAGAACTAGAAACCTTAAAAGTAGAAAGAAAACTAACAATGTAATAGACGTAGTATTAAAAGAGATTAACATCAAAGCCAAATTCCAAAGAGCAACAATAGAGAAGATAAACACAGATAAAGGAATGAGATTAGCAGACTCAATCTCTCCAACGCCATTTAATTTGACGTTGGACGTTTCTATGAGAAAGAGGAAACTACATGGTAAAAATATAATTCAGAACTCGTGCGCAAGAAGCGCAAGTAGTGGCATAAGCCGACGATGTAGCAATAATAGCGTTAACTCAAAAAGATCTAATAAAAGCATTTGACCGACTAGAAGAATCAGCAAGGGAATACGGATTGGTAATTAATGACGAAAAGACAAAATATATGAAAATAGGAAGGGAAACAGAAGAGAAAATAGATCATCTAAAAAACACAGCAATACACATTTGAAATAGTTACGGCGTTCAATTACTTAAGAGTAACAATAGGGCAAGAAGCGAAAGGTAGGACAAGAGAAAGAATTCAAAAAAGGAAGAGGAAGAGCTAAAATTAATAGAAAGGAAAATAATGGGAGCGAAATTAGGGCCAAATAAAATGAAAGAATGTGAGAAGAGATTAAAGAAAAACAAAGAAATAGTACGTAAATTGAAAAATGAAAATATAATAATATACATGAAAGTATTAAAACTTTATTGGGCAGGATATATAATAAGGAGGAAACCAACCGAAATAATCAGGAGGGCAATACAATGGATCCAATTATGTCCAGGAAGAAGAGGCAAACCGAGGAAGACCTGCAGAAATAAGATAGCCAAGGATGCACGAGCACTGGGAATAGTAGATTAGAAGACAAAATTCCGGGACAGCAAGGAATGGAGAGAGATAATAAACGCAACGAAGACTAACAAAAAGCTATAAAAACAAACGAAAAGAGAAAGAAAAGAAAACGAGGCTTAATCCACCTCATTATATGGATTTTAAAAACGCACTTAGCCACAATGCGAAGGATTGGACGACTTGATGATGATGATGACTTGTAAATTAAAATGTGCTATGAGATTTTAACAGTAAAATAAAAAATACCAATGTGAAAAGACAGAAATCTTTACTTCCTCTACTGGACAAGTTCTTACATTTAAGAAGAAACAGAAGTAATAACTGAAAACATATTTTTTCTTTTTTCAACAGAAAAATAAAAAACAATAAAACTAACAATAAATTATTATCTAGAAAAGAGTCTGAACAAATCTTCAAACTGCTTGCCGGAAGCTGCAAAATAGTAGCCGAGTTACTTGAAAATGTCCTTTTACATTTTACAACTGCCTGACACTAATTCCATTGAAAGCTTGAAATATTATAATTTTCAGTTCCTCTAAATAAATTTCAAACCGTTAATCCATTCATGAGAAAATGTTTAGAAATTTGGTAATTTTTTGTGTACTATGAAGATGAGCTACATCCAGCCATTTATTGGACTTCTTTGTATAACACATAGGTGAAGGTATTTTTGATAATCCCTCTATACAAAAATTGCACAGTAATATGATTTTCAACTATTCCTGCCCACATGTTCAGGGGATTTATTCTCGACCATATTCTAGTGTTTTGACTAGTGACTCTTCTTCAATTGCCCAGCACACTTTGAGCACTTCCGTCACAACACGGTTCTGTGTTACTGTGTTCTGAATTTACGCACCTAAGAGCCGCAAAATTGGCGTAAGTTTTGAAAGTAGTTTTTTGATCTTAGATCGGACGATTTGAAAACTCTGCTGCGAAATTGTTACGTACCCGTCTGCTCGAAAAACCTTGAATGTAATATGCCACCATTTCTACTATGGTGCAGGCAGATAATTTTGCGTTTTTATATTTTTTAAAAGTGTAAAACCATGCAACATTTCTGAAGATTAATGTATGTATTAGTCATTAGTCATTTGACGGGCGCCTATTAGGTAGTTAAGTATAACTTAGAATGAGTTACAATTGTCTAGAAATGTATTTAATCTACCGACCTAAACAAATTATCTAAATTCTGATAATAAGTGAAAATAAATTATTCCGCCCTTGAAACTTGTTAAATCCAAAAACCTAAAGTTGAAAAACTATTAACACGAGATGCAGTTTTTACAATGTTATTTCCAAAAAAAACAAAAAGTGCATCGTATACACTATACATATTAAACGGATTTATTTATATAAAGAATACATTCATTAATGTCCAATGAGAAATCCGTGTAAAGTTTGTTTCGCTTCTCACAAAGTAAGTTAATAAACGGGTATTCATTTTATTGAAAAACAGGTTTCAATTTGATAAGAGTAGTTCATTGTTGTAATAAATTCATTTCTTAATATAATTTTTTTGTTGCTTTATTAAAACGAAGTCAACAAACACGATTTATTGAATTCATTCTTTCAGTACACCAGCCAGCGCCGATTGTAACGTATTTTTTGCACATTTTGTAAACCATTAAATTATTAGAATTAAAAAAGCGAACGTGTATGTACATAAATGAAGACAAGACCAAATATGTACGCATAAAAGAATACTAAAGGATTTGGAGATCAGGGATCAGAGAAATTGTGGACTGATATGATGCTTCATTACCAAAAACAGAAACCAACTCGACAAGACATTGGTTTTGAGATAATCCTCTACAAAAATTGCAAAATAATTTTGACATGCGATGGTACTCTTCACCGGCTATATGGAAAACAGAAAAGACAACTTTCGTAATTAATTGTTGCAGATTTTAGTAAGATACGCCGTGTGTTTAGTGTTCATTAAACTTATTGTTATGTTCTGAAGTGTTGTTTTTATAACTAATGTTCATATACTAATTATTTCTCTCCTGAGAGTCATTTTAATATACACTCCCCGACAAAAACTTAAACGCGGTAACATGTTTTAAGGGTTTTAAGGGTTACAACATTTCTCTGTGAAACTAGCAAGATATCTAATTAAGCTTTTATTCATAAAAGTAAAATAAACTTAAAAATATCTCCTCCAGTAATATATGAACGAAATAATAAATTATTACTCCAATGTTTAAACAATTTCTGCGACAAAAATTTAGACGCTCTGTTGCAAATGTAAGACAAAAATCAACAAATGAGTGATCAGTAATGCGTACATCCTCCATTGTTCTTAATCACTTCCAATAGTCTGTCATTAATAGATTTATATAAATTTAACACATAATTTTGAGGGATATTCTGCCATTCAGACACTATTGAAGTTTTCAGTTCCTGTACCGTGAAATATTGACGGCCTCCGCCATAAACGCGACGTGCCGATTCACCCCACATGTTTTCAATAATGTTTAAGTCTGGTGACCGTGCCGGCCACTGTAAAGTTTTAATCTTTTTCTCTTTAAACCATTCAGTAATGGTTTTTGCTTTATGAATTGGCGCGTTATCTTGCTGAAAAACAAAATTGCGCCCAGCCCATTGGTTTCCAAAACGTAGAAGATTGTCACGCAATAAGTCTTTATACGTCACAGATGTCATTTTGTTCGTGCAAAACACTATCTCACTCTTATCGCGGAATCCAATCGCTGCCCATATCATCACAGATCCACCCTCTAATTGTCTGGTCATTTCCATTTTTGGTTCCTTTCTCAGATCATGGTAATAATGCGAGTACTCATCCGGTCCGTCCAAATTAAAACGTTTCTCATCGGAAGATATAACTTTTTCCCATTGTTTCTTCCAGGATACGTGTTCTTCAGCAAATCTCAACCTCGCTTCTTTGTGTTTCGCCGAAAAATGGCGGTTTTCTCAACATTTTCTTCCGAGATATTACCGTGTGACGCCTTTAAAGTCCTTTGAACATTACGCACGTGCGTTTGTACCCCCGCCTGTTCTACAATAACTCTCGCCGACGCAGAAGAATTGGATGCACATCGTAATGTCATGCGTTTATCCCGCTCACTTACAGCTTTCGGTCGCCCCTGGCCTTTTGGTTTGCCGTAATTTTCCGGATCTTTTAGGAAATTTCTAACGCAATGATCGCTTCTTCGTAACCGACGAGCAATTTCCTTCTTACTAACACCATCCTGGTGCCAGGCTAGAACTTTACCCCTTTCTATCAAGGAAAATTGCTTTCTTCTACCCATATTGCAAACACTTTATAAAATATAATTTCTCGTGGTGAAATGTATACACTTCACCAGCACAACCGCTGCATATAAAGAGAAGTATCAAATTAAAACATTTTTGCTTATATTAATGTAATAAATGCACAGGGTCTAAATTTTTGTCGCATTTAAAATTCCTATTTTGATCTGAGGAAATCTCAATGACCCCTCATAAAGCAATAAATACCCAGAAATATCTATAAACGGACTATTTACATAACAAGTATTGATAACCCTCATTTACATTTTATATAATGTCTATAAACTTTGTTTCGTAAATAGAAGCGATACCGTGTCTATATTTTTGTCGAGTGGTGTATTTATCAGGATATCTTTCTAAATCTCTAAACCTCTAAATCTTTAGATCTAAGATTTAGAGGTTTCCGAAGAATACAAAATTGAGTACTGGAAGAATAGAAAAAATGTAGATGAGAACTATCAAGTTGTTTGTCACAATATCCATGAATTAGCAAACATAATTTTCGTCTGACTATCTCCTAGAAGTATATAAGCTCCAAACTACTTAGTAAAGATCATGTTAGTGTGTTTCTCGAGAAAGGCATTCGTTTAAATTGAGCAATCTTTTTACACCTTTTTAGCTGGGTGTTAGTGTAACCGCTATTACCCGTGTTATGTAATTTATGTAAATATTAATTTGCAATGAAAAAATGTACCAGTTAGCCGGTGTCTTTGTGTCTTTACGGTAATAATATGGTAAGTTTGAGGAGATCGAATTCAAGGATTGGAAGACGAAACAGGATTTCGAAAGTATACAACTACCACATCAAACATGCATATAGTAATCGCGTTTTATGATAAATAGTCATAAACAATGTTTAATTCTTCACCGAATTCGACAGTAACCTTGTCCTCCACCTTTCCTCGTGTAGTACGCTCTGTTTGGTCGATCGTGCAGCAGTAAAAGGATTTTAATTTATTCGCTGACATAATTTTAACGCAATGTTTTTTTTTTCTCTCTACTTACCGAAGATAATTAATACCCTACACTGTTTAGGACTGTCGTAACAACATTTTTAAATCTATAGGAGCAGTGAGCTATGAGCTTAATTAAAATACATGGAAACATGTGTTCGTAATTTCGATGTCGCAACTGCATATATCGTGGGACTTTCTTGTTGCTTTATGAATCACTGTTTGAACAAGTTATAGTTCATTTTTGCTCAAGTATACTGTCAAATGGAAATGCAATACAAGTTATAAACGAAGTACATAAAATGAATGTATAAACATGCTTGAATTTTTTTATTTTTTGTGATATATTCCGAACCATCTTTGCTTGCTTATAATCTACAGACAAACTATCTGTATATATGTACTGTTAACCACTACACCTTAGAATATTATTAAACATGTCCAATCAAACTCATGATGTGATGTTCTTGATGATTGAGGTATTTCCGTTGTTTGTTGGATTTGTGTAATCCAACGTTTCGACAGGGTATCTATTGTCTTCAGGGTAGTTTTGAGAGGAGGTGTTTCTTGCAAAAATCATTACTTGATAAAATATAAATGTGCAAATATAATTATATATGTATAGTTTCGTTTTCGATCCTCACCATGGGGATCTTGTTTATTATTGGAGATATGGGGTAGATTCAAATTTGGCAAAGTTGCTAAATTTTATTTGTTAAAAACCCAAAGCCCAAGACCATTTTCTTCTTTTACCTCTAGCACCTTTATTTGACTTTGTAGAGGAAAATTAAAAACACATTCTGAAGACCACTTTCGACATTTTATCTAACGGCCTACTCGAAATGTTTATAGGACATTTTGGCGCTTTCTGGCCACCAACAGCTTTCTAATTTTCTTATCGACGTTGTATTGGATTTTGACAGCGTCCGAAATGGGGCCTAGTTCTAATTTCAAGCATGTACCTATAACATATTGAGAAAAGTCTTCGATATTATGCTTTAATTGACAAACAAGATATTCTTTTCAGCCATGAGTTTCGTTTCGAGAATGTTTCGTTTACCGAACTATGTAATATTTATGTCAATAGGAATTTGAATGAAAATCAAGGAGATATTTCACAAATCCTAAATTAACGTGTGTTTTTGCATAGCTTATGTAAATTTTGTATTTTCCAGATTAATAATAATCTGTTAATATCTGCATGGATGGTAGCTTCAGAATTAAATTTACCTCAGACTCGAATATGGAGGACTTCACATTGAAATTCACTGCTTGGTGATAATTTAAGACTGCGACTAGCTAGTGGGAAGATTAGAAAACGGCAAATATTTTTTAAACAAAATCATTTGGTCAGATGAATTAAAATTTACCAATTCTATAATTGTTAAAAGAAAAAACGTAGAATTGTTGAATAATATGAAATCCCGAACAAAATAAAGCAAGGAGACCACAACATCGTTTTGGATGGACATTTTGGGAAATCGTCTCATAGAACCAGTTGTGCATGAAGAAACATTGAATTGGATTGAAACTAAGGGAGTTGTATAATCGGCGGGATCTCCCGATTTAAATAATCTGGATTATATTGAAATATGAACAAAAAAAGTTTTTATAGCAGGTGATTTTAATTTAGATTTTAAACTAACAAGTAGCCTTTTCATTACAACTATAGATCCGTCTAGAGTTACAAGAACCAAACAAACATGTATGGACATCATTATTATAAATATTGATTATTCTTCATACAGCTGGTCATCTAGCTCAGAAATTTACATTTACAAGGATGACCTAAACCACGCAACTGAAAATACAAAAATATTATCTAACGTTAGAATAATTAATAGCAGAACCATTCTAGAATTTAAATAAAACTTATGTACTTACCCGTAGCATACCGCATTCTCTGGGACGGATAACAAAGTATCTACAGAACTACAGGATATAAAAAATAAAGTAGATGCTCTTTCAACTATTGCCACAGTAAAAGATGTTAGTGTGTATCAGAGATATTACGAATATAAGGAAAGCTACAAACTAAAAGTAGACCGAGAAGTTAAAGAAAATTACTAAATAAAAGACAATATGGAAAATCATAAATATACAAACTAATTGTAAGAGGAAAACACGGCGTACATATACAGAAACGTTGAACGCTGAATACCTTTGTACAAAATGTACAAGTGGGTATCAACACAAAAAGATACAAGGAATATCTATCGAAGGTTTATATAGAAAGTAATGCATTATGTTTCTTCGCACCAATAACAGTAAATGAGGTGAGGGAGCTAATATCTAAAATTAAAACAAAGGGCACTTAATACGGTTTATCGACAAGAATGATTAAGAATGTTTCTGACGCTATTAATGCCCCCATAAGGACCTAGTAAATAATTGTTTATTAAAAGGTGAATTCCCGGATGCATTAAAAATATCTAGAGTAGTTTCTATTCATAAGAAGGGACCCAAAGAACTACAGGCCTATATCAGTTTTATCAGCCATATGCAAAGTTTTATAATATTCAATTGCCGATCGCCTGCTGGATCATTTTGAAAAAAATAACCTATTCTCCAATGCTCAACATGGGTGTGGAAGGAATAAATCTACATGTAGTGGTACGGTCGACATCTTGAATTACTTACTGGATGCACTGGGCAAGAATGATACCATAAAATTTATTTGCTACCATCTAACACGTACTTTCGGTACAATCTAGTACTCTATTCTTCTATCAAAATTGCACTATTATGGAGGCCAAGGAAAATTTATACCAGCTTCCAGAAAAAAATCATTATTGCGCGCTATATCACATGTAGAATCTCCTTATTTTCTCAAAAATTCCTTCAAATCGATATCCGAATTTTTTCGATATAACGCGGTGGAACCGAGCAGATCCCCTTGTGTTAATAATCGTAAACCATTTTTTGAGGGCTGCTTAGAAAGTAGCACATGTTTTACCTCGATTAAGCTCGTTTAGTTAAGGTGGCAATAGCTACTACCGTATACGCGCTCGACTGGGTGTTTTTCAGGCTGGCAACCGTTTGGATAGTTCCGGTACACTATTTTGTAAATCACTCAGCACGGGTGGAGTTGATTTGTGTTCTTACAAAATGTTGTCTGCTGGTGGACTCGACATTCTGCTAGATCTTTTGTTGGCTGGAGCTCTTAAATGAGGTAAAAAGGAGAAAAACCTTTGGTTTTAAACCCCCGGCGACTGCTGCGAAATAAAAAAAATGTGAAATGTCCCGTTGATTTATATTCAACTGTCTGTTAGTATAAACATTTCGCGTTTTGATAAAAGATCCGTTTTCGACCAGGTTTCTATCAAGATTTATAAAAATAGCGCGATGTGTCTGTCGTCGTTCTAGATGCAACTGTACTCGCTATTGCTGCATTTTGGATCGATGAATAAAAAATACTTAATACTCTGCGTTGGTCTATTCCATTTTTCTATTACTAATGAACGATAATTGAAATGTTGACAGCTTTAAAGTTCTTTAACTTATACATGGTTGAAATAATCCCGTTAAAAAGAAATAAAAATTTTGATAATGGCCAGAAAGTGAGCTTATATTAATTTTTTCAATTGTTGTGTTAATTCTAAAATTTAGATTTTCATTTACCCAGAATTCTAGTTATTATTATGATGATGATTGGTCTAAGCCTTCCCCATTAGCCGTGACATCGTAACAATCGGGAAAGAAACAAAGGACACAAGTCACACAAGGAGCGAATCGGGAGACTAACTCAAAACAAATACGCAGAAGCAGGCTGCCCGGAAGGAAAGGAAAAATCCGGAAAGGAAAGGAAACAAGGGAACAAAAATAAAAAACCATGTGTATCATTCAAAAATTGAGATATCTTAACAACTATTTGCACCGCTTCCGGAGCCACTAAATAATTAATATTGATGAATATGAATGGCAAATCCCACCTTCAATTAACTCATCAAGTTTGTTTTTATATCTGCTGCAACTTAAAATGATATGATTGATATCTCCACGCTCTTCCTTGCATCATTTTCCGACAAATTGATATTGTAAAGATATATTAGGAATTGTTGAACTTGTGCCAACAACTCTTTCTTAACGTTGCTGCTATTGTCCCATTGTGAAATCTAAATGTTTGGAAATAATAGAAAGTAATCTGCAGTATCCATTCTTTGTGAATGATTTTTTGGTAACTTATTGCTGACTATGAAAAACAAGCATCAAAATGCTAAGACAATCGCTTTATTCACTCATTCTGAATCCTTTAAGCATTTCGTAATTTTTCTCGTGCTTGCTTACCACGCAACAACATGCCAACATGACAGATTTAGTATAAAGTCATTCACTCGCGACATATAAGGTAGATATTACGTGTCGTATGTCATTTGTCTATCTTGGGAAATTTAGATTTATTCGTGCTCCAGATATTCGTGCGTAAGTCGTTTTCAATACATTTTTTTTGCTGTTGCATCGAGTAGTCAACCTTTGTCACCACTAGAGTAAATCAATGGACGCAGTCGTAATAATAAAACGGTTTTGTTCTTGTAAATGAGAATTGCTTAAGGTTGCTTTATGTTAGGCGACAAGTAGGTGGAAAAATACAAATGTATGAAACGATATGATTCTTAAAAATTCATCCTATCGATATTGTTGTGATTTGGTAAAGGGTTTTGATTGTGTCGAGCACAATACACTTACTTTTAGAGAAATTTGATGTGTTGGGGTTTCGAAGAAAGGTAACTATCCAGCAGAGTTCAGTTTGTTGAGGTTCATGCGGTTAATACTAATAAGAAATATGAAGTTAGATCTTCACTATTACCAAGTAAAATTAGCGTCCCTGAAGGATTTGACCTCGGCTCATTATTATTTTTAAATAACATAATTGATTTCATTAGTTATTGTTGTGGAAAGAGCTGAATTATTTCAATACAGATATTTTAAGTTTATTTTATATTCATGGAGAATGTCAACAGATATTAGAGAGAACATGTCGTCCTTTCAACGAAAGATTGAATGAAAGATTTACCATCAATAAATAAACCTAAATTCAAACGTGTAGAATCAAAGACCTTATTAAAACCTGCCACAGGAGAAGAAGGTAATGAAATAGATGTTTTGGACTATTTTCATGCGTATCGTAACAGCTCAACCAAATACCCACTGTATCGTCACAATTAGGAATTCCACATACGTCGGTACATGCAATTTTAAAGAAGCATAAAATGTAGCCATATTCTTTTCAAAAAGTCCAGGCGATCATGCTAGAAGAGTTGAATTTTGCGAACTCATGGTAGTTAAGGTTCAAGAGGACTATAATTTTCTGTCTAAAATTATATGAACAGATGAGTCGAAATTCAATCCTGAGGTTATTGTATATATAAAAAGTTTTCATTCTTGGGCAGAACCAGATCCACACAAATGTCCTACGAGAAAAGAATTTTCAGGAAACATTTAGTTTCAATGTATTCGCATTGATCATGGACAATCAGATTAGGTATAAAATCTACAATGAAAACCTAACAAGCCCAAATATAATATAACAAAGCATGTAGTTTCCGTATATGTAAACAATCTTTCACACAATTCGCGTCGACAGTGCAGGTTTCAAATGGATAGGGCCGCTGCACGCTCGTTACACGACGTATATCGAGAAATTACAAATATCTTTGAAGATCGATGGATCGTCCCAAACCGGTCTTGGCTTTGGCCATCTAGATCCCCCGACCTAAGTCCTCTTCATTTTTATTTATGGGGTCATATAAAAGATCAGGATTGCACATCTCCTGTTAAGAATAGAGAAGACCTCATGCCCTGGTAGCGTAGACAGTTGGCGCAACGTTGACTCCCGATCACAGATAGCTTGGCCCGACGTGGGAGCAATGTCGGCATTACGTGAAAGTGTGAACACTTTACACTTTTGGCCGAACATTGGCTGGCATACTTACCTGATCTCTGGCCAAACTACCTACTTTGGCGTGCACCATCTTTTAATGAACATTCTCTGAAAATTGGGTCACTGTCGCATGTCGACCGTGACGTCATATGTTTACAACGCTTGGCAACTGATCTTGAACCGACACTGCACCGACTGATTTGATTCAAGATAGACTTGCTTATCTCACTTAAGTGTTTACTGCCAAGCACCATTTCCTAATTGTCGACCAACACTTAACCGATATTACTGACCCAAAGCTAATCGATATCCAACGTTAAAAAGTGCCATCGTTTTTGTATACCTCACTGACACTGTATTGACCGTGGCTAACTGTCACGGATATTACGCCGACCGTATGACTAAAGGCTAACTATTAGCTAATCATCTGTGCTATTAGAGTGGAAGAGAAATTTAAACCATGAAGTTCGAAAAGTTACAAAAAAAGAAGTACGAAAGAGAATATCATCATTATTAGTTTTGAGTCAATTCGATAGACTGAATTTCAGATACTATACTTGTTACAGGTGAAAGCAGCAGTTGTTGTCGCTTCGGGGCACATGTTGCTCGCAGCATTATGTATTGCAATTCCGTAATCTATCATAATACGTTTAGGATAAAATTTTAAAACACTTTTTACACATTTTTGATAATAATAACTAATAAATTAAGGCACTGTTGATAACTATTCTGCATTTTGTCTGGCGAAAAACAGAAAACTAAAAGCTAGTTTCTGTAGAGTGTAGGAGAACAATATTGCAATATGGAGGGAAAAAGATTATAATCTTTTGAATTTCATCGCACGCTAGTTTCTGTAGAGTGTAGGAGAACAATATTGCAATATGGAGGAAAAAAGATTATAATCTTTTGAATTTCATCGCACGCTAGTTCAAACGGTTCTTCTTTGTCGGTTACAGTGTTTTTACGCCCAAAAGCACTTCTTTTTGTGATTTTAGAAGCGTTGGCTGTAAACCTTATCTACACATCCATACATTGTGCCTAATAAGTTCCATGTTATGAGTTGTTTATGTTTTGCGTCAAAACTGGTCCAATTATGCATTGACTTAAAGGTTTTTAGTACAGGTTTTTTTTATAGCCTTTCTCTCCGCATTGTTGCTGAAAATCTGTCCTTCAAAATTTGAGTCCCTGTCGTGATTATGAACGTAAAACATCACTACAGTTTTCAGACAATGCGACACCTTTACGGGACACTTTGTTTTTTTTTTTGTTAATACACTTCCAACGCCTAACACAATTTATTATTATTCACAATCCTTTGTTCACTAAACATACTTCCGGCAACCTACCTTGCTCGTATTATTTTGGGCCAACGTACATGCTCTATTACAAACCAAAAGGATTATTGGCCCAACTATAATGCGTCCAAACTAAATATATTATTATTGTTTTATACGGACTCCTGGATGATAAGAAAACTTCCATATCACAATCAAAATTTGATTAAATCCAATACTTTATTATGAATATTAAGCGCATTGTGTGGTTGAATCAAATTCTTCCATTCTTCTATTGTCTGGTGAAGCAGGACTCAGTTGCTTATATCAGATGGCAGATACATGTTTGTAATGTAAAGAACCTTTGAATTTACAAATATTAACATTGACGACAGGGACTATACCTGCTGAGAAAAACGCAGAAGTTCACAATACTCTAAATATAAATTTAGTCTTCTATCGATTTGATAAATTTATTGGACATTATCATATCACATCCCAACATAGGAACAATAATTTATCGAATGATATATGTAAATATAAGTGTGGGTAGATTTATATCAACATCTATCCACATGCGGTTATCACTTCAAGCCATCTACCAATGCGTATGAAATTCATCCACGTACCGTAACAGAATGTTATTGGATTTATTTTAAATCTGCATGCAGGTGTATTACTAATGAGCTACGTATAAACTTCGATCCTAAAAAAAGCAAGGTTCGTCGACCTATAGGTGTTACCCACTTCGGCTCTATTGAGCATTGCTTTGCAATTGCATGGAAACTAATATCTGACGAATACACGTTGTATAAGTTAACAGCGAGTATGAAATATGTACGCATAATGTGTTCCAATTTAATGCATACTGCCTGCAGTCATGTATTTGTGTATTAAATCGATGTAGATAAACTAGATAACGCGAAGCAAAAGAGTATTGGAATATTGTATGTGTCGACTTATTAATAGTGTAATGTATCGCCTATAGAAATGCCAAGACATGATTAAGTGGTATGAAGCCTAAACATTATATTCAATGGCCTAAGCTATTTTATTCATTATTCAATTGCTTAGTTATCGAAGGTGTATTGTAGATATACAGGATTGCCATCGTTATTATTAACTACGGGCTCGGATTATCTCGACGTTCTGAATAGAAACAAATAATTAAAAGCTCTTTTTTTATTTATGTTTCAACATAATCTCCATTTAACTCTATATACTTTTCCAAGCGTTTCTCCAGCTTTTTTTAAACCTTCCAAAATGTAGGACTTCGGAAGATCCTCAAAGTAGGCATCTGTTTGAGCCATGACTTCCTCGTGCGACGTGAACCGTTGTCCGCCGAGCCATTTTTTTAAAATTTGGAAATATAAAGAAGTCACTGGGGGACCAAATCTGGTGAATACGGTGGATGTTGTACTAATTCCACCTTTGATTCTAAAATTTTGGCCATTGACACTGCGTTCACCCGCGCATTGTCTTGATGGAAGAGGGTCTTCTTTTTCAAATGGGGACGTTTTTTCTCGATTTCTTCGTTAGGCCGGTCCAATAACGACGCATAATGCTTATCCTTTTTCCAAGTAATTGGTGGAGATGACTCCGCATGCATCAACCGAGGCCATCACCTTGCCGGCTGATTTCACCGTGTTCGCCTTCTTCGGAGCCCGTTCGCCAGCAAAAACCTACTGTTTTGACTCTTCGTTTGTCTCCAGAGTGTAGCTGTGTATCCATGTTTTGTCCATAGTTTTGTATTGATGGAGAAACTCGTCAGGATTGCGACGGAAAAGCGTCAAAACAGCCTCAAAGTAAACCGGCACCTATCTCGCCGAGATTTTTTAACGCTCAATTTATCGTGCAAAATTGAAAACACTGTACCTTGTGCCTGTGGTCTTAACTATTTCGTGCACTTTGATTCGTCGATCATCCATATCGTGGATTCTGTCGATCATTTCGGGGGTAGTCACTTCCACTGGACGTTCAGAACGATGTTCATCTTTGATGGATTTACAGCCGCGTATAAACTCATTAAACAGTTGCTAACGCAGGAGCAGCTTTGATCTCTTTCGGTGTTAAGCTCTTAAGGTTGTTACAATGTTGAATTCATAATTTAATTTTAAGGTATATTCGATAAAACAACTATCTTACTATTTTTTAATCATATTTCAAACTTTTATTACTGTGAACGTGTTTAACTTGGAAAATTGAAATACAGATTTTTTAATTTTGTTTATTATTTATGAAGAACACATGCGACATATTTGCTACTCGGTACCCACAGAACCAGAAATCCTCACCAAACACAGTTGACGAAAATTAACTTCGCCAAGGTAAAAATTTAAAAACTTATTTTTGATGAAGCAAATATGGAAATTAATCTAGCATAATTCATAGTAAAAACAAAATACATCGTGTTTAAATTACAAAAGAGAAAAAGATTATAAACGATGAAAAATGTAATATTTATTTCAACAAAAGTTACATCCGTGAACTTTTCGCGTCTTCGACTTAATTCTTCATGAGCAGCCTCTCTAATTGATCCTTGGTTCAAATTTTCAAATGCACAACAATAATAACTTTATTTCTCAACAAAGATTTCTACAGGAAAGTCAACAAAAACAATATCTTTTATTACCTTTTACACCTTACCAGGAGTAAAAAAGTCTTCTATTTTATAATAAGCACTGTTAATTTATGATACGGAAGTGAATTAAATTATCGTTTGCAAAAACTAGGGAACTAAATGCTAAAAGCTCTACTGGAAACATTCAACATTGCTGTTACGCATTTCTTCTGGATCTTGAAAACCCTCTCTGCATGTCCCGTACTCTCCCACATTATAATATTACTGCTTATGCCAGTAAAAATTCTCATAGTATGTTAGTTTTATTGTTTGTATTAGTTGGCTCAACAATCTTCTTTATTTGATAAACTGTTGCATTTAGCTTGTCGCATAAAAAATTTTTGAGTATTCCAATTCAGGCTTAAGCCGATGTATACTCCCACCATCTTAATATTCTTCATCTTGTTCACCTTTTCTGAGTCTTCCTTTGTATTGTTGCGGCTGGCTCTAGTTTTAAACCATCCACCACTTTCAAATTTGTTTCCTGTTTTCGAGATATGATTCGAGCAATTTCAGAGGATCTCCTCGTATGCCATAATATTGTAATTTATCGTGGAGTGTTTTATGGCAAACTCAATCAAAGGCTTGCAATAGTTCTAATAGCGATGCAGATGCTTTTTGTCTTAAATCAAAGTTCTCGATTAGTTTACATATGGCTTTCACTGTAGATTTGCGTTTTAAATATCCATATTAGCACTCACAAAACAGAAAAAAGATGTCTTTTTAAAGTAGTTAAGTAAATAATAGGGGTAATTTACTTTTTTATATGTTGGTGTGCTTTTAGCTAATTTCAGTTGATCAGGGAAGACGCAGTCAATTGAAAAGACGAGACAGTGGCTCAACAATAAAAGATGCTATATATTTCACGTAGGTGATGTCATTCCGTATATATTTTCAATATTAGAGTTTTTTAGCTTCATTATAATCGAGAAAAATTTGCGTTGATATTTATTTATTCTGTTTAAAAAAAGGTTTGCGTGATCAAGAGAAGCTTGTAAGCTCTTTGCAATAACTTCAGGTATACCAGCAAAGAACGTCAGTATCAATTTCTGCTATATTTGTTGTTTGTGATTTACGATTTATGCATTAATTACCTTCCATGCGGTTTTTGATTTGTTCCTAAAGCTCTTCATAACATTTAAATTCGTTGTTGGCAGGATTCATTGCATTTCATATTCTTCTTTGTATTTTGAATAGGTTTCTGGATTCATATGTGTTTGTGCTTTTTGATATTGTTTCTAGAATATTTACCGTATTTTTCATTTGTTTTTTGATTTTCTGATACCATTTTGGCACTTTAGAAGTCGTGTTTTGTTTAAGAAGTCTTAAAGGAAAATTATTATTATAAAGCTTGACGAATTCTAGGAAGAAAACTCGACACATATCCACAACCGTTTTTTAGCCAGTCCTCTTTCTGTAATATTTCAATTCAAAAGTAATTCTGGCTGAGTACTGATCAGATAGCATGGCAGCAACATTAGCGATTAATAAGGCAGACTCTGTGCTATTCGTGTCGATTCATCCACATAAACTCGGCCAGGCGCAAGTTTTCTGGGTAGAGATTTTCAACATTTTGTAAAGTATTCAAGCCAACCATCAGCTACAAAGAAACTAACAAAGTTAACAAACTACTGATTTTATTAATACGTTTCACAAAAATAAAGAGCCACCACACCAATGTTGTCCAAAAACATAATTCGTTCTTCTGAGACCATGTTAAAAGAAATTCACAAAAGCTCTTCTTGGAAAATGAATTTCCTTATTTATTTTAGCTGTTGAACCATGGAGAACAAGTACAGACGAAAATTTATGTTTGCAAAGTAGAAAATAACGATTACAAACCTTTAGTCCAATAGAAAACCAACATTTTAAGGCAGGAGACACAACAATTTATTACCCGCGTAATGATATGCACGCATTTCATTGCCATTGTCGCTATTTACATTTTCACACGACTGGGCCGTTATTTATTATTTCGAAAAGAACGTTCTCGAGACGTTAGCACCTACACTCCGGGATGCCCACCGAACCGTGATGAAGTTCGAGGCTGCGTCTTGTTGCTTGCCGGCTAAGCTGTCCGTAAACAACGCTCATATAATCGGTAGCGTTAACATTAATTGGCATGCGAAAACTATTATGGTAGCTCAAATAACTTCCTGCATTTCGCCGATGGTTTGTAAGGAATCGCAGGATTTTACGCAATTAAGTTCATCGGCGATCGTAACGAAACCGTTTTATGTACTATGAGTAAATAATATATTAGTTGGTATTTAAAACGAAAATATACAGAATTGAGGAATTTGAACCGGTAATTATACGTATTACTTCATGCAAGTATGACGTTGAAGATTGTGAAATAAATAAAACTCTTTTGGGTTGATAAGTCTACTTTAAAAAGTGAAATAAATTAGTGATAGTTAAACTAACTGAATTAATATTGTTATATTTGCCTTGTAGGCATACTACTATAAAATGTTTCTATGAATTTACGGTTTGCTACATGGATTACGTATGGTCAAACTCGAGTAAAATTTGCGTATTGCTTATGTAACTTCCAGTAAAGTTACAGTACGGCGAAGTACGAGGATAATCTGTAAAGTTTCCAGCATAATACGGAAAAGTATTTTTTGTAAAATTCAGTTTTGTTTTTCAATATTCACTACCCGACAAAAACATAGTCGCGATATCGTTTCTATTTACGAAACAACGTTTATAGACATTATATAAAATATAAACGAGGGTTATTAATACTTGTTATGTAAATAGTCCATTTATAGATATTTCTGGGTATTTATTGCTTTATGAGGGGTAATTGAGATTTTCCCAGATCAAAATAGGAATTTTAAATGCGACAAAAATTTACACCCTGTGGATTTATTACATTAATATAAGTTAATTTGATACTTCTCTTTATATGCAGTGGTTGTGCTGGTAAAGTGTACACATTTCACCACGAGAAATTATATTTTATAAAGTCTTTGCAATATGGGTAGAAAAAAACAATTATCCTTGATAGAAAGTGGTAAAGTTCTAGCCTGGCACCAGGATGGTGTTAGTAAGAAGGAAATTGCTCGTCGGTTACGAAGAAGCGATCATTCCGTTAGAAATTTCCTAAAAGATCCGGATAATTACGGCAAACCAAAAGGCCAGGGGCGACCGAAAGCTGTAAGTGAGCGGGATAAACGCATGATATTGCGGTATGCATCCAATTCTTCTGCGTCGGCGAGAGTTATTGCAGAATAGGCGAGGGTACAAACGCACGTGCGTAATGTTCAAAGGATTTTAAAGGCGCCACCGGTAATATCACGGAAGAAAATGTTGAGAAAACCGCCACTTTCGGCGAAGCAGAAAGACGCGAGTTTGAGATTTGCCGAAGAACACGTATCCTGGAAGAAACAATGGGAAAAAGTTATATTTTCCGATGAGAAACGTTTTAATTTGGGCGGACAGGATGGGTACTCGCATTATCATGATCTGAGAAAGGAACCAAGAGTGAAAATGACCAGACAATTGGGGGGTGGATCTGTGATGATATGTGCAGCGACTGAATTTCGCGATAAAAGTGGGATAGTGTTTTGCACAACCAAAATGACATCTGTGACGTATAAAGACTTATTTCACGACAATCTTCTACGTTTTGGAAACCAATGGGCCGGGCGCAATTTTGTTTTTCAGCAAGATAACGCGCCAATTCATAAAGCAAAAACCATTACTGAATGGTTTAAAGAGAAAAAGATTAAAACTTTACAGTGGCCGGCACGGTCACCAGACTTAAACATGTAGGGTGAATTGGCACGTCGCGTTTATGACGAAGGCCGTCAATATTTCACGGTACAGGAACTGAAAACTTTAATAGTGTCTGAATGGCAGAATATCCCTCGAAATTATGTGTTAAATTTATATAAATCTCTTAATAACAGACTATTGGAAGCGATTAAGAACAATGGAGGATCTACGCATTACTGATCACTCATTTGTTGATTTTTGTTTTACATTTGGAACAGAGCGTCTAAATTTTTGTCGCAGAAATTGTTTAAACA
The DNA here is from genome assembly GCA_902654985.2 of Oryctes borbonicus. Lineage (NCBI taxonomy): Eukaryota > Metazoa > Arthropoda > Insecta > Coleoptera > Scarabaeidae > Oryctes > Oryctes borbonicus. The sequence continues at coordinate 191,025 of LR736881.1, read as the reverse complement.
TTGGAGTAATAATTTATTATTTAGTTCATATATTACTGGAGGAGATATTTTTAAATTTATTTTACTTTTATGAATAAAAACTTAATTAGATATCTTGCTAGTTTCACAAAGAAATGTTGTAACCCTTAAAACCCGTAAAACATCTCACCGCGTCTAAGTTTTTGTCGGGGAATGTAGTCTTCTTCTAGGTCTCTTAGCGATGTGCTATCTCTTTAGTCCATCCAAATTATAGTCGCATCGTCTTCTGCAATATAGAAAAATCTTCGACTTCGAGCGAAACTTTGAGCCTAGGGAATACAAAAAACTCGTCGAAAGCCAATTCTGGTGAATAGAGCGGGTAGTCTATCACATCAAACCCCAATAAACAATTCTCTTGAGACTGGATCTCTCCTTGAACACCTTAAGCATGCAATTGTGTCTTCCTTCCACAAGAAAGGTGATCCTAATGATTTCCGTAATTACAAACCTATTAATCTTTTGATAGGCTTCCCTAAACTCTTCGAAAAAATCGCATACAAGCGTCTATATGATTTTATAAAAAGATAGGAGTAACGCTCTTGTCTTACTTTTCGAATAGAAAATGTTGTATATTTCAGTGAAACTCAGTTAAGCGGGGTTAAGAGGGGTTCCTCAGGGTACTTCAATGATCTCTAAGCGGCTTTTATTATGATTCAAGTAATATTACGGTTATCGGTGTTACTTGTGCCTTATTTAAGATAAATTAAAAGTTTACTGGGAATACTCACAAAAAAATCATACTGTACTTTTCTGCACGTAAGTTTTTTATAAAGTACGCGATATCGGAATGTCCAAATAACAACACGAAATAAAACGAAAAGTAATAAACAACCAAATGAAATAAAGAAAAGTGGGAATAGTAGCTACATTACAATAATAAATGGAAATGATGAAGTGTTAAAAACGGAAGCAGAAATAGCGATTTGATTAAGAAATAAACTTGCCATATAAGAAACAGAAAATAAAACGTTAAAGGAAACAGTTCAAATTTTAAGTGAATTTATATGATAAAGAAGAATTATTGAAGAAAGTTACCAATCTTGAACAACAAAATAGAACGATACAAAATTTTTCAAACGACGGAGATGTGGGTAGAAGTGAGAGAAGAGAAAAACTTCAGAAGAGAAATGGATGTCATCATCTATACGCAGCGAGATACAAGGTGGGAAACAAAGGATGCAGGAGGATCGAAAGTAAAAAAATAACAACAATATTAATACTGGCAGATGGTCAGGGACGCGCACAATTGCGTCCCTGACCAGTGTTTTGAGTGACGTGTTCATATGAGGTACAATGTATTTTTAAATGTAATGCATTGGTGGAGCAAGTGGTTGGTGATATTCATGCCTTGATGTAAAATTTTAATTAAAAAGACTCTATTTTAGTATTAGGTCGAACAATCAATGTTTTAAGAACAAACAAAAAAGAAAAACTTCGTTAAACGCAAGTAGGTTTAGATACCATTTTGATAACATGAGCAAAACGAAATTTAATAGTAATAATAGTACCATACATAAACCAAAAAATGACCAGTAAATAAAGAAATGTATGAATTTAGTTTTTCTATTTTTAATTCTAATAATAGTATTTCTAATAAAGACATATGTTTTATAGACAAAAACTCGATTTGGGATAACGAAAGGTATATAAGGGAAATACACCTAACGGAATTTCCTAAAACAAAAGTATTATGTCTGTAAAGTATTAATGTTAAGTAAAAATAATTTAGTACAGATTAGTTTAAAAAATAACGAAAAATTCTCTTTTTCAGAAAAAATTAAATGATACAAACGCTGCTACTATGTCTGTATTTTATATTTATATGCGACAAGCTTCTGGAGGTTGACAGATTATTGTCCGAGAAAAATTGTGATGTATTTTATTAGCGAAACTTGGGCAAACGCAGAACAGATACAAAGCATATTCAATTTATGCTTTGTATCTGTTTAGCAGCTTTTTTTCGGATTTCCGGGTTTTGTGGTTTTGTACGGAAATTTATTTTGAGATCCGTATCGTTGAGCTGGTTGATTACGGAGTTGTAGTGTGTTGCGGCTACAGGTCGCCGACTGGATTTTGCAAGAATTTTGTGATAATTTGGTAAATTTCTTGGCACGATTTCAATTTAAAAAAGAATTATTTTTATTATTATTTTTATTTTAATATAGATTTTGTTCCAAAAACAAAACCTAGAATTGACAACATATTTGCTAATATTGTAGATTGAAATAATAACGTGAGCTTCCACGGTCAGAGTTAGTTCAAGCTAATCGTGTTTCGGGTTCGGACCGTGTCATGTCGTTTTTTGTTAAACGAAAACTCGACGTTTCACCCACAATCATCCTCCCAAAAAAACACAAAACGAAAAACAACATGATACGGCCCGAACCCGGAACACGTTTAGTTTTAACAATAGTTAGCCTTTCTGACCCGTGCCTGCCTGACCATGAGGGCCTATTTTTCTCCTATAAGCCTTAAAAAGAGCAACATGTAGTAAATAAAACAAAACATGTAGATATCATAAATGGTTTTAATAGTGACAATTACAAGCTTACATTATCAAACACTGGCTGGCGCTCTTTTTATCAAACAACGAGTACTGATTAGACGGTAGAAATACTGTTGAACAGTATTATGTGGAGTTAGAATAGTTAATTTTCTCGGTTTTAAGTGTTGTCAAAAATTGTACTGACTACTTGACTCAATAATAATTTCATAATTAAAACCCATGACATCCAGCAGATACTATCATAAATAATCATCGTGGTTCATCTCTTGGGTCTCGTGGCCGATGAGAACATGAAGTGGAATCCCCATATTGATAACGTGTGCAAAATGTTGATTCGAGGGATCTGGTAGACGAGTTTACCCTGGGCGTCATATATTTTGGGTATTGCTATTCGAATATGAAATATGGCATCTTGTTTTGGGTGGTGATAATGTTTTATTGCGAGTTTTTCTAATGATGAAAAGAATCATCTAGAGCTTAAGGAGTATTGTAAAGGTAATTTTAAAAATAGCTGTACTTTAATTTAACATATACTTGAGGTTCTTATTTCTACTTAAAAATAAGCCTTTATTTGAACAACTTGCCCTTTCCCATGATTATAATAGGTGCAATAGATCAGATTATTGCTATCCAAAACACTATTTAATGTTGGCGAACTTTTCCAATGTTATCGGTAGTGATGCAGTTCCTGATCGTCCCGAACCAACCAAGCTAGTACAACCACGTTTACATTCAGCTGCCCAAATGATGTAAACAGCGTCCATCTCGCCTTTAATTTGTAATTGTGCGTAGGGGCAATGTTGAAAGGCATCACAAGAATTTAATGACGGCTTGATAGTCGATTTTCTGAATTTTTACAGACGTACTAACATCGACTGACACAAATGACTATTAAACAACATATGAGCGCTTAGCATGACTGAAATTTTCAAAGGTCTCTTTTAATACCTTATATTACTTGAATATTTCTCTTTGTTTTTATCTTCGTGTTGAGGCTTTTTACACTATTATCGTACCTACCTTTTTGTGCCTTGTCTACAGATGAAGACACGGATGTTAATTTGAATAAGTATGCAAGTATGCCAGCAATTGGGAAGGTCTGTTTGCTGTGTTTGTCTAGTTGCAGCCTCGATTATATCTAGACCTGGTTTAGATCCATTAAAAATAATTTCAGAACGTTTTCTTGCTAACTGGTTTTCAATTTTACCGAACTTGTATGTTAGCACACACACCAATGTTATGTGATACGATACCCGCGCCTTTAAGGCCGCTGGAGTGTCGATAAGGATTGCGTTTGTAAATCAGGCGGATTTTCAGTTTTTCTTCCTTCATCATATTTTCATTCATCCCAATCTAAGAGTACTTTAAAGAATTTATCATAAGAAATATTGGAGATTGTTGCCGTCCATACTAAAGGTAAGCTTTGCTACTATTTCTTCTATTCTGGCATACCATGAACTATTAAAGATTTTCTAATTGCTGATGTTTTTCAATCTGTATGCTCCAATTTTTGCCCAATAACAATTAAACTAACAATTTGGTAATTAAAAATACTTCGATAAAACGCGTGCACTTGCGCAAAAAACATTCCAATTAATGGATTAATTATATGGAACAATTATATACAAGCAACTCCTTCAGTTCTAATTCAACTTTTAATTATCCTCTCGTCTGTTCAATCAATTACAATTTTAATCTATAGAACTAATCGCAGCGTAAATAACAGAAATATTGACATTTTGACAAATCGCTTCGAATGCCAACAACCTTGCTCCATTAACTACTAACGACGACGTTCTTTTTTTGCTTCGTCGTTATTCTTTTCTAATTGCAATCGTGTCCACTGCGGACCTGGTGTACTAGATTTCTATGGATCGTTTTAAAAAAGAGAGAAACTGCATAATGGAGCGTCAATATACAACTAAATACGTTACTCTTTGTCGCCTGTATATCATTGAAAGTAAAGAAAGACACGCGCATTACATTCTATATAAAGCAACTACCTAGCCTATTTGATGTTTTTTTTTCTTTCCTTAACGATTGCCAGTCATGATCGTGTTAGCGATACTGGGTCGTATGGAAGGAAGGATATCCGGTAAGAAGGTTATGCGATGGCCATCGAAGCAATGCCACGGTATACATTTAGTGAGCGAAAAAAAAAATAACGTATGTATAATATGAACGATCGTTGTCGAGATTTTAGAGGCTAATCGTTTGTAATTCTGAAAGGTGAAGTTGAAAAAAAAAGATAATCATACGGTGTGTAAACGCTTTGCATTTAATTATGTAGAATGAAGCGATAATTTCTAATAGCGTTTATGCTTGGCATCCGCTCAGTATGGACATGTACAAGCCAATGTGTTGCAATCTTAATATTAAGGGGAAATACTAAATGTGGTAAAGGTAAAGGTAAAGATTCTTACTGTCATAGTTTAGGTATTGTAAATGTTTCAGAAAAGTAGATTTCTATCCTTCTTGAAGAATACACTGCAAAAACTCGGTCACCTTAGTCATTTCGATTTAGAAAGGCATGGGATTCAACTACCAACTAAAAAAAAATTAATTCCCTTAGTGCGACGAAATATTAGTAGATTTGGCTAATAGGCGATGCTTCAGAAGTGCAGGATATTAAAATCGAATAGTTGAATGTAGGCTTTCACGACCGTAATCCATAGTAGAAATGTCTTTCGGGTGATGTCGTGTAGTTAATACTTTACTTGACGTTTCGCTGACCATCCTGTCATCTTCTTCAGAAGATTTCTAAGGACAGTCTTTAGAAATCTTCTGAAGAAGATGACAGGATGGTCAGCGAAACGTCAAGTAAAATATTAACTACACGACATCACCCGAAAGACACTTCTACTATTAAAATCTAAGTTTGTTTTGCAAATAATCTCCTTGGACACTTAGTCTAGTGATGTCCCAATTTTCCTAAATCGTCCAAATAATTTGTCGATTTCTGAAGAAAAGGCCTCCGTTTTGGGAAGGTCCTTTTCATTTCAGGTGAACTGTTTTCCGCCAAGACATTTTTTCAAGTTTGGAAAAATCTGGTGAATATGGTGGATGGGGCACCAATTCGTACCTTAACTGGACTAATTCTGCCATTACAATTGTCGGTGAGTGGGCCGGAGCGTTGTCAGGATGATAGAGATTTTTTTTTCGCAAGGCGGGTTTTTTTCGCGTCAGTTTAGCGTCGTAAAAACGCTCCAATAAATCGATTGTCCTTCCCTTTTCTAAACAATCAATTAAGACTATGTCTGGCGAATCCTAGAAATCGTAGACACAATGGAATCGCCTTCGCCTTGGGTTTCTGGCGTGTAGTAATGTATTCAGATCGCACCTATCATCACAAAACGCCACAGAAACTCTCGCATTACGTTTAAACAATGCTTTGAAGTTATGTTCTTGATCAATTATCGCCATACTCAACTTTTCGTGATCGTGATTTTCCTCATCAAAGGCGGATGTTCGACCGGTTCGTTATACTAATATCTGATGATAGTTGTCGAAGATGTACGGTCCTTATAAATTGCATCCAACTCCTCTTTGATTTCTGCACGCGTTTTTCCGTCCCAATTGAAATCATCGACGGGTAATGTTTTTTTTACCATGATTCCACAAATATATAAATTTTCTCATATTCAACACCTATCAAAGCAACATTACTCTGTGAATTTCTCCGAAATTTTGACGTAAACTAAAGAATAATATTCACAGTCAATAATACAGATTTTGATACAAAACGCCAACTGTCTCAAAACACGGGTCTTTCTCTTACTATTCCCATATATTGTTGGTACCACGTTACTAGCTTCTGCAAACTACAGCCTTGGACATTTGTCTGGGGCACCCATAAAAGGTTTCATTGTACGTTACCACGCCGGGATTACCTGCATTCTACAAGAACTTTTATTTACTAATGCATATTTTATGACGTTGAAATGCCGAATTCGGTTTTATAATCCCCTATTTACATAAATATCGGTCTATTGTTTATTTCAAGAATTTAATTAGTATTGATACGTTGGCGATTGAAGAGGTTTCTAGAGCGTTATTTTTATTATTTGAGTGTGCTGTGTGTTGTGCTCTATTTACGTACAGAGGATTGTATGAAGATGCCTAAAAGACGGGAGTTGACTGTTGCAGAACGTAGTCAAGTAGTGTTGCTACATTCGCAGGGTATGTCGCAAAAAAAAATTGCATCAACAATGAAGCGTTCGCGACATGCGATACAATTAACCATTAAACGATTTCGGGAAACTGGTTCGTATGAAAATCGACGAAAAAGTGGAAGAAAACGCAAAACCACCGCGAGACAGGATCGTTATTTGGAGCGTTTAGCTTTACGGAATCGCTTCCAAACACCCAAACAGCTGGCCGCTGACCTATCGGTCGAACAGCACGTTTCTGTATGTGACAGAACTGTTCGAAGAAGGTTGGCAGAGGTGAATTTGAAGGGCCGGAAAGCGCGTCGCAAGCCATACCTGAGCCAGCAACAAATGAAAAATCGTTTGCTGTGGGCAAGAAAATATAAAGATTGGACTGTCGAGGATTGGTCGAAGGTCATATGGTCTGACGAATCAAACATAGAGGTATGTTAAGCAATCCTATTTTGTTCCTTTGTTACACAAAATTTGCAAAAATGTATACACATACCACCAATTTGCTAAATTAAAAAAAGTAATTATTGATAATTATCCAATTCAGATGTTTGGTACTCCTGGAGCTCAGTTTGTTCGCCGTAGACCTGGGGAGGCATTTCGTGCTGATTGTATCACCCCAACTGTCAAACATGGCGGTGGCAGCGTCATGATTTGGGGATGCATGTCCGCAAATGGCGTAGGAGAAGTCTTTGTGTGTGATGGTAGGATGAACAGCGAGCGGTATATCTCGATGCTAGAAGAGGTATTAGAAGCATCAGTGCTGAAAATATATAACAGGGATGAAGCAGAATATGTATTCCAACAAGATAACGCGCCCTGTCACAAATCCAGATTCTCGATGGAGTGGTTTCGTGAGAACGGGATCCATTTACTTGAATGGCCGGCGCAGTCACCAGATCTGTCGCCTATAGAAAATTTGTGGCGCATGCTGAAGCTAAAGCTTTCCAGTTACAAATTCAGTAACAAAAATGACTTAAGGAACAAAATTGTACAGGAGTGGGAGGCACTTTCACCTGAAGTTTGTTTACGTTTAGTAGCGTCAATGCCTAAACGGTTAAATGCTGTTATTAAAGCAAATGGTGGTGCCACCAAATATTAAATTTATTATTAAAAACTTATTTAGTGAATGTTTATGCATGTAATTTTATTTTAATAGCGCACAATGTATTCTTATCTTAAATATTTTGGGGTGCCCCAGACATATGTCCAAGGCTGTAAATAGATCTATGGTAAGAATCTTTGTGTGTATTAAGATAGATGGAGGCTTTTTATAACCCTCAATGCTAATTTAGCATCTTATTCCTTCGATTCAACAGGTGTTAGGAATGGCCTACTGAAACGTTGTTCTTCAAATCTTTTTTGAATGTAAGTGATATTATAAGACTGCATATGTCTGCCATTGCTCTGATCTTTGCTGAAAGATAGTACTGCTGTTTATATCTTCGGCGAGCTTGAAAAAAGAAATGCTTCGCATGGTACCTTTTACAGGTACAAAGCCTTTGGATTTTCCTCCCATTCTCTACTTTCCTGTTTAGGTAATTCTTCTGTAATATACAATTAGGCTTTGGCCAGCCTAGTAGCTTTTTTTTTCCCTCCATGCTTTGGAATGTTATTTTTTAACCACCAATATGAGTAGTACTCGTAACAATCGATGTTTTAAAACAGCAGGATATCAATATTTTAGGGTGATGGAAAGTTGAAATTAATTAAAAAAATATGGGTACAAATAACAAACTTGAAGTGTTCACGTTGTGCCGAACAAAAAGCATTAAAATGAGACCGATTCGTAAGAAAAAAGTATTGCAATTATTTTTTTTTGTCAAATTCAGCTTTGCTTCTAAACATGGTTTACTTTTCCCAGCGATGCTCCAATCTTTTTCGCCCAAATAGTAGTTGGCAGCTTGTTCTGCACAATAGGTGCTTATGAATCTGGTGGTCCTTTTCCCTTCATTTTTCAAAATAGTCGATCACTACAAACTCTATCACTATCCCAAAAAATAATCGCCATCACTTTCCCAGCCAATGGATCAGTATTCGCCATTTTCGTAGCCGATTCACACTTCGCAGTCCACTGTTTCGACTGTGCCTTGATTTCAGGAGTGTTAGCGTAAGCTTCATCTACAGTCGAACGACATCTCAATTCTGACTCACTTCGCTTAAACTGCTTCAACAGTGCAGTTGCAAGTTGTTAGCTACATTACTTGTTCAAAATCACTATGGTTATAGCTTCATAACAGAGAGGTGTCGGATAAACGGATTTATTATTATAAATAATACGTTTATTAATGTCTAATGAAAAAATCTAAAGTTTATTTTGCTTGTCATAAAGTAAGTTTTATTATATTGAAAAACAGGTTTAAATTTGATAAACGTAGTTCATTGTTATAATAAATTTATTCATTAATATAATAATTTGTTTATTGCTTTAACAAAATGAAGTCGATTTATCATGATTTATTGAATTCAATGTATTATCTTTCAAATACAAGAATTTAATGGATAGCTCGATATTCACCTTTTTCACAGAAAGACTAACGTCGGCTGACACCGTTCAACATGGCTGAAATTTTTAAAAGTATTGCCGTCTTAAAATTGAAACGAATTAAAAAGCACGCCAAGTATTTTTCACTACTTTCCGGAAATTTCTTTAACAAAGCCGACTTTAGTATTAGGTTCGACCAAATTTGAAAAGCAAAAATCAAAGATGCTTCGTTTCTATTCTTCGTTGATGAAGTATTTCTGCAAAATATGCTATCATCATAATTATAGCCGTGTTTATACTTAAGAAAGTAAATAGTAAAATTACATATAGTTTATAATACACTTCACATGCTATTTACATTGCAATCACCGTTAGGCTGTTAGGCTTCTAAATCGAACGTAATTTACGACAATCAAACGAAAATACCCTATAATTTATAGTAGTTAACCTTAAGGTAATGTTAAAAATGTATTTTTCCCAACAATCTCCTACAAAGCTAGTATTATACGTATACAGAACATCTCATTCCGAAGAACTTAATAACCACTTAATTTCAAAGTGAAAATCACCTAACGCATTAAGTGAATTGCCATATAAACCAATAGCAATTTGCTCTCTTAGTAGGTCAATGTAAAATTCGCTTCGTACATGCGAACACAATCACTGATTGATAAGTAAATTAATGGATGATCGTATTGGTATTACGAATATACGTCGTCATTTTCTTGTTTTCTGTCAATAGAGAATTTCTTAAGTAGGCACTCATACCTGTTTATTATATTCATATAAACACTACAATTGTTAGTGTTTGTTTAATCAGCGGAAATTAAGTAATGAAGCAATTACAACACTTGTAAGGTGGATAATTGACAACTTCGTATTATTACCAACTTTTATATCTGCCTATTATATAACTTATCTCGCGTTTAGAACGAAGTATTACCACAGAACATACAGAAGCGACATTCTTCGGCGGCACTTTGATCGTTTAAGGGCGAAAACTAGTAACCATCGGCTAATCGGCCAATTTTCGAAAATAAATGCACATTTAGAAAAGTTTACTTATATGGAGAATATATTATTATTTATTTTAGGTTCTTAAGTGTATTCAGAATTACATACTAGGAAAATGATACTATTCTGTACGTATTATTTATAAAAATCCATAATTAAACTGTAGCACATAAAAATCGCATGATATTTATAAAAAATCAAATATACAGATCAATATCTCTGAAAATGTACGAGAGAAGTTCGATAATTGCTTGGCCTCGGCAAGAGATGGCGCTACTAGGATTGAAACAACTCTATTTTTGGTAAAAGTAACCTCTGGCAGGAGTTCTATCAAGTTTTCAAACAGATACGTCAGTTATTTTGTGAATGGTAGCCATTTATACTAAAGAAAACGAAACGAATGATGAGATAAAAATGGTACTCAGTGAAGTTCATGGTGATGTGATTCCTTCAACTTACTGAACCTTCCTTCATTAAATGAAATCAGAAATGATTGAAAAAAAATTCTCAATATGGTAATGAATTTATTACCATATCTTATAAAAGATTGGTGAGGCTGTCGGCATCTCAATTGCCAGGCTCCAAAACTTTTTAACAACTCATTTAGTTGTAAAGAAGTTTTCCGCAAGATGGATACCGCAATTGCTTATAATTGACCATAAGCACGCATGTGTTTGAACTTCAAAGGAATGGTTAGCGATGTTAAAGCGCAATTCGAATGATTTTTTATGTTAATTCTGCTAAGTATGGATTCATCGCAGCACACCAAAGACCAAAAAACAGTCCAAACAGTGGATTTTTAGTGGTCAACCGTCGCTAATGAAGGCCAAAACCACTTTATAGGCCAATAAGATTACGGCTACAGTGCTTTTGAAATGGTAAAACCATTAATGGGGAGTAACAATGGCCTATTTTACAGGGTTGGAGAAATCGTATTTTTTAGATGGGTTGCAAAAGACAAAGAAGGGACGTTGAGCTAAATGTATCGACCTCAAAGTAGATTTTGTTGAAAAATAAAATGAATTTTACACATAAACATGTTTTTTTTGCCAAGGTCAGGCATTTATCGATCTCCCCTCGTATAAAATAAGAATGAATTATCGCTGCAACCATAGCAACATATTATTTAATTTTCGGTACCTGTGATGCTCTACTCTTTAAATGCAAACCCAAAATTCCTTCCCAATCTTGAAATCTTTGCGAACACGGGTCCGACTGATCCCAAATCTATAATTAATAGAAGGCCCAAATGTTATTACTGAGTGTAGACTTAAACTATTTATGAGGAGCATACTTCATTTTAAAAGTTTTTTCGAGTAATTTTGAAAAAGATGTCTTTATAGCAAAAGGACTGTATATATGTCGATCCTCCATCCACAAATTGCTAAATACATTGAAATTATGTTTGGTTACCATAAAGACGAACAACAGTAAGCTTATTTGAATTTCAAGTGATTGAGAAATTTTCATATTAAAAAAAATGCGTTAGTAATTTTGATTTCCCGCAGCACAGTTGTTTAATGGATTTTTTTTTCGAAAACCTATCTCTCAATGTCTAAGACGAGGATGAAAACCCAATCTGGGGGAAATTGGAGGGAAGAAGTGACCAACACTGCTCCACCTCACAGTTAAAATAACTAATGCCAACTTGGAACGATTTCCAAGCTAAGCAAATTATATCACAACAACGCATTTAATTCGTTTTAGAACTGCATCAGACGAATAAATTCATCCGAAGCATCCCGCACTAAGTTAAGAAACATATTGAAGTTGTCGCGATTTAGCTAAGCCAAAAATATTTATGAAAAAACTTTCTGGATTAATTTATTTAAGGCAATGCATAACGTGAATATTACGCAAAATATTACTCTTGAAATGTTAGTATATGACAAAATACAAAGTAATCGCATAACAGTTGGTGTGAAGGAAAATGACGCTCACTTTGAATAGATATTGAAATTGTACGCATAATTTAAATTTTACAGATTACTTCTAATCAATGTTTCTAGAAAAACAAAAATTTAGTGTATTTCGTCGCTTCAATTTATACAGTTTAGCACATGTTTATATTTAATGTACTAATTTCAAGTAGGTTTTTTCTAGAACAGATTTTCTAGTAAATTTTGAAAAAATATACAAGATTTCTATATTAAAAAAACCAAATAGCGTGAATGCAATATAGCAATGATTTCTTAGACACCACTCTAGATTATAGCCAGATATGTGTATGGAAGTTAACTGAAAATTAAATTGAAGAGAAGCATTAAAAAATATAATAATAAACAAGATGTTCCATTAAAAAAAGACAAACTTGCACCTCATGCATCCTGTATACTTGAATACAATTTTATGTTGTGAAGCACTTGCCTTCGAATATTTTTTTATTTGAGAACTGTTTTGAGCACTAAAAGTACTAGATAACTCAAGCGATACATCCACCTTAAAATTATTACCAGTGCCTCGAAAGAAGCTAGAAAAGCAAGCAATAAATGTGAAAGGCAAAACTGGTAATTCTCTTTTGTTAATGATTCCTGTAGAATGCCTGCATTTACTTCCTTAATATTAAATCCTAAAGAAATTGTATAATAATCTAAAATAGCGGTGCTAAATTGCGCCAATTAAAAATTATTTAATAGAGATGGAAAGAATTAGTAATTGCCAAGAGTATGAATTAGTAGTTTCTCATTAATCAAATTTATTGTTGTGTTAAGAAGGTATTAATTGTCGGTTAAGATATTTATGGTCTGTTACAAATTAAAAGAAATTACTATTTAAAAAGTATTTAAATTTGTTTAAACACATAATGGTTTGTAACTATTCATTCAACAGGAAACTTATTTTCATTATGTTTTTTGCCTAATAAATTTAGAATGGTTGGTATTTCCACTTTATGATGTCGACATAAAAGCCATTTTATTTAGGTTTTCATAATTTTATTTAAAGGAAATAAAAAAATATATACGTTTTTAATTTGTATTAAAGTCTTTTTATATTCCTATGCACAGTTATTTCAATGTTAGCTAATCGATCTAGGATTAACTTGAAAAGAATTACGTTTTATAAATACGTAAATTAATATATTGATCAATGTTAATTTGGCGTTAATTCTTTTCTCACATAAAATGTACCACATGGAAAGAAACTGTTATGAGGATTTCCTCTACCAAAGATCATTACAAATTACGGATGATTTAAAATGCCTCTTGAATTAAAATTCGTCTTCCAAACCCAGGTCTTCAAGACATCTGTTTCCAAAATTTTTTGAATTTTCAAATGCCATATGGTTCACAAGTTCATAAATCTTGTATCAAATTCAGTTCTTCGATTTAAAATCATTTCCAGAAAATTAATATAATTGATGTTGGTATTAAACAATTATTCAAGGGTGTAAGTTTTGGACACAAAAAATGAGATGAGTACTTCCATGAACTTCTACTTAGAAATAATAGAAGTAAAGAATCAATTTTTGTAGCTAAGAATAGAAGGAAAGTACTTTACATTGTTTTCGATACTCTTCGTTCTAGTTCAAATATAACAAATTGTCTGTCTCCTCTCAGACCATTCGAACATAAAGTTTGAAATAGAAGGGAAGATATACCAAACTTCAATTATTAAAATTCCAAAAAAAACTGTTTGATAGAAGACGTAGGAATAGAAAGCAAGTAGTTGAGCTCTGTGGCACTGAAACACTTCACTAAAACCCTTACCACAATACTTCACTTGTTCTGGATGCACGTTTCAGTAGTCAACCTATCATCATCAGCAGTAAAACTGTACAAAAAAGTAAGCGAAAAAGTAACCTAATATAGTAATTTTAAAATATCCAACTACAAAATAGGTAAATCCTAAATTATGCAAATTTTAAGTTGCGGGTAATTAGCTCCATTATACATGAATTAACAACGGACGAAGGCGGGAATTCAGGGTTCTAAATCTGAATTCATTAAGTTATGTTTGTTTTCGTAGATTTTCATACATTCATAATAATTTAGTCGAATTAGTATATGTAGAGCAACGCTAGATTTATCAAACCTTTTGAGTTTGAGATAAGCTTTTTGTCTGCCAAATATATATTTGAACACGATCTTTATATGAAATTTTGTAAACTCTTGATTTATCCATGTTTTCAAAAAAGGTTGTTGAGGTTATTGTTTGAAGAAAAAAAAATTGCGATCAACTTTAGAAGAGATTTTTAGAAGACTTTTACCTTTACTGGTATCAATACGTTCAAATGTGTTTATATTTCCAACAATTAATCTGTTTTTATGTTTCCTAATAGCGTTATAGACACATTTCGTTAAAGTTAGCAATTTTGACAATTTTTTTAAATTCATTTTGATACCCATCTTTAGCTAAAGGGAAATTGAACAAACGATGTATCAGAATGGTTAATAACCGAAAGTTTATATTCTCTGGAGTGATTAGAATTTTGTAGGATACATCTATTATTTTTAGTAGATTTTGTATATACGTTTAGTCTATTCCTAAATTATTTTTATTTCTTCTTCATGGTTAAATTTAAATTAAAAAATTTTTGAATCAAGTTGTTCTAGAAAATCATTTGCTGCTGTCAAAGATGCAAAAAAAGTCATCGATGTATCTGCCCCAAAACCGAGGAAAATAATATTCTTAAGGTCGGTTTCAAATTTACCCATAAGGAGGTTAACCACCAACCGGGATTAGCTATTACCCATTAATTTGGAAAAAAATTGTTTCATACAAAGTCTTGCCAAAGAAATTAAGCTAACAACGACTTCCCTATCCGTTTGGTTATTTAACAAAAGTTTTTCTATTTATAAAAATCAAATCGACCGGAACACTAGGAAACAGTGAACTTACACCAAACGACACAAACATTTCTTTCTCAGAAAACTGAATGTCCTTAATTTTTTCAAAGAACGGGTAAAAATTTTAGCCAAATCTAGTAACTGAGGTAACTGTTTCAATTCGTCGGATAACCACCTGGAAAATGAATAAGATGGACTGTTGATCTGCGAAACAATAGGCTTTAATGAAGCATTTCACTTCAATTCAACGTCATGCTCTAATTCAAAAGAAGCACAGATACACAGTGCCCCAGTGGAACGTGGAACTTGAGTTACTGCGATCTAAGATTAGAAAGCTGTTTATCAAAGGCAAAAGCTCAAAGCTCCCATTAGTATTGAATGGGGGCTGTATAAACAAGCCTTAATTCCATATAATTGCGAAACAAGGAAAGCCAAGAAAGGAATTTCGAAGCTTTCTGCGAAAGCATGAATAACATGCCAATTCTTTTTCTTCTTTTTTCTTTTTTTCTTTCTTCCTTAATTCTTTTTAATTCTTATTAAATATATGAAAAGAGTTCGTTGGTATATTTTGAAACCAATAAACTATTCAGGCAGAAGCAATACCTCTTCCTGATTTTATTTGTAACATATAACCTCGTATCTATTGTTGTAATTGCCAGGCAATGAAAACAATTAACTTAATTAAATTATCTCGTCATTATCAGTTTTGGTTCTTTCTGCATTAATGCACCGCTATTTAGAAAGCATCATATTATCGATCAAAAGATTCATCATAACGAACTTCAATCTATAGAAATCCGCCGACCGCTTCGTTAAAATTGCTAGCCATTCGCGGAGAAAACAATATATAACTCGAGAGATTGCAACGTCTCGGCTTTCTTTTAGTCGCGTAGCGTTCTAGACAGAATGGAAATCTTCCATTATGGAAACTAACCGCTGGCGACAGTCTCGTTGTAACACGGGACGATTAAACAATTAAATTTAAAGTAAACAACGATTATTACAGAAATAAAGTTGTCGTTTTTATTGACCTAAATTTTGCGATATATTTAATGTTCCCTATCCGTAGGTGATGGTCTTCCTTCTGGACAAGGTTAAGCACGGTTACGCTTGCCGTGCCATTGCTTTAATGGAGCTCTGCTGTACGCGCGTGAACCTTGTGTTCAGTCATGTGAAAAACTGTAGGAAGCGATTTATGCTACTTAAATTACCAGGAAATGTAATACTTACACACGCTTTGAAATGACAATGTCAAGATCTCGAGCCTAGACTCCACGTCTACGTTATTGCGGTATAAGTAATTCATTCTCAATTAAATTTCCATATATATCGAAAATTGGTTGGGTTTATAGTGTTGCTTATATGTATGAATGAGAAAATGAAGAAAGTGATGATCACTATACGAAGATATTATGCGGTAAAGATATCAAATAGAATTTTGATTACTGTTTAGGTTTAGGATTAATTCGATTTTGGATCTGAAGAAATATGGCAGAGTAGCAAATAAAATTGTGGTTGTCATGTTAATGATGCACCCAAATATTCCGTGATTTAGAATAACATAAAATTTCAGTATAGTGAACAACCAGACACCAGAAAATTTACTTCAAAATGGCACGTGGCAAGCCTACCAGTGTAGAAAAACGATCACGCATTATTACGCTGTTTGAAGAAGGATATTCGGGGCGACAAATTCCTGAAAAAATAAATATGAGAAGTTCAACAGTATATGACATCATAAAGCGATATCGGACAACGGGAACTATAGAAAATCGTGTTCGTCCTGGAGCATCTAGGAACACAACAAAAGCTGAAGATTTGAGAATTGTATCTTTAAGCAAACGCAATAGAAAATTAACAGCGCCACAAATAGCAGCCGAAGTCAATTGCGGCCGTGAAGAACAAGTTTCGGCGAGTACGGTAAAACGTTGACTTCAACAAGCGGACCTTCATGGACGCATTGCCATTCGAAAACTATCTAGATTGGTCGTTAGATGATTGGAAACACGTGCTTTGGAGTGACGAGTCAAAGTTTGAGGTTTTTGGGCAAAATCAACGAGTTTATGTCCGAAGATCTAAAACCGAAAAGCGATCCCGAACTGCATTGTCCCTACAGTGAAGCAAGGGCGTAGTTCTGTGTTAGTGTGGGGATGTTTCTCCTTTGCTGGGACGGGAGATTTATGCAGAGTGCAGGGTGTAATGGGGAAGGAAAATTATTTTGCAATACTCCAGAATCATGCAGTGCCATCAGGATTGCGTATAATAGGCCGTAACTTTACATTCATGCATGACAACGACCCAAAACACACTGCGTTAGTGTGCAAGAACTATCTAAAGGAGCAAGAAGAACAGCACACCCTGAAAGTAATGACATGGCCCCCACAAAGCCCAGATTTGAACCCTATAGAGTTGTTGTGGGATGAACTGGACAGGAGGATCCGAAAAATATGCCCAACTTCACAAGAACATTTACGGAATATTCTGCAACATGAATGGATTAATATTCCACAATCCATTTTAACAAAACTTATCGAAAGAATGCCTAGAACAGTTCGAGCGGTGATTAACAGCAAAGAAGGTTTTTTCGATGAAAAAAAAATATAATGTTCAGTATGTTATATTAGGCCAGAATAACTTTCTATTTATTTATTTTTGTCTTTTTTACCTGTACATACAATAAAATTGCATTTTGTTTTTGGTTTCGTTTGTTTCTGTAACCTTTTCATGTTTTTTACCAACCGACCGAACTTCTCTGAACGGCAGTGTACATTAGGTGAACGAAGGTTTTATAAAATGTTGATGTTGGGCGCCTGTGGAATATATTAGATTAAATAATGACGGCGTATTCTATTGCGACATATTCAGATCTATTGTGATTACTCGGCTGCTAGATTGTTTCCGTTCGTTTTACTTCTTTCACCAAATCTAATGGCCTTGTGAATAATCTTTCCGCCTTTATTGTTTGTGTCTTTGGATATTTTGAGCGCATTTGTGACATCTCTCATATCCATGCTAATCTTATGCAAGCTCATGATATATGGATGCAGGTGTCTCCCTCCGCCTGGCAGAAATTGCATGTTATTTCCTCCGTGAAGTCTAGGTTGCTCATGTATCATTTGAGAATACATATATTCTGTTAGGAAGCCTACTATTGTTTCAACAAATTTTCAATCTCTACGTAGTAGATCCATTGTAACTTTAGGCATATGTTCAGTTCCAATAGACTTCTCTTCATTGTTTAATAGCTACAAAGGGCTTCAGGTACTTGTTAGCTGGTGGTGAGTGTACTTGAGCTATTTCTTCAACATTAAAGCTCCTCCGGTGATCCTCATGTCTCGGTATCTAAACCAAGTTAACCTTAACCCGGTTATCCAGTTTGTTTAGTGAATTCATGGAGTCCCTCTCAAGTTTCGACTTTGGTTCTGAGTAGATAGCAACAAATCAATAATTAGCCTTATCGCTAATTATCGCTTACCGATTTTTTCAATGCACTCCAACATTGCCGCTATTTCGGTTTGGTCCACTTCAATATCTGTCTTTGAGCCGTCTGTGTACCAGATAGATCCAGCTTTAATTAGCATTTCATAGATTTTATAAAAGCTGTATTTGGGACTAATGACATCACTGAGTCCCGCCTTGAACTCCTGCAACAACTTCTGGTAATCTCCATCACGCAATCTCTTCATGGGATGTTGGCTCCTCATTACTCCGTAGGTTGGGTGCTCCTACTTCCAAGTTGTATTGTTAAATGCTTTTTCCGACAAAACAGGAGCAGAGAACGTTAATTACTGTTATCTTTAATAGAAAATAGGTTTGAAGCATTGTACATTTACGAAAATGTTAGCATAAAAATTACTTGGGATTGGTTTTCTAAACTTTCAATTATTTGATGCTTTTTGAAATATATTTTAATTAGTCGTTATTGCTACTAAGTGTACAATTAGTATAGCAAGAGGAATTGATGAATCTATCTCAGAACTTTCTTATGTCTGATTTAGAAAAGGGAAGACGAAGAAAACAAAATCTATTTCTACGCGTACTCCTGAAAACATTCGCGGTATACGTGATGGTTTTTTAGCATAACATAAAACTGAAGATTTGTTTAAAGGTATTTCTTTTTAACGTGCAACAAATTGCTTCCAAATCATAATGCTATTCTTCTGTAAAGAATTTTCCAAATTCGTTGGATCTTTTTGTAACTGTAGATCGCACACTGGTTATTACTATAATTTAGAGGCAAAAGACCAATCAAGAGATAATAAACGCTGGTTCCGTATCCTCAAGGACATTTCGAGACCCTAATTTAAGAAGAAACGTATTACTTTACGTTACTACCTAAAGTGCGAGAGAAAATTGTTAGAGAACACACAGTGTTGTATTAATGCTTAGTGATGAGCACCGTATCGATAGCAAAAATTAACAATAATGGTCAACATTATTAATTTTACAACAATAAGATGTCTAGTCTTAAATTGCATTAATCAAGAGTTACTCGCAAAGATCGCCAATAGCATGCGGGGCATCCAACTCAGGAACAATGATTGCTGCTTTTTCAACGAGAGAACTCTTAATATTTTGTTTTTATTTTTATGCTAATAAATTCATCAGTTCATTTGTTCTACTTTGCGAGCTTATCATCGTCTTGCTTTAATTTGTTCAATTCGTACTTATTGCATTTATGCTTATTTAAATATTATGGTGTGCTTAACTTATTTAAATTCATCTAATATATATATATATATATATATATATATATATATATATATATATATATATACAAATTTATCAAAACCATCAGCGCATATGTTAAAAAAACCACGTGAACACGTGAAATTCTATCAAATAATTAAATACGTCAAACGGAGCAATCATCGACGCATATAATGGGAATATACGAAAATTCAAGCGTTTTATCTTCCCTTGCTGTTAAAATATTACTTCATTTACCTTTGATCAGAACAAAGCACTGTTTAACATCTACTGTAGAAAAAAAATTATCATATAAAAAATGTGATCCTTCCCGCAGACAAAAATACATACATACACATACGAGTGCGAGGTATTTTGCTACGTAAATGTTTCTTTAGTATCGCGACGGTTATATGCATTTATATGGTTAGGGGCACTACCTTCGATGCCTGAACATCAAGTCAGGGGGACCGAACTCGGTTACCCAGATGTTCTTGTGAGAATAGATTGCTATGGTACGTCTGTTCCGTGCTACTGCCCCTAATAGAAGCGACAAAGACGAGAACCACGTATCGTACAAATATTGTATCACGCATAGCCGAAGTAGCAACGGATCACAATAGTCACATTTCATGAGGTGAAATATACAACATACACTGCCGTTCAGAGAAGTTCGGTCGGTTGGTAAAAAACATGAAAAGGTTACAGAAACAAACGCAACTAAAAACAAAATGCAATTTTATTGTATGTACAGGTAAAAAAGACAAAAATAAATAAATAAAAAGTTATTCTGGCCTAATATAACATACTGAACATTATATTTTTTTTTCATCGAAAAAACCTCCTTTGCTGTTAATCACCGCTCGAACTATTCTAGGCATTCTTTCGATAAGTTTTGTTAAAACGGATTGTGGAATATTAATCCATTCATGTTGCAGAATATTCCGTAAATGTTCTTGTAAAGTTGGGCATATTTTTCGGATCCTCCTGTCCAGTTCATCCCACAACAACTCTACAGGGTCCAAATCTGGGCTTTGTAGGGGCCATGCCATCACTTTCAGGGTGTGCTGTTCTTCTTGCTCCTTTAGATAGTTCTTACACACTAACGCAGTGTGTTTTGGGTCGTTGTCATGCATGAATGTAAAGTTACGGCCTATTATACGCAATCCTGATGGCACTGCATGATTCTGGAGTATTGCAAAATAATTTTCCTTCCTCATTACACCCTGCACAAATCTCCCGTCCCAGCAAAGGAGAAACATCCCCACACTAACACAGAACTACGCCCTTGCTTCACTGTAGGCACAATGCAGTTCGGGATCACTTTGCGGTTTTAGATCTTCGGACATAAACTCGTCGATTTTGCCGAAAAACCTCAAACTTTGACTCGTCACTCCAAAGCACGTGTTTCCAATCATCTAACGACCAATCTAGATGAGAACAGGCCACTGTAGCTTTTTTTTTTGCTCTGTTACCCCGACGTAATAAGGGTTTTTGAATGGTAATGCGCCCATAAAGGTCCGCTTGTTGCAGTCGACGTTTTACCGTACTCGCCGAAACTTGTTCTTCACGGCCGCGATTGACTTCGGCTGCTATTTGTGGCGCTGTTAATTTTCTATTGCGTTTGCTTAATAATACAATTCTCAAATCTTCAGCTTTTGTTGTTTTCCTCGATGCTCCGGGACGAACACGATTTTCTATAGTTCTAGTTGTCCGGTATCCCTTTATGATGTCATTTACTGTTGAACTTCTCATATTTATTTTTTCAGCAATTTGTCGCCCAGAATATCCTTCTTCAAACAGCGTAAAAATGCGTGAACGTTTTTCTACACTGGTAGGCTTGCCACGTGCCATTTTGAAGTAAATTTTCTTAAAACTTTCGCGCAAAAACGACAGATGCACACCAACACACGTTTAACAGTAAAATGAAGCAAATTTATATCTTTACGCCCGTGATAAATAAACAAGAATGATACTGCGGTATATTTCCTAAATGTATTGTTCGTTAATAATCCCCAAACGACCCGTTTCAAAAGATCGGTACTTCCGAGAAATTCTTGGAATGATAATAAAAGGGACTTTATTGTGGTTGTCGCAATATTTCTACTTTACAGAATAATTTATGGCTTTAATCCCTTAGAAAAGAGTGTATGCTTAATATTTTTCTAATTTTATGTATTAATAATTGTATACAGTGTGATATAATAGATTTTTATTGTATGACCGAACTTTACTGAACGGCAGTGTACATCTTGATGCAGTACGTGTTTATGTTTTGTTTTTCACTGCGCTGATTCCCAGGAGCAATCCGTACATACTACTACGATACGAACTTCTATAAGTACTGTGCTTCATTTTGATAGTAATTAATTGCACCGAAGTAAGCGAGCGCAATTGGTTCTCATTCTTCACAAGGAAGATATACAGATGCAGTTGAGTAGGGTGTTTCCGCCATTTATGTTGACAGAATATGTATACGAGCTTATATTTACGTAAAAAAAGAACAGCGCTATAAGTGGGAAAATTATGAGAATTTGAACGTTTTATCTATTATATTGCACAGAAAGAAAACAATCTTAAATTTTGAGAAATAAAACACAAAAATTTTGTTTTCCTTTTGCATTAGCAACAGTAATTATTAATTATTTATTAGCACTTTCACAAAGCTCATACTATTGTTTAATGATTTGGTTGCTTTATCTACACGTCATTTAAAGATTTTGCTAAATCACAAAATTAAAAAAATACTGTTACGCAGTTAATACCACAACGTACAATAACTGGATTAATATATAATCTTATCTTGTGTTATTCATAACGGTCATTATCTTCCTTACGGAACTACCATAAGAATTAATGCGAAAATAATGCAATATTCTGCACTAATTTATAATAATTTACTTTGTTATAGCGTAACCTAAATTTATTTGTTAATATTAATAATTTTTTTCGTAACGCACGGAATTATACTAAAACGTTATATGGAATGTTTATTAGTAATTTCTGCAGTAATAACGACGTATGCATATTCAAAAATACATATAGACGCATTGATTTAACTCAAAATTTGACGTGCATTTAATTTCGCACTACATTAATTCTTAATCCTGCACTACATTGCCATGTGAATGGTGGTACTAATTCACATTGTTCAAACTTTCGCACTATACCTTAATTCTTGCACTTATTTCGCACTACCCAATGTGAACGTCACTTCTTTCCTTGATACCTCATATGGTTTAATATATTTGTATCTCTATGTAGAATTGACCGCCTTAAAAAAATACATGGACTATATGTATATAATTACTTATATTTTCTGTGGAACACTCTCTTAAATTTGATAAAAACAACACCTTATAATATTATAATTACTAAAATCTAGCTTAATTAACCTAGTTGGGTGCTAGATAGGCGCAGTCTACATCTATCTATTTTTAATCATAAATTTACGTAAAATTACCAACCATTACCGTAATAATTATTTTATAGACAACCATACTAGAATTTTATGTGCCAAGGTTTTGGTTAGGCAAAACCCATATTCGTTTACAGCGCACAAAATCGTTTTAACTTTCTTCCTTTTTTGTATTTTTTCATCTGTCGCTTGCTTGCCAGTTACAAACTTATACTTCTTACGATCCAATCCTGCCTTTTCAATTTGATAGACAGCATTCGAGTGTTCTCTCATATTACGTGTACGTATGTATTGTATTGCGCAATGCAACTAATACGTTCTTAACTAGACATGTACATGACAAGTATGCACTTGCAAATCAAACTTCAAAGGCAATATACGACTATCGTTAAACGATTTCGATTTATTATCTTTTTCAATTGAGATTACATGACAGGGCAATTAATTATAATTCTTATATAAACCGCAATGCACATACATACATAGCTGATTACTTTAATTACAGTTACGATCATACTTCAAAGCCAGTTTAAATAATAGAGTTGCATTAAAGATGAAGTTTTAGATAAATATTTAGGAAATTTAGGGTATTTTAGGGTAAGTTTAGGAAGAGATATTGTGCACCTGGACTAGATTAGTACCCGAGATGGTTTTAGACCTGTCCCACTGCGACCTTTTCAGATCAATTGTGGTTCTTCTCTCATTAGATCAATTACATTAGCTTTGCTTTCTTCGCTAGATCTAGTAACCTTGTGAGTATAAGTTTCAACTTTTGGGTATTCCGAGCCCATTTTTGAGAGCCATACCCCAGTGTCAGTGCTATGCAGTCGCACAGCACATGAACGGCAGTCTCTTCTTCCGCCTGGCAGAATATACCTGCTGTTTCTTCTGTCAGCCCCAGATTGCTCAAACCCTTCTTGAGCATACAGTGTCCTGTTAGTAGGTCCGCGATTGTTCTGACAGACTTCCTGTCTCTACTTACTAGGTCCGCTGTAAATGTAGGCCTGTATCCAATCAAAAATTGTTTAGCCTGTCTCAGACCTGGGATATTCTTCCACCAGTCTTGAGATTTCTTATTTTTCTATTGTTTAGTGGTTGCTTTTACTATCGTATAAGCCATCCCCACAGAGTGCATTGAGCGATTTTCAGCAGTTGACGAGCCTGCTCAGGCTAATTCGTCTACCTTTACATTCCCTCGATGGCCTTCATGATTTGGTACGCAAGCCAGGGTCACCTTAATTCAGCTACCTAGCCGATTGAATGCATTCATGCAGCCCCACATCAGCTTTGGCTTCGCTTATGTGAAGTCTAGCGCTTTTATTACTGCTTGATTCTCTGAGTAAACAGCAATAGATCGATAGTTATCTAATTGCCGGTGTAATTCTTCAGTACACCCTGCACTGTTACTATTTCCGCTTGAAATACAATGGCGCTTTGAATTAGGCTTAGTGATTTAAATATTGTTGGACTGCGACTCCATTCTCTGTCTTTGAGCCGTCTGTGTACCAGATGGATTCGGCCTTTATAGGCGGACATTTCTTCTATTCTTCTGTATCCGGTATTATCGTTTTATAATACTTGTCGAAGCTGTATTTGAGGCTGGTGGTTATTGGCGCTGCCTGAGTTCCTTTAACAGTTTCTGATAGTTTGCACCATGCGATTTAATTATAGGAGGTTGGCCATTCACTCGTCTGTAGTTTGTTAGCCTGACCTCTCCTTGAATGTCCATATGTAGCGGTTCCTGGTTTGGGACGACTTCCAGAGCAGCTGTTGGCGTGGTTTTCGTGCCCCAAGTGGTGCTTTGTATGCCACTTTGTTGTCTCCTGTTGTTGTCTCTTCCTGCAATGTTTTCGTCGACCATATCACCGATCCATATGTTATAATTGGTCTGATTACCCTCATGTATCATTTCTAGGCTTAATCCCCACGTTTTTCCACACAACCTTTTACATCTGTTAAATCAATAGTAGATTTATTGATGGTTTTAATGATGTGAGAATTCCATGTATGTCTTTGGTCGAACCATACTCCGAGGTATTTCGCTTCTTTGATAAATGGAATTTCTACTCGTCCTAGCACGATTGGCTTTAGGCCTTGAATTATGCGTTTCCTTGTGAATACAATAATTTCTGTTTTTTTGGCTATTGACTGTAAGTCTTTTCTGTTTACACCAGTTATCTACTGTATTAAGGCATTTTGCATTTGTTCCGATATTACTCCAGCAAATTTGCCTCGTACTACTACAGCTAGATCGTTAGCATATGCTGGGCAGGCCTTTTTTGGACAGCTTTGTTATTAGTTTGGAAAAAGTACTAAGCTCAGTATGATTGTACTGAGATTTGCAACAATGTATACAATAATGTAACTGTGAGCAGAGAATTTGCAATACATGTGCACAATTGATACTCACCTACTGAATTGAGACAAAGCTAGACATAAACAAAACTAAGTCCTGATAGAAACATTAGAAGGAGGAATATAAAGAAGATCTTACTGGTACAATCATGTGAAGCAAATGAGTAGTTCTTGAGCGCAACCATTTGACTTGTTAATATCTAAGAATACCCTCTAAAAGAAGAAATACGGCAATCTACTTCCTAGGAGAAATAGAAAGTATAACTTTGGGAAGAAATAGACTTATAGATCCGATAACATACGAAAAAAACTTAGTTTACTACAAACACTATCAAAGAACATGAAAGTCTGTAGTTTGCCTCTACAAGAAAAGAGAAAAAGCATTGGCTTTCTTTGAAAATTAATATTGTACAGCAGTGTTTCCCAAAGCCCATGCCTCGGCACATTAAGAATTATGAGAAAGCATGAATCTAGCTACAATTGTTTATTACTACGTAATTATATTCGCCAGCTTTCCGAAGAGAAATGCTTTAACCCGTATATTTCGCACATCTCAATATTTAAAATAATTTCCAAAAGAGAAACGAAAATATCTTAATTGAACAGATAAGATAAAAAAATGTTGCTTGTAGATAAATAAACTTGAAAATAATTTAGCTATATTTCCTAAGATTTCTGAACAGATAAGAAATTTTCTTGCACCACTGCTGAGAAAACATTTGCATTTGGCATTTGCTTCAAAAGACTATGAAAACACATTTTCCATGTAATGAATCGCAAAAATTTGACTGGATTCAAAATCCCTTAATATCAAACTGCAATTTTTGTTGTGAAGAAGAGGAAGATAAGTGATACGATGGTTGAAGACTCTGCTGCTGAGGGGGACAGCGATGCAGACGATAACTCTTCACTGCCAATCCGGGCTACTTCAACTCCAGGATCTTCGGTAGATTCTCCAAGAAGGAAATCTTCTCCTACTTTGATAGCGACAATTCGGGATTACGTTTCTCCAGAAAAGGAATTTGATGATGATAATGATGATCGGAATGACATAACGAGATTCTCCCTGAAGCACAATTTGAGTATAATGTCTTAAGAGATGAACCTAATCAGCAATCGATTTATTTTGAAAATTGAAGAGTCTATTGTAAATGCTGCAGAGACTGACGAAGATGTCGTTAACGATACTGATGTCTCCAATGTCGGCATGAAATGGGTAAAGAATAACTGGCGGTTACACAAAAAAAAATGAAAACTATACCTTTAATCAACCTTTGGCTTTGAACTTGACCATGCTCGTCTTGGAGATTGCTTCCTTGAGATATCATCGAAAGCACTATTAGAGAAACCGATGTTGATGAATATTTATCTGACAAAGGAAAATAATTGATGTGCCTTTTGTTCTACAGAAACCAATGTCAGGAGGTTGGAAATAATTTTGGTTGTACAGAGATAATTTTTTCTGAGCATTATTTATGATTTGTACCAAGTTATTATTCCAACCATTAAGTTTTGGTTTGTTTGAATTACTTCGGCTGTTACTTAGACCTTGGTTTTTAGCACAAATAAATACTTATTAAACTATTATTTCATTCGAAATTCAATAAGCCCTTATATCTTCTAATTGTTTTAGTGAAGTAGTAAAATACTTAAGTAGTGTTGGTACCCTTATTTATTACAACGTATAAAAATTTAAATATATACAAGCACAGAATTAAAGAAGAGAACCATGAACCCTAATTAAAAAAGACAATTGAAATCTCGTTGTACAATACTCCTAAAAACCGTTAAAACACATTCCTCGTACACAGCAATTAAACCTACATCACTTTAATGGATAGATAACTGTATACAAACAGAAATAAAAATGAAGCACCAAATCTTCACGGTCATAGCGTCCACTTCGTTTGAATCCTCGAACCGTATCCGACTTCCTTTACGAACAGCCGTAGAAATGTCAATGAAAAAGCGAAACGGATAATTTTTTTTTGCTGAACCTAGACCTACAATAGCATAATTGCAGATTATAATACGTGAAACGGATGCGATTGCCTCCAGTTTGAAATGTAAGGTTTTCGGAACCTTGCACATAATTGATCAACATACATTTATTCATATGTCGATAAAAATAGAATATTACGGTGTAGAGTTGTTCACCGAAAAGTGACTTTCTTAAGCACGTAGGCGATGGAAATGTTTGTTACCTGTTTACTACCTTGAAACTTCCGCACTTCCGTGGTTTTAATGTCTTATTCCGCGACATTGGGCTTTTGTTTTATTTTCACCGCGGTAAACATTTCCAAAAACGTGATTTGTTTTTTTAACAAACCTATATTTTCTTTTCCGGAAATCGAATATTTTCTTTAAACATGCTGTAGTCTCAGGTCAAGCTGTGCTAATAACGTAAATTAATGTTTACGTTTCCGTTTGATTTTATATTTAAAAATTAAAGCAGGAATACGTGGAGAAGTATATAGCTATTTTTAAATAATAAACATTTCA
Organism: Oryctes borbonicus; assembly: GCA_902654985.2. Lineage (NCBI taxonomy): Eukaryota > Metazoa > Arthropoda > Insecta > Coleoptera > Scarabaeidae > Oryctes > Oryctes borbonicus. The sequence goes on along the minus strand of LR736881.1, from coordinate 163,091 downwards.
CATTTATTTACCCTCCTGCTTAAAAATTATTGAAAATAAAAAGTTGCATGATTCGATAGCGATTTTAGCATTTTCTAAGATTTCAATGAAAATGGTAAACAATTTGCATTTCTTCTTAACTCCTACATAACGGTAGATTATCCTACCAGTTACAAGTCTTCCCAGGTATCTTATCTTTAAAAGAGATCTTCAATCCAAACAGCTTGATATAATCTCCAGCAAATGTTTCACCTTGCAATTTCGTTTTCAACTCTACGAAAAATGATTTTGATGATTAATAAGATGTACATAAGGAAATAAAAAAATTGAGAGAAGAACATACGAAGAAATGAAAGATTAACAACTGGAGAACAATTATTTAATAGTTTAAAAGCTCATTTGCTTGCTATAATTGGCACTAGGGTACATGGTCAAAGAAGCTTGTTTGTTAGGAACAGAACATATCGTGTTTCGCACCTCTTTCCCCCAAATTGTGGGTAGGCCACTGCGTCATACTCACCTATTTATTTCCAAAAAAAAAATCTTCGGGGAACCAAATTTACCAGCGATAGCGACGTGAGTGAAAGGTGTAAATACGTGAGAACATGGGTACCTTCTAGTACACGGTGATTATGTTGAAAAATAATGTTTAATATCGTACCTACATACATTTAAACAGGTATCTCACATGAAGATCATGTCAATTTTTATGATAGTCATGCACGTATCTTTGCAGACCATAGCATAATACAACAATGACGAATACCTATGATGTAATTGGGAGAATACATGCGGGTCAATGTGCGGTTTGCAAAAAGTGAGGTAACGAAACTTTGTGATTCATACTCACGTATAGATGCAAAATAATGGACGTTCACATCTCAACGCTCCCAAAACTCTAGAGGAGCGAGCCGCGGCATTTTTTATGAATAAATTATTTCGAAATCGTACGTTGTTTTCTCATATTTCGGTCTCGTAACTATTGTAATTGTTGGGAGCAGCCTCGAATGCGGTTCGTAAACTAGATTATCCGATTATTAACCTCTGGTTGCGCATTTGTTGTTGGTTTTTCTATTTTTGCAAGGTGCAGTTTCTGATAATTTGTAAATTGCTGGGAAGATATGATCGCTCATTATTTATTTTATTTCCTTTGAAGTTGTATGTATACACATAAATTAGTCTAGCGGGAAGCTTTTACTTTACTTCTAAACGATTTGTTGTTTCTTACTTGAAAATCGCTTGATCTAAACTAGATAAACATCTGCTTTCGATGTTAATGTGATTTAATTTGTTAATTTCTTATGGAGGAAGTCCTAACAAGAGTGAAAAATTAAAATGTTAAATAAAACACAGTTTTTTTTGAGAAAATAGCTAAATTTTATTCAATCATAATACTTTCTTCGCCTTTCGATGACATTTTCAATCGCGGTTTGTCATAAGTTATAACTAAAGCTGGGCAAGACGATCCCGTATGGCTTACTGCAGCTGGCGAATACGTTATTTTTGCCGCTTCCATAGACATAGCAATAGGTTTTATCGTTCTTGTATATGATAAAAATCTAAACCTAAAGATAACCAGAAATATATAAAATAAGAAAACTACGAACGCCTACAAATAAAATTCCATATCGGAACTACCTACCCGAGACAGAATTTGTGCATTCTTATTTCCTACCGATAAGCTCGAATGGACTGCTATGCTAGCAATGGCGTGATCCTGTGCGGTTCCGCCAGCTTGGTCATGACTGTGGCCGGATTTCAATGATTCAACAGCGATTAATCTGCTTCTTCAAGGCTTGGGCTATCATAGACTTGTTAACATAAATTTTTGACTTCAAAAAACTCCAGAGAAAAAGCTCACAGGGATCAAATCGCACAATCGCGATCTAGACGGCCAATGCTGGGCACCCAAATGGGAGATTACATGACCTAGGAATGTCTCGCGCAATAATGCTATTGTTTCGCGTGATCTGTGGCAAGTATGGCACCGTTTTGTTAATGTTAATGTTTATATCCGTAAATAGTTATTAAATAAAAAATGTTTCAGATAAAAGCTTTAGATTTTCGTGAGAATAACATACTTGTAAAATGTAGGTTTCCATTTGAAAAAACTAACTTAACACTCAAAAGAAATTGATGGCACTTCTAGAATTAAATGTAGACCTTACAATATACTTTTCTCCTTCATTAGATAAAATTTCTATCTATATTTTTCGATTAAATCAATGGTTTTTAACTTATTCAATCGTCTCAATGTAAATGAATCACCTCGGCTACAAATATAATACCTTAATAATTGAATGCTTCAGTATATGTGCCTATTTATAAAGTTATGATTTTAAAATGAATGTTATGTGCTGAAAGTTTAAATTATTTTATGTAAATCATAACGAATCGTAATCAAAGTTTCTTCATCAAAAACAGTTTCCTTTAAGTTGCTTTCTCTGTTAATACATAAAGAATGAGTACCAATAAACAACATTTCGAAGCCACATATATTACATGTTCAAAATGTTCTTGGAGCGCCTAATCCAACACACACGTCTACACACTTGGTAGGGTCCCATAGATCGTGTCACACTGTCTTTTTTGATCCAAATATTGCCGACTTCTTTTCAAATGAATATCATTATTAACGGCTCCTCAGTAATGAAGAGTTTAAATTCCCCATCTTCTAAACGCAAATGCGTTCTAGGTTAATAGTACTGGTGGTAATGATTCTAGTAGTCGCCTTTCATTGGAATAATTTCGGAACTTGTTCGAGGTAATTTGAGGTTAGTGGAAATCAAGAGTAAACAAAAAGATAGAGGCAATGAAAAAGACTAGCTACTGAGAATAGGATAAAGACTACACAACAGAAACGAAGAAGGAAAATTAATTAGCGACGAAAAGGAAGTAACAGACAGATGGAAAGAACACTTTGAAGAGTTATTGAACAAAGGCTCAAAAGAAAGTGAAAATAACACTTACTTAGACTAAGCATATCCACAGAACGAAGTTGAAGAACAGACTAGAGAAGAAATAAATAATATTACGAACAAAATGAAAAGCAATAAAAGCCTTGGTCAGAAATAATAAAAAATAATTGGACCCAGGAAGTAATGCTACAAACCTGAAATAAGGCATTAATCTTGTATATATATAAAAAAGGCTGACTGTGCCAATTACAGAGGAATTGTTTTGCTGATGTCAGCTTCAAGACACCATCAAAATTAGTGATTCATAACTTAATTTGTCTCATGAGAATGGCTTCGTGTTATCTACTGGTTTCCCCGAGAGTCGACAAAACACGAGTCTGTCTAGTCCCTGCTAATTTCGTGAAGCGCACGAAAAGTGAAGAACTGTACTTCACGAAATTAGCAGAGACTAGAGAGACTCGTGTTTACTCGTCTCATAAGAATGGGTTCGTGTTGCCTACTGGTTTCTCCGAGAGTCGATAAAACACGAGTCTATCTACTCTCTGCTAGTTTCATGAAGCGCGAAAGTGTACTCGTTTCTGCAGACTTAGACCTAATCGCACAATCTCTTTGTTGACAAATCATATGACAACAGTATGACGACACACACGATCAATGCCGTGCATGAACAGTTGTGTCGCTCCGACTACGTTATTATTATTATTATAGTCGGGCCTCACATAGTACAAATGCCATTGATCACTGCGGCATAAATAGGTGCTTATATACGATAGAGGCTCTTGATAAACCTTAGTACTACTCTAAGATCTTCTCCCAATTCAGTGGACACAAAGAATGGCCTGCTGAAATATTGATCCTTCAGCCTTTCCTAGTGTGAATAAGTTATATGAGCTGTTAAAAATCCTTCCAGTAGTCTCAGGCCCCCTTTGCTGAACGACAGCGCTATTTCTTTGTGTCCTGAAAGACTTTCCCACTACGACGCCCGTTGATTTTCCTCCTCGACTGTATTAGCAATATTAATAGACATTAGATTTATCGAACGTTCTGAATTTAAGATTAGCCAGGTGCTGTTCATACCTTGCTCCGAATGATTTTTTTTGTTTTCTCAATATGTACTTGGTCACGAACTTAACATGATATTTTACAAGTTCCTTGTTTATATATACAATATCCATATTTTTAAATGTTTTTGAGACTATTTTGCAATTTTTTTAATTTATTTGGGCTCGTGTACGAGACACACCAAGTTGTTTCCCTTGTTCATACCTCCAGATTGTTAATAAATTATGTTATTTATTTAGAGAAAAAATGTTTTATACCAAGTTCTGCCCTCTTCGCTATCCATTTGGTCGTCTATAAATTTTTTAACTGCCAAATGTGTAACTGGTAAGTGATTAAATTTGTCAAACGCTGGAATACATGATTCAAACTTCTACCGGGTTCAGGAAAAACTGAATATTCCATATACTTGAATAGAATTCTATAGGGCGCAGAACTAATCTCTGCCTATCTTCTTGGGAGGACATGATGTACATATTGTACTTCTATAGGCTAGGATAAACATCAAAATACCTCTCTCAGTGTACATCTACAACGATAATTTACATGTTATCTTATAACATGAAAGTTTCAATTACATTCATTCGTATATGTTAGTTTAGAATTGCCTTAAGCCTCTTAATACACCACAGCAAACGTCGTAATAATCAATGCACGTGCAACCAACGCCATTTTTTCCAATTATCCCATTCGCAAGAGCTTAATGAATGTTCTTAAAGGCTTCGTATATTATATTCACGCCGGACAGCTCGCATATATCGCTGCACCAATCCATACAACTTCTAAAAAAAAATGTACGCGTACGGATAGCATACCGAGAAACATTTTTTCAAAGGCCCATGCCAGCTTAAGGTATAGGCTGAAAAAATGGGCTTGCCTCAGTACGCGCATTCCCAATATTATTATCTATTCGAATATACATGTGCAATCTACAGCACCGTACAAAATAAATAGGTATCTCTTGGGGTTACACTATTTCATTAAGGAAGGTAAGAATGCAGATTAAGGAGAGGGCAGTAATCTTGTAGCGGGTTGCAAGCTACCTGGAATGAAAATTAGTTGATAAATGCAAAAATTGTCAATAATTTTATGGTTCTTAGAGTATTTAGTCTATATCATTTAAGCAGGTAATCTGTTCTCCAAATAGACAACAAAGGAAAAACTGATCAACAAGCTTATTTGTTTAAGTCTGTCTAGTAGCAACTGTAAACATACTAGCTGGTATTTATTTTCATGCATTTCCAAAATGTTTAGTTCTGATCGCCATATTTCCGACTTATCAAACCTAAACAGGTAAGGCTACTTCCTGCTATAACAAATTCCAGGTAACAAGTAATTTGGGAGATGTACAAATGCCTAACGAAAATCAGCCAGTAACAGGATAAACGTAAGGTTCTAATCCTAATTCAGAGTTATGGTATATGAGTAATATCCCGGAAAACCCTTGTAAGTAGATTTTCCAGAACTATTTTGAAAATATGGTGTGTAATTCAAAATTTTAAAGAGCGGTTCTGGAAAATTAAAGAAGGAAGCTTGGATAGATGGATCATATTTTGGAAACAGTGCTAGAATGGAAATATTGTTAGAAGAGATCATTACACGAAGACAAAAAGAACCACAGACACTGACGAGTTTTATTATTGCTGCTAGTATTGCAATCATTTGATTCCAAGTGTTTGCTGATGTTTTGCATGCGTTAATGTAAATAAAGAATTTCAACGTTATAAGCCGTTCAACAAAATAAAATTCCACATCTTTTTTAATGATCACTTTCTGCATAGGTGGTTTATATAAAGAAGGCCAAAATAAAGAGGGATATAAGTCCCAAAACATCTCTACTGACATACAAGTTCATAAAGAATATAAATTATGTCCAAAAATAAGTTAATGCAAATGGCCGACGTTGTTCCTGCGGGGTTTAAGATTAATTAATTTCTTTCCAGTTATTATGATATAAAAAGAATAAGTTACTTCATCATCAGGCAGATTGTATTAATTATTAAAAAAAAGGTGTTACTTCTGTCATCTAAAATAAATATTGTATTATATTTAATATAGAAAACAGAAAATCCGAGGAATTAGACAATTACCAGAAATGTCTGCTGCCCTTCTAGAGACTCCCCTAAAGGTAAGAATGTCAAGAAAAAAGAGGATGAAGTTATTTTTTTACGTTTGTTCTTATTATTAAAAAAAATGAGCTATCCATACATTTGTGATAGAGAGGTCTATCTAATGTTAAGGATTTGCAATAAAATTGACATTTCCAAATTTCTTTTCAGGTTAATTCAAAATTATTTAATTAATAACAGTATGCCATGGCCATTATAAAGTTTAAACATATTTTGATCGACCAGAAAGGCTTGTTGTGTAGATTAAGAAATAAGGCAACAGATAAATACTGTGGATCAGAACTTATTGTCGTTTGTTAGGTTTATATAAGCGTATATCACATTATCAAATAATAATTTACCAGTTTATAGCCACTGCTCAGTTAAGTGAGACAATCAGAAGTCGAGCGGTGCATGGTAGTATTAATATTAGTATCAATTGGGAATGGCTCAAATACCTTTAATCACTGCGACCTTAATGGAGCTATTGTAACAAAATGCCCTTATATGTGTTAGAATAGGTGAAGTTCTTAATAAACCTTAGTATTGCTTTAGGATCTTCATCCTTCAATTCAGTAGATGTTAGAAATAGTTGTCGAATCCGACCGATGGCAACACATTTAAGTAGAATGTGTTTTGCCGTCTCCAGATCTTCTAGGCATAAACGACGGATTTGATCTTCAGCTTTTCCTAGATTGAATAGGTGATATTTTAGGGCTGCGTGACCTGTCAGAAATTCCGCCAGTAATCTAAGGTCCCTTTTGCTAAACGATAGCACTATTTTTGCTGTCTTAGGCGAGCCTGATTTGTCCTGGAAGGTCTTTTGAGTGTTGAGCTTTAATTACTTGTTTTACGTGGCTCTCTTATAGGCCACAGCAGTGGTTATGACCGATGACGGGCATATTCATTGCTTCTCTAGCCAGCTTGTCTGCCTTTTCATTGCCTTCGATCCCTTGATGGCTTGGGACCTATTGCAAAGTAACGTGGTTTTTGTGTCCCAATTGGCATGAACTGTGTATACATTCGTGAATTAGACAAAGCATGATAAATTTTCAAAATGTCCAAAATTGAGCATCGTGCAGTGATAAAATTTCTTACCTTGAAAGAAAAGACAATGTCCGAAATCACAGAGCGAATTGGCAGTACTGCACTGGCGAAGATAGAATAGAATACGTAATTTTATCGCGCAGACCTGCCTTCACACGTAAAAATATTTAGTTATTAACATCATTTTGCCAAGCATTTGCCTGGTGATCGCCAAAAATAAGTTTTCGAGTTTACCATACATACAAGATTCTACCTAATAGCTCGTTTCTTTTGCTAGGTACTGTATGAGGTGATTGTGTAAGTCGTAAAAGGTGCAGGCTGATATGCCATACGACCTGTCAGCGGACGGTGGTGATTGGATCGTTTGCGGTGGCAGTCACAGTACTGCCCGTTGTTGGGTTGGCGGTTTCATTCAATGCACGATAGTTAGGTAATTTGTCGGACTAAACTGGGACGTCGACCTTCAGATTCGGCTAATGTCCTATGTATGTATGTACACAATCCGCGGCCACACCTTACCCGCATTCGTGTAGGTATACATATTGTAGGAGATGGAGACCTTACGCACTTATGTACATAGTAAAACACGAATTACGTTATGATGGATGTACGTAATACGCATGTAGCTTTTGCATCTGCTGCAGGATTTCATAGCAACTTGTTGAATTCTTTTAGAACTGTTTAAATAAAAGGCACGTTAAATAAAGAAAAACTTTTCAACTCTTGTGAGTGTGAAGGAAACGGTGTTTTGTTGGTACTCCACCTTTCCAACTATCCTTCATCTTTAGCTATGTTTCACTTCATTCTAGTTCTTTTTCATTAACTTTTTGCCTTACAACATCCACTTATAAGGGAATACCCTAAGGTTTCACTCACCGATCGGATTGAAACTTGGCAGATTAGTAGGAGCCACCGAGTGTTTTAAACCGCCTTTTTTCCATTTTGGTGGAATCGTCAAAATCATCAAAGAAATGTTGAAAACCAAAATAGTTATACTGTGCGCACTACATTATATAAAAGCAGGCTTACTTTTATATAATGTGCGATACATACAGATTGAACATAGAGGTAACGTCTCTTCATCGTGTGAAAAATGTAAAAAAGCATATTTTACCGAGTGGACGAAACGATCTGGTTTAGCGTCTATGCAACCGCTTTTATACCAGCAATATAGAAATAAATTATGATAGTTTGGTGAGGGGAGGTGATTACGAATTAAAGATTCCGCTGATGTAAATCAATATCCGTATTACCGAGTAAAACGTAATCTGAAAGCGTTTTCACGAATGCTTTCAACGGCTGCACCATACCAGTTGTTTTCCTGAGAATGATTAGAATATGTGTATGTTTATCCTGTAATTTAGCAGGGCAGTGGCCACCTCGAATAGCATTTGCAAAGGAGATATAAGTTTTCGTACAGCCGATATTATAGACAGTATGTATTGCAGATGTTGCACATTGTACAAGGTGGGCCGATCGATACTTTTAATAGGGAATTTTTATTTCTAAAGGAATTAGATAAAAACTGACCTAAGCTTCTGGAGCTCGATTTTAAAGAGAAATCAATTGGTGAAATCCCTATTTTTATATCTTCCTTAATATAAGAAATACAGAGCGTTCTCTTAAACTGGGCAATTTTTAAAAACCCTTGTAACTTTTTTATTTGTGAAAATACTTGATCTATAAAAAACTATATTAGAGCGCTTTTTGACACAGAATCGTATGCTCTAATTTTTTCTTTTTTTAAACTCCTATTTTTTGAGATATTATCAAGACTTGTGTTTTCTTATATGGAACACTCTATATATTTTTACACTATTGAAAAGCATATAAAATTACCTTTAGAATGATATAACACACTCGATATTTTATTTAAACAATTTTTAAATTATTTGTTTTTCTTCATTTCACATTTTAAGATGGCTATAAATGGTAACTAAGCAATACACGTATTTATTTTATATTATCTAAATGTTCTGAAATATTAGTTTTCATTAATATTGCTAGTGTTATAATTATCTAAGAATTGAAAAATGTATGAAAACTATGAAAAATACGACATGTTAAAGTGTTTTATAGAAGCAGGTGAAAATGAGGAAGCTGCAGATAACATTTACTATGAGCGATATCTTGAAAGGCAACTACCGTTCAGAGACATTTTCTCAAGGTTAAAGAAAACTTTAATAAATTTTGGATCCTTTCAAAAGCCGAGACCTAAAAATTATGTTGCTCAAAATAGAGACAAAGAATTAGAGGAAATTGCTGTTTTAGGGGAAACTGTAAACCTGACACATTCCATAGCTTATAGCTATAATATCAGTAGTGCTATTAATGGTTTCCTTAGTTTAGTTTGTTTGAATTGTTATTTGTAACATTTAATGTTAAAACAATTTTTTTCTGCCTTGTTGAAATCTTTATTTGCTTATTTACCACCATCTTAAAATAATATGAAATGAAGAAAAACAAATAATTTAAAAATTGTTTAAATAAAATATCAAGTGTATTATATCAGTCTAAAGGTAATTTTATATGCTTTTCAATAGTCTTGATAATATCTCAAAAAAATAGAAGTTTTAAAAAGAAAAAATTAGAACATAGGATTCTGCGTCAAAAAGCGCCCTAATATAGTTTTTATATAAATCAAGCTTAAGTCCGCTCACAAACATTACATTTCGATGTTTCGATACAACGGCTTCTAATTCCGCGGTGTCTTGCCTATACGATCGTCCGAATAAATTTCGTTTCAACGTTCAGTTATGGGGATGCTTAACATTTTGTAAATTAACATTAGCATTGACTTTTAATGCTCAATGACGAATATCTACATATGTCGTGAATAATTACATTTCGATCCATAGATTGTGCAAACCAGCACAACTTGTATTCAGTAATCTCCAATAACATTTCTCTGCGTGTTCCTCCTTTTTTTAAATATTTTTCCCGCCTACATAATTGCCAAGGCTTTCTTACATTTGTAAATTTAAATTGCGCAGAAACTAGCGATCGTCTCATTTGTTTGCTCGATCTCCAAAATTTAACGGCCTTCCTCTTATAATCGGGATCTATATCCATCTTTCAGTCCACATGTTTCTTCATATTCTCAAAATCAGAGTATAAAGATGTCTCACTTTCATCTGCAATCTCCGTAGCACGTAGACGAAACATATCTTCAAATTCTAATCCGATGTCAGTAATTGTTTTTCAGTGTAGTTATATGTAACTATTAGCAAACGGATACAACGTATACCATGTTACCGCCCCCTTCTGCCAATGAAGAACACTTCATACAAATCCTATACTTATATAGTGCCCATCCCGCTCAAGGGGGTCAAAATAATACTAAATTGCAAAAGTTCGAAAATCGTAAAAATTTCAAGGATAGCTTTCATGCCCTAAACGTGAAGTTCCGCCAAAATGAAAACCGATATTTTGCAATACTTGGGGAGGTCCTATCCAAATCCTTCCAAATCCAATCCAATCCAAATCCTGTTAAGCTTCAATTCGATAGGTGAGTAGCCATTTTGATTATCTCTCCTCTATTATCACTATTTTTCATACGAAGTACTTCTCCTATTCTAGCTAATCTTCTTTATCGCGATTATTCTAAGCAATTGATTTTACCTTGTTACTCAATAACAGCATATTTCCTAACAATAAGTAGGTTTAAATAGTTACACTTGCAAGCTACACGGTCTAATTTTTCAATTAACCATCGTTCGAAATGTATCTATTGTTAAAATCGATTGCCATTCTAACTATTACATTTTACGAATACAGCTGCCACGGTTGATGTCTGTAATTGGTTCCATTAAAATCAAGGATTCACTGAACTCAATTATTCATCGACGCTAGGGCGCGTTACTCCTAAACTGTTCACCGCCGCCTTTCGAAAATACGTTTCGGTAAAAACGTTTTAACGACAATTTCATGCGCTAAAAGAAGGCGAGTTGACAATATAACCGCCGCGAGGATTAATTGCGAAGCAATGGAGCATATTATGCCGTAAAGGATACTCGTGCATACCACGAATTTACTCGTTTTTTATGGAAAACGTTGCCGCTGTTACAACTCATGATACCTAAATGATTGGTTGGTATTAATAATAAGATGTTATTCGTGAGAACGTGGTTATTGCAAATCTTCGGCCAATATAAGATAAACACCTTCTTTCGAGATGTTTATAGCCTCAGCTATCTCTCTAATCTTAATTCGACGGTCATCCAGCACAATTTGATGAACTTCTCCGATGCTATCGGTAATGGTTGCAGTTTTTGGCCGCCCTATTCGCCGTCGACCTAGCTGGTTAAGGGGCGATTCTGGTCTAGAAGCTTGATTTTTAGATTATTTTCACTACCGCAATGAGGACCCTGTTAAACCTGTCCCCTTTGCTGTTCACTAAACAAGCATTTACACAAATGTAAACCAGTATGTGAAATATGCGGTGATGCTTTACACCTTAGAAGCTACTGCCAAGCATGAGATACAGAGAATTAGGGGAACGAAAGACTAACCCAGGAAAACTCTTAAACACAGAGTCGAAGAAAATTCTAGACTTTCTTGTGAGTGTGCTAAGCTTACTCAAACTTACAAATCACGTCAGATTAGACATCGCTAAAAAAGAACCTTGGTCGCACAAATACCTAACAATATTCATAGAAAAAACACGATTCTGTGAAAACTGTTTTAGAAAATTGGAAAGAGGAAAATCACATAATTGCCGAAATAATTCCAGCAATATTTTTTTACTTTAATTACTGGAACAAAAAAAATCATTTAGCGAGGCAATTTCTGAAAAAACTGAATCGGAAAAGAATGTTGTTTCCATCCGAAATACAACTCAGGTTAACTCTAAGTTAATACGTTTGCAAAACTCGAAGCTAAGTCTCGAAAGCTATGCAAAAAAGAGATTACAAGAAAAATGGCCCCAAGTAGGTTATTTTTTCTGCAAAAAATTTGAAAGCGTTTATTAAATTTGGCATTGGAAAACGCGACTTTAGCAAGCAAGATGTTGAGCTTTCCAAAATTGGAATAGATGGATGCGGTAACTTTTACATATACAAGAATATTATACAATTATTATACAAGAAAATTGGTTCAACATGCGTTTCTGTTGAAAATAAAATTCAAAAAGCGCCTCAATTGGACAGCTGGAAGTAAATATAGCCCGTCGAAAAAAGTACACTTCCCACCAAATACCACCCCCAGAATTGCACTACTTTTCGGTTTGTACATTTTTGTCAAAAGACTTACTTTTCATGCAATATACTATTTAGATGCAATTAACACCATTTCACAAGTCTTCTCAAAAAGGCTCCCGAAGTCACCAACCAGTGGACTTCATATTGTCATGTGCAAAGGAAAGTCTCTCAATTTCAAATTCAAAGAGAATTTGCCAATCAGCTTGCATAGTCTCGTAACTTGCTTAGAAGCTTTTGAAGAGATAGTGAAAGCTTGTTTTAAAGTTACTTTCAATTGAAATGAATACAATTAGATATATACGCAGTGTTTTATCACATCAAAGATTTTTGTGAAATAATAAACAAAGCTTTACAAGGACATTATGAGCAAGCATCGAAGGCTGTTCGTTCTGATTTTAAAACAATTTGGAACGTGAAAAACAATCCCAAATTAACAGAAATCTTGGACAATTTCATATTTTTTCCGAACTGCGCCAATTTGGTTGGTTGGTTTTCCCAAGTGCTATTGTATTAAGTACTCTGAAGAAGGATTTTTTAACTTGCATTATTTTAGTAACAGCGACAACCCATACATTGTAACTATTTCTTCGGTTAGCACATATCTAAATTCGTAATTTGAATTTTTAGTAAAGTTGTCCAGGGATTTAAGGATAGGAAAGAATAGTTTCTTGGTTCGTTTAAATCTTTCGCAATACGTATTTATCGGTTGCATCTTTTATTATTGCAATTCATCTCGTTACAGACGGTTACTAAAATAAACTGATTCGAATGTTAGACCTAGAAAATCCCATCCGATTCAATTAATAATAGGCGCTACAGACTACTTTCTTTTTTCATAAAAGAAGGCAATCAGTTTCTGTTAATTACTTAACGGTACACCTTCTACATAAATAATCGAACAAGACCTACTGGAACCGGGTTTTTCAGTGAGCGTATATATTTGAAAGTGGACGCCATACAGAATGTTCAAAGCGGCCGTTTATATTTGTAGGATATAGAAGAGATATTACCAGCGAAAGTAGACGTGGTTTGTCCGCTACATAATAATTTGTACTGTAAATGTATAAGTAAGTTAAGTATTATGCGGAAGAATATTGAATAGATGGATTTCAAAACGCAGCCATACGGTTTCCTATAAGCTATACTAGTAAAACAAGCGTTTCTATTTCAATAGGGAGACATCAGTTTTAAGCATTTTGAATAGTTGGTTACACTGGAAAGGTTTCGTTTTGTCATAATTAGTAAGAGCAAAACGTTTATTGTTGTAATGTTTTACGTGGGGAAAATAGGAAAAATGTTGAAATTTTTAAGATTTGAAAATTATTTGGATGAAATTTTTACGACCCTGAAATTCGGGAGTGTCATTAAAAGATTCTTTCGGCAATTTAGAATTGATGAATGAAATTTTAAATTTTAAATAAGCTTATTTGTCGAAATTCCGCTTAATAAACGCTATGTTTATGTATTTCTGAAGAGAGAAAAAAGATGAAATACAAAAGAATTAAGTCCCTTTTCACCACTACCGTCATTGACTGGACTTATAATATCTCTTTATCACCTCCGCCCCAAAGATAATAGGCCAATAAAAGAATTTTCCTTTAGAAATTGAGTTTCCTACCACTAAAGGGACCTTTACTTTCGATTGGTGAATAAACTGAGATCACTAGATGAGATGTGTTTACGGCGCTGATGACTAGAGATGACAAAAGCAGGTGAAACTATTACTTTTTTGCAGCGACTAGACAGATTCGTGTTTTGTCGACTCTCGGGGAAACCAGTAGGGAACACGAACCCTTTCTTATGAGACGAATAGACACGAATATGTCTAGTAGCTACAAAAAAGTAATCATTTCACCTGGCTTGGTCATCCCTACTGATGACAGATAGCCCCTAGGACGTTTGTTTGTAACATTAAAAGACATCAAAATAAAAACGTAGGCTTCCACGGCCAGAGTCAGTTGAAACTAAACGTGTTCCAGATTTGAACCGTGTCATGTCGTTGGTTAAAATAAAACTCGACGTTTCGCCTACAATCGTATGGGGCTTCTTCAGGAGAGTGATGGCAACAGTTAGCACGGTAACTCAACGTGTGGATCACGCCAGAGGCGAAACTAACTGAGCGGGAAGCAGTTGATCACGGTAACTCAGCATGTGACCCATGCCAGAGGCGAAAACCAACTGTCCGCAGTTAGTCACACGTTGAGTTACCGTGCTAACTGTTGCCATCACCCTCCTGAAGAAGCCCCATACGATTGTGGGCGAATCGTCGAGTTTTATTTCAACAAACGACATGACACGGTTCAAATCCGCAACACGTTTAGTTTCAATTAAAATACATTACCTACAATGGAAAATAACCTCTAGAAAATGCTCTCGTTCTAGAGGACAACTTCTAATAAAACTATTTAAATTGATATTGAAAACACATACACTTCCTGACACATGGAAGGTGCACATGTGGTAGCTATTCACAAAAGCGTGTTACCAGTTATAGACGAGTTTCCGTATTGTTCGCTTTTGCAAAAGTATTCGGACAGTGTATACACTCGAAAATTTACCCACTTCTTGCAAATATAATAACACCCTTTCAGACTGATTTTGCAGCGAAACGCTCTACTGTCACGAATTTAGCTTACTTAATATACTGAATTTATCTCGAACATCTTGGATAAAGGAGACCAGGTAGATCTAAGGCATTCGATAGTTTTTAAGCAAAGTTCCGTGCGCATCACGAAATTAGCAGCGACTAGGTAGACTCGTGTCTATTCGTCTCATAAGAAAGGGTTCGTGTTGCCTACTGCTTTCCCCGAGAGTCGACAAAACACGAGTCTGTCTAGTCTCCACTAATTTCGTGGAGCGCACAGAAATTTAAGAGATTTATTTACGATGTTTAGGATTTAGCGGTGTAGTAGAATAATCAGTATAATTTTTTGTATCGTATTTAACCAAGCGGATTCAATACGTGTTTTTTAATGGCTATAGATATACCCAACAATTACACTGCAACTTTGGGAGTTCCCCAGGGCTCTAAATTGGGACCATTAATATTTGATATATTTTTATTAACGACATTGCCGATGTTATTTGCACAATAATATTATCAAGTTAGCCAGGAGTTCTTTAAGGTTTATTATTCGAAATTCTAAATCTTTTCTTCCGTTTCGAATACGCATCCTTCCAAGAGCGGCAAATTGAAGTAGTTCAAAGAAAATTCACCAGGTTTCTAGGACCACATCTATACATACAGAAGCTTCGGCCATTGTACCCTGTTGTCTAGGTTTAATTTAACGTCTTTACAATTTAGAAGAATAAACTCTCCTCTGCGGAAGTCTACACAATAGAATCGACCGTCCATCACTGCTTAACATCTCAACTTTTACGGAATAGACAAAATTTCATTCAAAATTATGCAATTTTTCAACCTCAGTAATTAAAGGAAATTCCATGTTTGTTGGTGCCCCATAAACTTGAAATATTTCTGTGCTATGGCTGCGCAAAGAAAGTGGAATGTTACTATATACTTTCATGTATAGTATAGGTCCATTTTAAAAATATTATTATATAAATCTTCTAGTAAATGAAAAATCGAATTAAATGACGATCACAAGTTCCTGTCTTTTATATTCATGATCGAAAAATCGAAAGGCTATCGAATATGTCACTTTCGCTGTAGAGGTAGAAAAAAAAATCTTACATGTGCCAGGAAACCCTTTAATTTTGTAGTACTTCTTTTTAATTCACTAAATAGGCTAATAACGGAATTCCTACGTTACAAAAAAAAGTTAACGATTACTAAAAACTTGTCAAAAACAATCTAGGCATTAACCGTAGCAACGTACAAGTTTTTATCACAACACAGTGCGTAAATAATTTAAGTAAAGCTGGACACACTTTCTTGCATGAAATGCTCCGTATCAATTTACCACACCATCTGGGAGAAAAAAAGAAAGAAGAAAATATACATCGCAGGATGCAATTAACGCTAGTGAAAGTGCAATTGCAGAAATTATAACAATGCGAACATTGGATACAAACGAAATTAAGATCATATAAAGTCGACCAGGACGAAACGATGATTATGAATGACACACTTACCCCACTTTTTCTTTTCTTTTTCCTCTTCTGACATAAAAGTAGGCGGTCAAATCAAGAAAGCAGGAGAAAATTTATTGTCACTAAGAAATATAGCAGATGTAGTTTTGCTAAAGATTCGTTGTTGTATTGAGAATTCAACGAAACGCCGAAGGATATTTTATATCGTTAGTTACGTAAATATGAATAATAAATTAGTAGCATTTCAAGCAAAAGTATGATTATAGTTTTACCGTGAGCAAAGCATCGTAAACTTCTGTATATTACAGCTTTCCTTGGCAATGTTTTTTTGCCGCAATATAGGGCCGACCAGTTAATATCGCCTCAAATATCTATGACTTTCTTATTTGTTGATCTAGATTTGTGAAATTTGGTGCGTTTGTCAAGAGAGGTTTGCTGTGGATTAAAATTTATAAAATGTAATCCACGTCTATATTTATTACCTAACAAAAATATTTTTTTTTACATGTTTTCATAGGAACGTTGAAGTAGATTAACTTATTTCATCTTTTTAGCTTAAGGAATCTTTTAAAAATAGGTATTAAAATACTTAACTATTGCTAAATATTTTCTTTAGGATTGCTTTGTGTAAGAGATGTATGAAAAAAATGCAACTGCAAGAAAATTGAAAAAAAAACATGTTTTTAAAATGTTATTAATAAATGGAAAAGCGTTATTGCTAGTAATTTTTGTGTTTCCTGAGCATCCTCAGAAAGTTGTCCAATGGGTAAAATTGTATCATAACGTATATTTGCTACAACAATTAGTATTTTGCGAACGGATAAAATATCAATTATATTTATTTATATAAAGTTCCGTAGTTTTAATTGCAAATTCTCCCTATTGCTGGAAGTTGATCATTTTCCCGCAGGTTAAGGTTTATAAAATTATATGAAATCTGTGTTTTAAGTTCTTGTCGATTCCAGTAATTGCAAATATATAACTAACTGTTACACATATACCAATAAGGAGTATCCTTCTCAAGCACGACAAGGTTTCAGGTGGCGGCCAATTACTTCATCCAAAAAGCAATTATGGTTTGCCAAGATCCGGAGTCCAAGTCAAACAGATTTGAAGTCAAGATAAAAACGTTCTAGGCCACTGTGACAGGTATGTTGTATGGCGCTGAAATAAAGTCTCTGAGGTATTTATAGGCTCTAGAGAAAGTTCTATCAAAGAACATTTCACTGACGCAAGAGATACACTCGATTACGTGGTGAGACTAGAAACAGGACAAGATCATCTTAAAATTGAAGCCATCAAAAGAATAGGTATTTAACTGGTGGAAAAAAAATAACGAAAGAAGCTATTTTAATAAAATATAGTCTGGAAGAATTGACGCAGGTGAGACTATTGAAAACCGGGGAAACATTCGGGAAAAAAAAAGAAAAATATACGTTTACAAACAATGAAAGAGTAAAGATATTGACTCCGCCATAGTGTCCAGATGTTCATTAATATATAGAAACATTAGGTGACTATGTTGAATAGCAATACTTAGTATAAGTATAAGAATGTTACGATTGGTTAGCCAAACAAGGCACAACCGCTGTGGCTATAATCTAGGCTGCAATTGTGTGTATTTAATGTGCAACGTATTTGAAAACGAAGACCTAGTACACTTGAATTATTACACAGCTAAACGCACGTCTGTACATGCTAAGTCGATGGTAGTCTCAATTTTTATTGTTATTAATTACGATATCGATGACAATAAACGGATTAACACCTCAAGTATGGCGGTGGAATAAGAAGATTGAACAATTAGAACACAAAGGAAAAAACGAAATAGTTGGAAAGCAGAGAGCATAGCAGTAACGAGAGGAATAACGCAGAAGGAAAAACGAAATTTGGTACAAGAACGGAAAATTACGCAAAAGGCTAATAAAAACAATAAAGAAATAAACCTTGAAGTGAGAAATAAACATTAAAGTCTCTTTAAGCTGGGAACATGGAACGTAAGGAATCTAAAGGGAAAAGAAATTGAACTAACTGGTGAATTTGAGAAAGCAGGTTTGGACGTATTAGTGATACCGACAACCAAGAAAAAAGGAAGCGGAGTCTTAGAATTGGAAAATGAACACATACTGATATAAAATGACATTAAAGAAGAAATGAGAGCGGCTGCTGTGCTGGGATGTATTTTACATAGAAACATTAAAAATAACCTGAACACATGGGAAACAGTAAATGAATGGATTTTAATAATAGAAATCCGACCGCCATGTAAAGACAATTGTAGCTGCTTATGTTCCTTCTGAAAATATGAGAGGGGAACAGAAGAAAGCATTCTGGAAAGAATTAAATTTAGTGATAGAAACGATTAGGGGAAAAATATTTGTTTTCGGAGATTTCAATGCCGGGGTTGGGAAGAGAGGAGAGGCTTACGAGGCAACAATAGGGGAACATGGAGAAGAGCTAATAAATAATAACGAAGGAAGATTAATTCAATTTTGCATGGATAACAATAGTAACTAATACTTTTTTCAAACATAAAGAAATAAATAAATGTACAAGAGAAACAAAATAGATGGAAAGGTACAAACTATGAGCATAAAAGAAAAATAGAACAGCTTTAAGTCAACAGTAAAAAACTAACAACCTGTGAAAAGTACAAGGAACAAAGGAATAAAATAAAAAAAATAGTAAGAGAGGCAAAACAGAAGTCTTGGAGGGAGTTTGGAGACAAATTGGAAGAAGAATATAGCAAAACAAATAAAGAGTACTTAAAAATACCAACAATGAACAAAATGAAAAATCAATGGTAACTAAGAGTAGTAGCGGCCAAATACTCACGGAAAAAAGAGAGATTATGGATCGTTGGAAAGAATATTTTGAAACGCTTCTGAATTCAGAAAATATAAATCGACCTCTAAAACCTGGTGGAGAAGAAATCGATTATAGCAACGTGGAAACTGAAGGTGCAGAAATACCATATGAAGAAAGAAAGGGGACCATTAGAAAGTTGAAGAACGGAAAGGCACCTGGACAGGATAAAGTAACTCGAAATGATTAAAAATAAATAATTATAATAATTTTTTTATATAAAATTCTATGTCGACAATGATATTTAAATTTGAGTTCAATTGATTTTCATTTGGTCTGTAAATCTTGTGTGTAAGTGGAACAATTACCAATAATCATAAGAAACCTCCTGTTTTCTGAAGAGAGCTTTCGATCCAATTTGACCATCGTTTCGAAAATTTCCGGCGTCACCCAGGCTTTTTTATGTGTCTCATAGTCAAGAGACCATTTAAGCATTTACCTTCACTAAAGCAACGTAGTTTCTAACTTTTTCTAATTAATAAGACCGTTTAATCCATTCATGTTGGTTGTAAAAAAGCAAGTTACTCTTTCCTTCTTATGTTTCCTCTCGTGACATTTCTCATTTGCCCGAGAAGCATCTAAATAAAGACCCGTTTCATCAGCGTTGGGCACATTTCACTCTTCATAGTTTTCCAACAATCCCAGTAAAGCATTACGCTTCTAGTTGTCACAATCTTCGTCATTCACATCAGCGATTTCCCAGATATGTCTCTTTTTGGCCAAATTTTAAGAACTTCGTTGTTGTACACATTACAGAGTTTCAGCTTGGCAAACCATTAAGTACTAGCCCTAAAATTTGTGCTACCAAGTCGAAAACTTAACTCCAAAGCTTTTTATTTAGTTATTCTACCGGATATCCGTAGATTTTTACTTACAGCTTTGAACCATTCCAAAACCATTCCGTTTCAGCTGGCAATGCGCATCCAGCTGTCAGTCAGACAGAGAACAAAGCGCGGTTTGGTCATTATAAGTGCCCAAAATAAAAACAATATCTTTTGCTACTGTTTTTGTTGGAATGTTAAGTTGAGTAAAGCAGTTTTGATCATATTGAATGTACAATAAAAACAATATTTTAATAAATATTATCCCTTTCTTTCAACACTGTTTGTTTCTGCCACAGATAATAAAGTTTTATATCCTACGACCTCTTCTGAATTTGAATGAATAAGAAAAGGGTAGCATTCTACAAAAGGATTTACGTGCCCGTCAAAAGTCTACTACAGAAGATCCTGTTATGTAAACATCTTAGTAATAATTGTAAACATTTCGATGACTAATACAAAACACGTACTTTTCTAGAATGCTCTCGATTTACTCTAACACAAATCTAGCAACGTTTTCTCGGTCTTTTTTCTTTTTCGTATAATTAATTTCAATGTTATTTAATCTGTTTACACCTTCACCGTGTATTAGCAATAAAATAATTCAGCATGACAAACAAATATTAACAATTATCGTGTAAGTACACCAGCGTGTCTTATTGCCGAGGAAACCATGACCTTATTTACGATTTATTTATGTTTCATCTGCAAATACGCACTTCTCTTTACGAGTGCATAGAACAAAATTTAATTTAATTCGGAAAAGTTACATCCATACATTTTCATATTTAATTTATATTTAAGCTGGCAATGTGAGAATCATCAAATATGGCACTTTGTCTTTTTTTTCTTGGTTTGAGTAATAATTTTCGTTTTTTAGGGGTTAAGGTCTTTATTCGAAAAGAAAACTCTTTTTCTGTCCTCTTATATTACAGGAAGATTTGTTCCTTGCATTGTCTGTCTACAAAAGTCGTAAAAAAATAATGTAAATTCCTATATTTCTTTTAAAGAATCGCGAGATAACTAAAAAAAAAAAAAACATTGCATTCGTATAGCTATCGCACTGCGATCGTTGAAGAGATTTACTCATTCATTTACTTGTATTTGCTATTTCAACCCAAAATCCATCAGGAATTATATTACATTAGATTACTCCCCGAGGTAGTTCTTGACCTATCCCACTGCGACCTTCTCAGATCTATTGTGGTTTGTCTTGCAGACCTACTATTATTATAACAGACTCCCCATCTCTGCTTATTAGGTCCGCTGTAAAGGTAGGCCTGTGGCCAATCAGAAATTGCTTGGCCTGTCCCTGAATTGGAATGATCTCCTACCAGTCTTGACATTTTTTTATTTTTCCATTGTTTAGTGATTGCTTTTACTAGCATATATGCCATTCTTACTGAGTGCATTGGGCCATTTTCATTCTAAATCGTCTGCCTTTACGTTCCCTCGATGGTCTTCCTTGGTCACCTTATTTTTTTATCTTTTATTACTGCTTGACTGTCAGAATAGATAGCAATAGATCAATAGTTATTTGCTTGTCAATGTAATTCTTCAACACACCCCATCACTGCTACTATTTCGGCTTGAAATACTGTACCACATCAGGAATTGAAATCCATATACTTAAAGTGCGAACCCTCACAAGAACATGTTGGGACGACATGATAATTTTTTAAAAATTCTGCCTCTTTTTAAGAATTATAAATATTTCGAAACTTGTTATAAAATGGACGAAAACACCTTTCTGAACATTTATCAACGTTTGGCGACTGCTAACATTTTATATTTGTGGAAAAATTTTACCAAGTCATAGAAAACAAAATTCAACATACCTTTTTTTAGCAATCTGTTGTTAATTTCTAAGCAAATAACAGTGTTAAATATTTTTAAAATGGTTGAGGTGTCTCTGCTTTATAAACATTGGGCAAAGTCTTTCTGTTCCAGTACTGTAAAGGAAAATCATTAAAACAAATCGCCACTGAATTAATAATGTTAAATTCTTCGGTGGAAAATATTGTTAGACATAACACACAAACTGGAACCATCGAATTTAGAGGAGGAAGTACTGGCAAACCTAGAATTATAACCGAACGAACCCGAAGAAACTTGGTCAACATTTGCAAAGAAATCTGCAAAGCACTGTAAAGGAAATTACTGGCTTTTGGAAATATATACATAACACTACAAACAATGTACTTAATGTACATATATTACCTAAGCAAATTACATAAATAACTTATTTATGAGCAGCTGTTCAATAACGAAACCGGTTAACTTTGGCAGAATCAAAAGTAAATTGAAGTTTTGACGATTGGAGAAAAGTTAGTTTCAATAACGAGTATGTTAGGGGATAATTGAAAACGGGTCATTAGAAATAAATGAGAGGCTTTTCATAAAGATTATCTCAAAATTCCAAAAGGATAATTGGTATGTGATTATAAGTCTATCAGTCGTTTGGACCAACTGGAATTAATTGAGGGTAGGATGGTGCCTCGTGCCATACGCGCGTTGATCCAATCAATGGTTTGCCCAACAAAATATAAAAGTTTTGTCTTCACCTTAAGTAGCCGGGGCTTAATGTAATCGAAAATATATGGCACTAATACCTAAACCTTTTAAAATTTGTTAAGGGTATTAATAAAATAATGTAGAATTATTACACTGCGTCCAAATATAGTTGCCTAGACTCGTATAAAGGCAACAAAAAACATTGTACACTTGTCTACACTGTACACTATGGAGCTAGTAAGCTAAATTACAATATTTTTTCGGCTTAATAAACTTGAAGAGCAGCAAAAACAATATAATGTTCGCGGTTGTATGAATACTGCTAGTACTGAGGAGAGGATATTGTCCCAAGTTTGTTAAATCTTTCCGAAGACTCAGACTGCTTTGCACTCCTTGAGCAACCAGAGAAAAAGGGATTGTATTTCGAATTCTACAATCACAATGCGCTTGTTAACAAAATTAATTGATGCAGATACATTTTTCATTCTTCGCTCCAACAATGGTTTCGATGAACCAGAGTTTGTCGGCTTTTCCCGACATGTCACAACACGTTTTCACGGCAGGCGTTGGTACCGTCGAAATGACGTAGCACCTTAAGATGCGCTCTCATAGGCTGAGAGTAGGTGTGAGTTGTCGCGACGGAGGGTAGAACTATCTTGGATATGTATCAGCGGATATTGTTTATTTGTTTAATTGCTTTGAGAGTACTGTCCGAGAAGGAGGTTCGCATAAATCTCATATTTATTCATCTAGAAGAGATTGCTCTAACCACCCAAATGTATTCTGTTACATTTGTGGTGAAATAACCATGGAAGACCGATTTTGTAAAGAAGGCGTATTTTATTATTTTGCTTTGGCAATTGGAAAACAGGATAAGTCTTGGGTTACCCATAAAATGTGTAAAACATGTGTGGAATCTCTAAGGCAATGGACAATAACAAAGAGAAGAAGCTTAAACTTTGATGTTCCTATGGTATGGATAGAACCAAAACATTATAATGACGAAGGTGGGATACACGTATGATGGCAGACTATTGTTGGAACCTGCAACGTGATTGTTTTCAAGTCCAACACAATTGAGAATCATACAGACGGCATTTCACCTAGCATTTATAGTTTTCTTTTTTGCTGGAAACATACTTTTTGGTTTATATTCATTTATTTATATTATAATTTGAGATATTTTTCGCATGTCTGCCAATAAATTGGTAGTTTTTTTTTGTATTTTTCTTCATACCTTTTCAAAAAAAAGCATTATCATAAAAACTAGAGCCAATATGACAAAACTGTTAGCAAATATGGAATTAACAACACTAAGTTACCCTGAAACTGCTCTAATAACGGAAACAACAAAATCACTGTCATGTACTAAACGCATTAATGGTGTTCAAATTATAATTTAATTTTGCTTTTGCTGTGAGATATACTGTGTGTCTGTAAAAGTTGGCAACAAATTGGAAACTTTTTTATTATACGTTTCTCAAAAAATTTTATTCTTGATAAAAGTTGCTGCATGAACCCAAACATACGGTAAACATAGCAGATCCACTCTGAGGTTAACAATAACAGTGCTAACAGCGCTTCTTTGGAAACCCCTCAAGAGTAAACTACCCTTATTCTGAAAGATACGCAGAAATTTTATTAGGAAAATTTGTTTGTGATGTAGAGATATAGTCAAATACAAAATTTCGGTCAAGCACGCTCAATTATGATATTTCGTCATTTTTCGTTTTTTTTTTTTTAACTAGATGCAAATTGTTGATTAAATTGCTATATGATAACACTTGTACTGAATCAAGTAGGTATGGAAAATTTTCGAAACAAATACGTAACTAATGTCAGTAAGCGTCAAATCGTCAGTTGGAATTGTAATAAATAATAACAATGCCATTGAAATTGAGTGTTCAAGATAAAATTGAAATTGTTCTAATTGTTGGAGATAACTACAAAACTTTTAGGGAAGCTGCCGAAATCTTTAATTACAGACACCCAGATAAAAACATACATTTTGCAACAGTAAGTAAAATAATAAAAAAATTCAAGGCTTATGGAAATGTTGAGAATAGATTCAAAAAGAAACATCAAGCATGGGTTGCTACTGACGAAATTCAAAACCAAGTAATGCTCTCAGCTGTAGAAAATCCTAAATATTCGTTAAGGAAAAGGTCAGCCTTGTTTGGTGTAAGTAAAGATGTTGTTGCAAAAATATTAAAATCAAACAAATTTAAACCTTACAAACCCCAGTTCAGTCATACTCTAAAAGCAGGAGATTTTGATAGAAGGTTTGAATTTTGTGCTTGGTTCCAAGGAGAATTAGAAGATAATCATGGTATGGCAAGATGTATACTTTTTACTGACGAGGCAACGTTTACTTCGAATGGGATAGTCAGCTCACAAAATAGTCGCTGGTGGAACGACGTTAATCCACAGTTTACTGTCCGAACTCGTGATCAATATTCCTTTACCACAAATGTATGGTGTGGCATCTTTAAAAATAGACTAGTTGGACCTTTCTTCTTTCGCCAAACTATGAACGCACAACGTTACTTAGAATTTCTAAACACTTCATTGGTTGGTTTTCTTAATGAGCTGCCCAGAAACGAAAGACAACAAATATGGTACCTACATGATGGAGCAACATGCCATAGTACGAGAAATGTTCGCGAGTTTCTCTTGCATATTTTTAATGGAAGAGTAATTGGAAGATTTTTGGATGCTGCTTGGCCCCCAAGGTCTCCGGACCTGACCCCATTAGATTTTTTTTTATGGGGATACTTGAAGCAAAAAGTGTACCTTAAAAGACCATTTGAAAATGTTGATCATTTAGAAAGAACTATTAGGGAAACATGTAATGGTATAACTCCGGCTGTTATTAGAAATGTAATAAAAGAATTTTCTCGAAGAACAATTACCTGCTTAGAAAGGAACGGTGGATATGTGGAAACACATGTGCAGTGAGGAAAAAGTGAATCTGCATTTTTCCTTCTCATGCTTTAATGTGTAATGTTGCATTTTGGAAATAAACGTTTCTATTATAATTAGATATTTATTATTGATATTTTATAGAATGTTAACATCGAAATGAAAAACAGTTAAAAACAATTAGTACAAGTGTTATCATATAGCAATTTAATCAACAATTTGCATCTAGTTAAAAAAAAAAGAACGAAAAATGACGAAATATCATAATTGAGCGTGCTTGACCGAAATTTTGTATTTGACTATATCTCTACATCACAAACAAATTTTCCTAATAAAATTTCTGCGTATCTTTCAGAATAAGGGTAGTTTACTCTTGAGGGGTTTCCAAAGAAGCGCTGTTAGCACTGTTATTGTTAACCTCAGAGTGGATCTGCTATGTTTACCGTATGTTTGGGTTCATGCAGCAACTTTTATCAAGAATAAAATTTTTTGAGAAACGTATAATAAAAAAGTTTCCAATTTGTTGCCAACTTTTACAGACACACTGTATATACAGACACAACGTACCAGTATTATAACAATTGCAATATTATCATGTTTTTTACAATCACGCCGCCCCCTTCATCAAAAGATCATGGCATCGTCACCGTTTAAAAGGCAAATAAATAAAATTTACTTCGCAGTAAGTTACCGTCATAATTGATTAAATCTTGATCAACGGCAAAAGTAAGAAGTCAAAATATTAATTGGTTATGTTCATATGTTAAACACCACTCATTTAACGCATACGCCAAAAAATTTGTATTCTAGTTTCCCATCTGGGTAATCGGTGCTTTGGAATATTTTTATAAATTTTTTATATATATATATAATATACCATATATATATAATTTTTTTATAAATTTTTCTAAATATTTCAAAGTAACAGAACAAGCAAAGAAAGAACGCATTATGTATATTTCTGAAGGATTTTGTCAGTACATATACATATATTTCATCTTTCACACCCGCCGACAATGAAAACACGATCGTTTATCGTGCGATCGCACCTTTCTATGCAACGATAGACAGGCCAATTTACCTCGTACTTGGGCTTGACATTTTCAATTCCCATCACATGAGCCCACCAAAACAATATAATCGACACTGAGAGATAGTATCGAACGATTATGTGAATAACGGTCGCGGAAAAAAACATACGTATACGTTCACCTTGTCTTATTTACGGATAATCAAGGGTATCACGCTGTATGTTGTGTACGAAGCCGTCTTAAAATAGGTAAGCAAGCATTCCAAAAGTAATAATTTTAGACCTTGCGATTCCCAGAAAAAAATGTTTGTTTATTCACATTAACAATGGAATACGATAACATATCGTAATTAGTTGCACGTGATATATACAAGTGCTTAAAAAAATATAGATGTGTAAGTAACAGTGTTCGTAGAAGTTGAAGTTTGAAAAAATTATAAATGTGCCCACTGCTTTTTTATTTACACTTTACCTAAATGATTAAAGTTCACACCTATTCAGACATTTTACTTCGTAAAATGCAAGAACATGCAACCTTAGCTATGAGCATTCTATACTTCAAGCAAACCCAAACTATTTACTTTGAAGCATATATTTCAATAATAATCATAACCTATTCTCCAACAGAACCATTCCATGTAAAGGGAACAAAAAAACATTACAAAGTACAAAACAAGCTTACAAAACAATACGTATTCTATATAATAGCAAAAAAAAAGTAATTTCTCAGCAAAACAAAACAACCGAAATAGATGCCTCAACTGACGTCTTTAAACTATTGAGTCCAGGTGGCTACTTCCAATCAAAGATGAGCCTTACATTTGGAAATTACATCCAAATGGTTTCTGGTGTTAATAGTTTGGTCACTATGACAACAGTAAACAAAACATACGGACAAAATTTCGTACTTCAATAAAGAGGGTATTAGGTGTTAGGTAATACGCATAAGTAGGGTTATCAAACGTCCGGATTTTTCTGAATATGTTTAGATTTTTTAGCATGTCGTTCGGGGAAGATTTAGGCATCCTCCGATGATGCAGCCGTCCAGAGAAATCAATTGAGGTTATCAAAAAAAAAACAAATTAGCCAGATTTATTAACCAAAAATTGAAAACAGTGAAAATGCTATTTTTCGATTGCTCGTTTGGTGCCAGTGGCGTACCTAATGGAGGTTGGTGAGGGCTACTACTTGAAATATGGTTAGAAATAGCAGCATAGGTGTTTCATCAAACAAACCTTAATTAATTGAATTAGGAGTTCAAAAATGTAATAATATATAGATTATTAAAAATATTTTAATTCAATAGAATATTGTGGTTTTAGTGTACTGCCAGGTTTTCAGAACTTTCCAATGTACACTACCGGCCATCGAAGTTAAGAAGTTCTTTCAAAGTTGGGCAGACTTGTCTTAATCGTCTGTTCAGCTCATCCCACAGTAACTCGATGGGGTTCAAATCCGGACTCCGCGGAGGCCAGGGCATGATCTGCGAAACGTTCTCCTCTAGTTGAAAGAAGAGATAATCTTTACAGATCCATGCCGTATATTTGAGGTCGCTATCATGCGTATACACATAATTCTCTCCGATCAACCGCAATTCTCACGTTAGAGCATTCTCCTTCAGTATGTCTCTATAATTTTCTTTGGGCATAATTCGGTCGATTTTCACGATATCTCCGGTCCCCGCACTGCTAAAACCACCCCAAACCATCAGTGAACCAGTGTGGGAATGACACAATCGCGCAACATTCTGTGTGCTTCTGTCCAAACAATTCGAACTTGGATTCGTCAGTCCAAAGAATGTTTCTAAAACTCTCTGCGGTCCAATCTCTGTAAGTTTCGACCTACCGGCGATTCCAACGACGGAGCAACGGTTTTTTTCTTCTCTTCGGCTTCTCTTAAGCGGCGGGCTCTTAAGCCTTGTTCATTTCCGCTGCGATTTCGGACGGCGTCAATCATCAATTTCGTTTTCTTAACACTTTAAGGCGTCGATCTTCTGCACACGTTGCCATTCTTGACCGACCTGGACGATTGCGGTCTCTCAGAGGCGGCGAATAGTATAATGCACTGCGGATTTTGTTACTCGCAATTTTTCCGCAACCACACGCACAGAATGTCCTTCTTGATGCAATGTGAGAATAGCCAATCACTTTTCTACAGTTATCGGCTTTTCGTTCAACATTTTTTAAATATTATTTTCGCAAACATGGCAATTGAACAACCGTGATGAATTTGGTTTACGAACAGAATGATTCACAGCAAGTATGATAAGAATTACTCCGTATTATAACCAAAGACAGGCAAGTAACATTTTATGACCCCGTAGACCCATCCCCTCTATTGTAATCATGTTTATTGGCCATTAATTACGTATCGTTTCTAATGATTTTATTACCTGCTCTAAGGATAAATTGAAATTTCTGCCCATAAAATTTTTTAAACCAGGATTTCCGCCTTAAATACTTTATTGTTATCCTAACTTTGTTGTACAGTAATACTAATATTTTTGTAAATTCTAGCTGTCCTAACTTCAATGGACGGTAGTGTATATTCTTTCGTATATCACACCCTGTAAAACAATAAAATTAAACACATGTTGACCAGGGTTCAGCATAAAACCAATAGATTTATTTAAAGCTTCTAAAGATTCTTCCAGATTATTTCTCGTAACAAAAAGAAATTAGGGGAACACAATTCGATCGGAAATCTACACACACGAACACATGTACACACCGGGCACCCAGTAGTCGTTGAGGTAGGTCATGATTACGACCGTGACATTACGCGAGGTAAGATCTAGATTGCCGTGGATCGTCCACCGCGTCGACTATATGGCAGCTGTAGTAGTAGTTGTAACAGGGGGGAGCGACACCGCTTGTTAACGACCGTTTCGCCGCAAACCTATAAAAGACGAAACGCTACTTCGGGCTCGAGCAGTCGAAGAAAGCTAGGTCATATGGTATTGTGGCAGTAGCATGAAGTGACGATCGAAGTGACAACGCACGTGTTTCACTTGTTACTAATAAACGTGTCTCTGTGACCCACTTTTTCCAAAAGAAAACAACATAATTAGTGTGCCGAATCCGTGTAGAAGAAGAAAGGAGTGCTTTTATAATTGGAAGAATTAGTGCCTTCAAATAAAAAGGATAGTGAATCAATTTTGGAAAAAAGACTGACGAGAGGAAACGAACATTTTCTTTTAAGAAGCAAAGTGATACTGTGTGATATTAGTTTATAAATAAGGATATATCATAATTTAATTTAATTTAAAAAGGACATTCTTTTGGACTTAATAGAACTTACTAAGGTGTGTATAGAAAATAGAAAGTACAAAAGCAAAAAAAAAATGCCTGCACCAATAGAAGACAACAGTACGATTTCCCAAACCATCATCGAGGAGAACGAAACCGAGCTCCCACCATCAGGGAAAATCCTAGAGACTAGAGATAGCATCTCGTCAATAGATAGTGACGTGTCATTATCTTTTGACAAAGCTCCAACAACGGTACCAAATCAAGATGCCGAGGATGAAGGTGCTCATATGGGCGAGATCTCGGACAGCGCCTCCGACACCGGTTCTCATAGCGGAGGCAAGGATTCTGGATGCGAGGTCACTCCTGAAGTGACGGAACCACCTTTCCAACCCCCTAGCGATGAATTAGCCGACAAAATAGTGCAACAGGTAGAATTTTACTTTTCCGACGCAAATATCACTAAAGACGCCTTCCTACTGAAACATGTGAAAAGAAATAAGGAAGGTTACGTCTCCCTTAAGCTAATTTCCAGCTTCAAACGCGTTAAGCATATCACTAAAGATTGGAGGGTAGTAGCTCATGCCCTGTCGCGTTCGAAGAAATTGGAAATCAACGAAGCCGGTACTAAATTGCGTCGTGTGGATCCT
This sequence comes from Oryctes borbonicus, assembly GCA_902654985.2. Taxonomy (NCBI): domain Eukaryota; kingdom Metazoa; phylum Arthropoda; class Insecta; order Coleoptera; family Scarabaeidae; genus Oryctes; species Oryctes borbonicus. The sequence continues at coordinate 132,679 of LR736881.1, read as the reverse complement.
CTGCCTCAGTACGACGAAACTACACCATCCAGAACGGTGGTGGCCGTCCATATGCCAATTCAGAAGCCGACAATTGAAAACGTAGCGGAATTATTCAAACAATGCGGTGAAATCGCTTTAATTAGGATCTTGAGGCCAGGAAACCCAATACCAGCTGACGTACGGCAATTCATCAACAAGAATCCATCATTAAGCGGAATGGTATGTGCCCTGGTTGAATTCGTCGTATCGGAATCTGCTAGAAACGCGATGAAGTTAACTACAACACTCGGAGAACCTCTAAAGGTCTATGAATTGAACGGAATTCCTCACCCAGAACGCAAGAAGAAAAGCAACAAAAACAAGAGCACCAAGAACCAAAAGAACGAAAGCGACGAAGCGAAGAAAAACGCTGAAAATGAGGAGAAGATCAAGAACGATCCGCGCTTGAAGTTGAAGCGTGGAAATTCAGTACATTTCCCGCCAAAAACAATCGAACCAGCCGCCTGGCTTCAAAGAAGGTTTTCCGCAACTACCACTGAAGCTAATTTCCTCTTCATGCCTCGAAGATTGTCTTATGGTAGCAGAGATTCTAGCGAATCAAGTATTTATTCTTCAAGACGCGTTAGCACATGTAGCAGTTTGTCTGGATTCGACAGCAGCTCCAGCAGTAACAGAAGGATGTCATCTTGCAGTCAAACATCTGATAGCAGTGGTGGAAGATCAAGGAGCAACAGTTCGGCTTTTCAAAATGAGAACGTCGTAAGGTTACCGAAAGGTCCAGATGGTTCTAAGGGTTTCAGACAGAGGCCTTCGATTACCGCAAATTAGATCTTATAAAATGAGACGATGATGTATATTTCTGTTATTCCCAGAGAGAGGCTTCTATTACACGAGGCTATTTGTTGTTTTTTTTTGTATTACGTTATTTCAGAAAAAAAATTATTTATTTATAAATCTTTAGCTTTAAGATCTTTCAAGCTTTTTCCTTTTTTTATCTTTTAATAATTTATGTTTCACTGTTTCATAGAAACTGTATGTCCAAACTTATTTATATACTTAATTCCTTCAGTAGTCTTAATTTATTTATTTTTACTTATTTTAAAGAATCTTTATTTGTAATTTTCTTGTACATTGTACTTCTATTTGCTGTATTCTATAAGATCAATCGTATTTGTTTAGCACATCTTTCGTTCATTTGTCACCATCACTTTATTTATTACCTACTTTGTAATGTAAGTTTCTCTATTTCGTCCTATTTCCTATTTTTTTTCTTTTAAGTAATTACAAAATGGAAAATAAATCTTTTGCATTCGAATTTCTCTTTTATTATTTTTTTGCATATACTCTTCGTTTCCACAACGGTAACTCGATAAGCAAAGAAATGAATGTTGAGTTCTCCTCACTAGTAGCCACAATTTCTCTTATATTACATTCTCCGCACTTTCACATCGTTTGAAGTCCGTATAACAACTTTTTAGAGACACCGCGCATTTTATCTAGCTGTCATATTAGATATTCTTTTCTTTTTTTTTGTATATATAGAACCGTTATTTCAACACTGTATATTACGGCGTTCGTGATTAAAAGATAGAGACTTTAATTGTCAAGTCACACAAAGTATTATAAAATTGATGTAGATGTTTACGAATTTTTTGTTTAGAATCGATTGTTTTAAATTACTTCGCAAAAAGAAACAAGGTAACCCCCATCAGGTAATAAATTTGTTATTTGTATTGAACTCAAGGAAAGACGAGTTGTTTTGAAAACAAATATATTCTGAGCGTGATATTGCGTTGCAACCTCATAATTTGCAAAGAGATACAGCATGAATTTAATAATAACGTAAAGAATTAAATAACTCGGAAACTACGTAATATTTGCATCACTTTATAAAATCATGAATGTAAAATAGGAGATTCTGCAGAAACCGGTATCTGAACTTACAATTTCCTCGGATAAAGAATAGATTGCCGGCGTTAGATCTAAAATTGCATAACTACGTAATCAACATTGCCAATTTAATTTCTTACAGATTTTCCTAAATGCGTCTACGCGTGTGACGGAAAATAATTCTTTCTCTAAACAATCTAAAATACGTTCTCCTTTAAGTAAATTAAATATAAAATTATATACGAGGAGTCATTTTTATATTCCTGGACTAGACATGGAAAAATAGATTATAGAACAACAACAAAAAAATATGTTTCAATATAGGCCCCCTGCTTTTGGATACAAATATTACATTGCTTCAATAACGCCTCTAATCCACTATAAAAAAAAATGCCTTTGGTTTGTCTGCTAAGTACCCTTCAACAGCCACTATAAGCACGTCATCATCTATAAATTTTGTTCCCTTTAGTATTTTTTTGAGATTTGGAAACAAAAAATAGTCACAGGAAGCTAAACCTGAACTGGGCGTGAAGGTCTATGAAGCCACATTCAGCAACGGCAGCTTTTGAAAGTTTTGACTTGTGGTAGTGAATTATTACCGTGGAGCATGCGCCTATTTGCTTTAATAGAATCTCTGAGACGATGCCTTAAACTTTCATAATGGTCTCATGTTACGGTATTACCCTCGTTTAGTTAAAGTTCCTTGACAATCCCAAAAATTAGTTGCCATTAATTTTCTTACAGAGGGGGCGACTTTAGGCTTTTGAAAAGAGTGGGAACCTTTAACATATCATGATATTGATTCTTGTTTTGACTAAGCGTGAAAATGATGGACCCAGATTTCATCTCCGATGACAAGTCGATGGATAATTAAATGTTCGTCTTCACAAAGCACCAAAAATTGTTCACACGTCTCCGTCCTGACACACGGTTGAAATGGCGAAAGCATTCGTGGAATCCATCTTCCACTAATTTTTGTCATTTCGAGGTCTTCGTATAGAATTCTGAAAAACCATGTTTTCTGAAACCGTTAATAAAGCTACTAATTGTCACTTGTTTTGTGTGGTTTAAAAAGCATAAAAAGTATGTGCTTGCAATAAGATATTCTCTTTTGAAATTAATAGGTTAACAATGATATTTTTTGTTTCAGGAACGCACTGCTCTCGGACTGTACCAAAGTTTCTGACGGCCTCGACTGCTCCATTCGCAGAGGAAAACTACTATAGCCCGACTAATAAATGAATTATCTTCAAATCGAAACAAACACTGAAATTATGTTCCAGATTCTTTATTCTTTCAAGTATTAATTCCATTGCTTCGTACGAGTAATTTGACCGAGTAAGCTATCGGAACAGTAGGCAGTTTCTTTTATGAGTTTTTTTTTAACATATTTACGTGTGCATTAGAAAATGCATTCATCGACCCATAAAAGAGTCAATACAGTGTACTTTCTCTCTTTTAACACCATTCTGTTATACATATTTTTTTTTATCTGAACCTTAGGCAAATAAAAAATCTTTCTTCAAATTCATTTCGCGAATTTTGATTAATTAGCAACTTTAATTTTAACAACTTTTTAGCCGGAGGAAATTAAAAAAAAGGTTTGATTTTTACCTTGGAAGAACTTTTATATCTCTTTTATAAATGAATTTATAAAACCGCGTCAGTGATCTCCCATTTATTCTTTTAATTTGATTTATTTTAATAAGCAACTTTAAAGCATTTAAAGCAAGATTCGTAAATAATTATGAAAATGAGCTTGCTCAACTTGAAATGATTGCCAATATGGGTTTCGATTTTGCATTGGCATCCTCTTCCTTCTTCGAGAATACACTGCAGATCAAAATGAGTCTCCATTGGCCGCAATTAAAAATGCATCGTGCAAAATAATATTTATTATTATGAAAAATGCCTGTAGTATTTATAAACATATAAATAAAAGACAATTACACAAAAGAAAAGTAAACAAGATTCGTCTAGCTCGTCTATGCTCAGGTGCTAAAGACAGTAAATGTCGGTTGCACTATTCGTCGGTAATGATGTTCTCGACCCATGGCGTTCCACCACTACTGCTCTAAAAATGTTACCGACTAAAACCGATGTTGCACAACCAACGCTTCAAAACAAAATTTTTTCAGGGACGATCTTTCTGCGTGCGCCAGAACCTGCTCTACGTGCTTTACCTTGACTTACAATCCACAGGTTCGGTAAGATCACCTTCATGCAGCCCAGCGTTCGAAGGGAGTTAATTGCTTACAAGGTGCAGATTCTCGACTGCGAGACATCAATGACGGCTGATTGAAACATACTGCACGCATTTTACTAATTTTCGTAAATTTGGATTGCAACTATCGGGTGTTCCTGTAAAAAGCATGTGCGAACATCTGGCTCTTGTAAATACTGGGATCAATGTAATATGATAAACAATCGCTTAAGTTGACGTTCGGAAGTACATTTATAAAATTTTAACGAAATACTCCAACAATTTAGAGGCGATGGATTCTTAATTGCAGCCAGTGTATTTTCTGTCTCCTGAAATAAATTACGTGAATAGTCATATTATTTTCGCTATAATTATAGCCAGCGTCTGCGAATAAAGATGCAACAAAAATAGTTGTATACCACTTACTCTTCGTACCTGTTAGTAAGCTGTTTTCTCATAAATAACGTGTTTTGTTAAAAATGTTTGCTTGTTGTTGTTGTTTATATTCCTTTAGTTCTGAAAGATCTTCCACAGCCAAGAATCGAGAATTGAGGTATTAGGCTTTATTTAGATTCTAAAGACAGGCTATTTAAACATTTTTATAATTCAAAGATTCACAGTTACGAAGAAAATCACCTACACGCTTCCCCTGAATATGCTTTGACGTTATGTGACATAATTTCCTTTAACAGTTTGACAATACCTAATATGATTTCACGTAAGGTAATATAACTTAACATAGCCCATCCCATGACATAAGTTACCTTAGTTAAGTCCGATGTAGGTTCCTCAAATCAGCTCAGATTTTTCTTCGTCTTCTCATAACAGTTCGCTACATCACTAAGAAAAATGCGTTGCGGCAAGAAAACCGTTGCTCCGTCGTGAAAACCACCAAAAGCGACTACAGTGAGACGAAAGTTATAGAAATTGGACCGCAGAAAATTTTAGAAACTTTGTTTGGACTGACGAATCCAAGTTCGACGTGTTTGTACAGAACACGAATGACGAGAGAATCTTGCGCGATTGTGTCGGTCCTACAGATCGTAGTTCAGTGATGATTTGGGGTTGTTTCAGCAGTGTGTGGACCGGAGATCTCTTGAAAATCAACGGAATTATGCCCAAAGAAAATTATAAACACATACTGGAGGAGAATGCTGTAACATTAGGATTACGGTTGATTGTGTTTCGTGTTTACGCATTATAACGGCCCCAAATATTCGGCACGGATCTGTAAAGATTATCTCTCTTCTCAAGCAGAGGAGAACGTTTTGTAGATCATGCCCTGGCCTTCGCAGAATCCGCATCTGAACCCCATCGAGTTACTCTGGGATGAGCTAGGCAGGCGGTTAAGGCAAGTCTGCCGAATTATTGTTCCATTCGGCAGACTTGTCTTAATCGCCTGCCTCCGGGTTTCCGGGGAAACTCTGACCAAATTAACAGAACGCATGCCACGAGTGGTCCGGACAGTATTAAAAACGAAATGAGGCTTTTTCGATGATCAGAAAATATAATCGTGGTGCAATATTTTAATGAGAATGTTTTGTTTTTTCTTATTTCTTTTCTTATTTATTCTTATTATTTGTTTATATTTTTATTTCTACGAACACATTTTTATTTTCTTTTGAATTCTTGCCGTTTTTATTCAGTTAGCAGTAATTTACTAGTTGTCCTAACTTCAATGGCCGGTAATATAGGTGGACCTAAAATCGAACTTTGGGCAACTCTGGTATTTGGTTTCGGTTATTTAGGAATGACACTAAAAGCTTACAAATGTTGCCGCAAACACTTATTGCAAGCAATTTATCTTCCACGAAATCGGGATGTAGCCAACTTCCGCTGTGCTTAAACAGTTATCCTAGTTAGAAAACCTATAATTTGTGCATATTAAAGTTTTATAACTCTTTCGGGATAAATGCTGTTATAAAGAAAATAATAAGGAAATATATGAGAATCATGATATAACTCTTAGAAAGTGCACCGGATTTATCTTATACAAAAAACTTAATACAATGCATAACGCTAGAGATAGGCATAAATCAGCATTAATTCAATGAAATTGCTTTCTTGCTTTACAAAAAATTCCTATTCAATAATTTTCAATTGGAAGAACTAGGTAAATGTAGGTTACAATATCTTTGTGTTTATGTCATCCTAGCCTTATTGATTTTTAATTACTATTTCTTAACTTGAATAAATAGTATTGGTGGTATTCATCCACATAACTGTTCAATGACATGAATCGGTTCAAAGAAGCAAATACATCATTAATATTTTTTTAATTAGAAGCGATTGTGCCTTGAATAATTTTTTGTATAAATTTATGATTTGTAAGGAAAATCTAAAATCTAGTTTGCCATAAATTCAATAAATTGACTTTTGTGAAATGCAATTAATAAACATACAATTTACCGCTACAGACGTGCGGTGAACAAACTATAGATATTTTTTGTGATATAGTTAATAAAGTTAATAGATAACAAAAGATAATATTATTCCTAAAAATATGATAGATGATACTTATGCAAGTTAAAAAAAAATAATTTAAGAATTCAACAAGAAACCTTTCCAGATTTGTTTTTAGTTTAGCTCTTTTTATGTGCCCAATAATAGAATTGGGAATTCTTCTTTTGTACTTTCTCTGTTGAAATTTCAGTTTAAAATAAAATATGTTGGTACCGAGGTTCACAATAGTATATTCTTACGAAATTTTCGGATTACGAAAGAAAATTTTGAGGGATTCGAAACTCGGAATACAATTTTTACAGATTGGGCAGAATTTTCGCGCGAGTCGTGTACTTGTTAGAAAGAGATAGTTATATCCGCCGGAATGTAATCGTTTACATGGATAATCTCCCACTATTCTATCGCTTCGCTTCTGACTTGAATTCATAGTTAATAATAATAATAACAATAATTCTTTAGTGCCTAACAGCAAATGCCAGTTACAGGACAAACAAAAAAGAACTAAGATGTAAATATTCTAGGATGCAACAAAAATCAAACAAATACGAATAATGCCTTATAAACAAATATTAAACAACATAAGCAATAGTGTAAACATAAAAAAAGACGAGACAATTAAAATAAGAAAGGGAGATTCCGCTATTTGCATTTCTCAACATATGACAGACAGACGCTTTCACAAAAATATTTGTATTTGCTCTCAGAACTTGGAATGTGGTGAAGGAGCGACATGTAGGTAGCGCAAAATTTATCAATGACAAAAGGGCTGGAGAGTCTATCTTGTGCTTATGGATATTCGAAAGAAATTCGACGCTTGAAGTGAAGTCATGCCTCAAGAGTAAAGTGCTATAATCAGTGCCTCGGCAGGGGTATGTGTTGTCAAGCTTGAACGACAGGTACTTTAGGAATCTTTTTTGAACACGCTCGATCATTAGACCTTGATATAAGTAATAGAGATACCACACAACGGAAGCATACTCAAGCTTAGATCGTACTAGAGCATAAGACAAACCCTTCATCGAGTTTAAATCTGTTAAACGACTGCACAAACGAATAACAAAGCCCAAAAGCTTAGAGGAAGTAGCGCACATAGATGTCATATGGTCGGTAAACTGCAGTTTACTATCGAACAGGAAAACCCAGGTCTTTGGTACTCGAAGTACGTGAAGAGGAGCACGACCGACATTGCAGTTATAATGTACGACCGTGTGAGTGTTGGTATAAGATAAAATAAGCTGTTATTTGTACTACGGGTGTCTATTTAATATTATTTTAGAGTTACGGAATTTCGGGTTGGAACCAATTAATTCCTTGTTATTATTTAGATACTTTGCCATCACATTTGCTCTTTCTTATCCCCCGTGCTCTTCTTCTGCTGCTTCTGCATCTTATTTTACTTCTTCCTTCCAGTCTTGTTCTCCTCCTCTTCCTTCTTGTCTTTATTCTTCTCCTTCTCTTTCTCATTGCTCTTTCTCTTTTTATACTTTTCCTCTTCATCTCCTTATTTTTTCGTCCGTTTCTCCTTCATATTCCTTTCCTTCTTCAACTCCTTCTTCTTCTTCGTCCTCTCCTTCCTCTTCTCCTTCTTCTGTTCCTTCTTAATTTCTTTCTTCTTCTACTTCTCTGTTTTCTGTCCCTTATTCTTCTCCTTCCATTTATTTTTCTTATCATTTTTCTTGATTGTATTCTCTCTTCTGCATTCTCTTCTTATTATTTTACTTCTCCTTTGTCTTCTTCGCTTTCTTCTCCTTTTTCTTAACCTGTTTCTTCCTCTTATTCTCTAGTATCCGTCCACTTCTTCTTTTTACCTTCTTTCTTTCACTTCTTTCTTCCTCTTTGTTCTTTTGCTCCTGTCCTGCTTCTTCATCTCCTTCACCATTTTTTTCTTTTATTTTTTTATTTCTCTCTCGTATATTTACATATATTACACACAAGCATAAACAATGTTATTCTATGACAGCGGTTTTGATTCCATAATTTAGTTAATTTGAAACTGAAGATTTTTTACGTGATGATTTAACGGGATATACAAGCTTATAACTTATCGTCATCTCAGGACCGTCTAATCTATAAATGGAGTAAATTATACTCTAACATACAGATGGGTAACTCGGAATTGTAAAGAAATCTGCCACCGGCACTGGTAAGATACGAAGGCACGGGGCCTAACAGACAGGAGCAGGCCTGTACCGAGTGGTTCATTGTAATAAATTGATTAACTTAGTAGTGATTGACTATAACTCTTTTAAATCAATCGATTGAAAAATAGATTTATTGCGCTCAATACTGAAACTAACAATTTCAAGTTTTTTCTGCAGTGTAGGCAACGGGAACCTCTATTATTCTCTAGTATCATATAGTTTCAATTACAACTCAATCAACTGCTGTTTCAACAAGAAAACGTTTTACTTGGACAAGTCGATTTCCACCTTCCAGATGTAAATATTTCTTTTTATTAACGGTATAACTGGAATTATACCCATTTTATCGACGACCGTTCCACAATTATACTAATTACACCTAGCAATCATCGATGAGCATCAAATAATCGTATCATTTCCCATCGAGTTATGCGTGGAGCAAATTGTCAAGCGTAGAAAAAAGTTTTAATTGTTCAATGAATTTAGAATGTGACCTGCTTTTGCGTTAGGTTCGTTTTATCGACTTTCACTCTATCGTGCATTTCGATCCGTGGCGCTATTGACATTAAAATTTAATAGGAAATTTTTAAGTTTAAAAGCGTGTCAAAGAGCTTCGTTGGATAGAGTGTGAAGTTATGTATCGAACAGTCTAATATTATAAGATCGGCCAATGGTAGTGAACAAGAAAATTAATTTTGGATATGTTTACTTATTGATTCGAAGTGGAAGTTTTAACGAAAAAATAAAACTATTGGACAATCACCACACAATTATGGTAATATTAGCTTAATAACAGTGAAAAAAGTACAAACTTTCGAAAAATTACTGAAATCAATATGTTTTTAACAAAAAAAGAAAGAATTTACAGCATTAAAACCTTGTATTTTCAACTACTCCTTCAGAGAAGAAAACTTAAGTTATCAACGTGCATTCTACTGTGTACCGCAGTACATGAAGTTATAAAAAAAAAGTACAAAAACAATTGATATTACTTATCCAGAGAAGTCAAAATTCATAAAACTATGTAATCCTAGGTACTGCTGGACAACGTATTCCAAACTGAATCTTTAACGCGCGGAGGAAAGCTGTAGCCTTGTAACTCAAATTCATATTAGAGACTCTAATTTAGAATCTGCTAACTTGATTCCTTCAAAAAGCTTTGCCATCATTAGGTCTACCTAAAACCAAGTAGAATCAACCCACTTTGTACTTTGAGCTTATGCTATGTGTTCTTTTACTGGATTCTTGGGCAAATAACAACCTCTATTTAAAAATTCGAAGTAAGCCCTAATAAGAATCCAAAATAACTCTATCTTGGCATGAATTGATTTCTAAAACTGATTAAGTATAATTTAATTTAATAACTTTTTCAGTGGAAATATATTTTCGTCATATAGATTCTTGTTTTTCTATTTATTTCAGATGTTTCGTTATACCTTTCTTATGGCTTTAATGGTACCAACAGATGTACTGCAATGTTAAAAATAACGGTATTATAATTAGCGTTGTTCAGCCATGTGTATTAAAAAAAACGGCAACGCTCCAGCGAATCGACGCCCAACATGAGGAGTCCTCTATATGAGTTCTTTTACCTGCTTTTTGAGCAGATAACTGATAGAAAGAACTGTCCACTTTAAAATCCAAAACAAAGCCTAATAAGAAACTAAAATAAGTCGTTTCATTTGTATCATCCTAATAAAAATGTTTAAGTGTAAACGTTGATTTTTTTAAAGTACGCGTTTATTTAAGTTAAAAAAATCATCCCTAGATACCACACGAAATTGACAATTTTGGAATTTTTAATAAATTCCCATATAAAACCAAAATTTGAATTTCTCTTGTTTTATTCCAAATCCCCTTGAGGACTTTTCAACGCAACACAAAGGCTTCGGTTACATGATTTGGGCAAATCGGTCTCGGAGAATCCATTTCTGTCGTCCACATTTACCTATCTTGTTTATTTTTCGAATTACACACCGAAAAAGGCTAAAGATATGGATCAAAGCTTCCCAACGTTCTAAAACTCATAGCTCGCTTACCGTAAGAGATATAAAATCGGGGAAACTTTTAATGAATCCAAATTGAAATCTATAAATGAAGTTGTTAGTAGGAGAGATATAGGAAAATTAAGAAAAGGATAAAAAAAATCTCGGTACTAAACCAGTGTAATGGAATAGAAACGAACGGATTTAAGTTTAATAACCACTAAACAGGAATAAATATTAAACGTCACCTGCAGTGTTTTAGAGATATTTCAAGTACACTATAGTTAAATTAAGATAAATATATATATAGTTAAGATAAATTGAGTAAAGATACTAAATCACCGCTCACGTACAGAGGTAAACAAATTCACAATAAAATTTTCTGAAGAAAAGAGCAAGGACGTTTCGAAAAACTATGCGATATAAGCTTTTTGCCTGAACAATTATTACAGCATGCATAACTTTACTGATGAACAAACAATAAATCACATGACAATTATTCAAAATTTTATAATAAAGAAAAACAATTCTATTTACTATTCTTCGCTTTGATCTGTGCAAAATAATGTACGACGGCAAATATTTACATTACTTAACTCGCGATTCATTCGAAAGATGTCAATTATCGCGCCGTTCCGTCTATTGTTTTTAACGATAATAGCTTAATGGGTGTATTGTGGAGGTAACTATGCGGGTTGCGTCAATTGTTGTTAACCTTGACTTTGCAATCAATTTGACACAATAGAAATAAATGGTTTGTTTGTACCGGTTGTGCGAATTTCGCAAACTAAATAGGTGATGTTATTAACTGGCTTATGCGAAAATGTTATTAACAAAAATATTTTGTACGGTTAATTATGGATAAATTTTGGATGATAAAATTTCCAAAGAACTAGATTGAAAAGCCCACTTTACCATGGATAAACTTTATAGGCGTCAACTATTACTTGGTATTTGTAGTGAATACTTAATTTCGTTGTTTGTTCCTGAAATCCGAACCTGAAAGAACGATAAATTGAGATCTGTCTTTGTGGATCGTGGATAGAGGAAAGGATAGAAACACAACATAATTTTTTCGACACTTTTACCAAACTGTTTTTTGGAAAAGATGGTCCCTTAGTGGGCATTTGGTCTCTATCTGTTAAATATAGTTCTTATTAATCTCATGGAAACGGTTATGTTGGAACTTTTTTCTTATATTTTGCATTTCAGCTCCTTACAGAACTCTTAAGTTCTGATTTTAGAAATGGAAGATGTTCCCTTTTTGTCACACTAGCACACTGCTGTTTGGAAGGGTTCCGATTGCTCGGGAGGTTGATAGAGGCGAAAGTAAAAAAATCTTCTCGGGCTGTTTCTTGTTATTTTTGACACCGTCTTCATCAACCTTTGATTCTAAAAGAAATACAAAAATTTTATATTTCTTGTCACGTCGATCTTCAAATTCTTGGCGATCAATTCGATACAAAATCCAAGAATTTGCTATCGCCAAATAAAAAAGATGAAAAAAGTCACTGTTTGCAGTTTATTATTATTATTTTTTTTTAATTTTCGTCAGTAAATCTGGTTCCGTTCAATGTGAATTCATCTTTAAACGTTGAAAATTATCTCTCGACATTATAACTTACTGTCTTTAATTTATTCAAAATATTGTAGAAGGTGTTTATAGACTTTTAATTTCAAATTTCGGTTTTCAAAATATTTAATTACTTGTGTTAAATCACTAAAATTACTAACTATATATTTTAATCAGTGTATTTTTTCTCTTCTTGCATTGCTTTTGTCGTAAATGATTCCATCGATAGCACGAAGAAGCTGTTTTAGCACTATTTTTGGGCTATTATTTCTAGGCATTTTTGATGTGTTCTTTTAATACATTATGGTAAGCCTATGAAAATGGTTTACATGTGCAGTTTTCTAAAACGCTCCTGGGCTCGCCATATCGTGTTAAGCAATCCAAGAACTGCTCGAGGGATAGCTTGAGAAACAGTACCCGGAGAAAAACACTCCCGGAACCCCACAGAGGACGCCGGTTAGGCAGAAACATGTCGTGATTTTTTCTCTCTTTGCGTTGCTTCTGCCGTAAATGATTCCATAAATACCACGAGCAAGCTATTTTAGAATTATTTTTTTCATTATGACAAATTGCTCTAACTTTTGCACGTGAGTTAGCGTTACAAAGATTTTTGAGGATCCTGCGTTTCTTTATATTTCCTCAAATATGATATACATACATTTTCTTTCTACTTTCGCCACTTCTGTTTACCAAAAATTCTGCTTCTTCGTCGACACCTTCGGGTGAAAGAGGAAGTAGGTCACTCCGACAGAGGTTGCTATTACCTACGTTCGATTAAGATTGTTGTTATAAGGTGTCTGAAGTAATCATTTAATTCCAGAAAACTATTGCACCTCTCGGCAGAATCGGTCTTGCTAATTCTTTAAAAGAAAAAAAAATCCTATTGTTGTACCTCTTGCTTTTCAAAAGATAATGTGCTTGTTTTGTGCGGATTTGTGCTGTAAAGATTGTATTTTTTATAAATGTAGAGGAATGACGGCCTTAAACCCTTATATAGCAGCTATCGCACAAATATTTCAATTTTTTGAAAATCGGATAATGTTTTATGCTCGTCTTGTGCTGGTTTGGGCTCAAGGATACCCCAATAAAATTTTTAAAAATTTTGCGAACAATTTAAGTTTGTAATCGCCGTAATGAAGAAGATATTCGCTAAATTCTTAGTGTAATTTGACTTTTATTACCGGAACTGCTAACTTAAATTGCCTGCGATGTTTAAATATTTCTCCTATGTATAAGGAAAGTACGCAGTATTCTGCAAACAATTTTTAGCTTAAATTAATTGTATCATTTTGGGGATCTTTTAGTACAGCAAGGAAGGGCCAGGCCAATTACCCAATATCTAACAAGAATTGTTTTTGCGAGCCGTATAATTTCTTCAAATAACAAAAGAACTGCTTATATGTTTAGCAGCACTACATATTTATAAGGCTCTGTCTAATGATAAGACATTGAACAGTGGACTTGAATATCTCAGCAACGGGATGAGCAGAAAACGAGATGTTTACGAAACAAATTACCACAAAACACGAAAGACTGGTGCAGTTAAGCTTCATCAATTGAATTTTCCTCAGTTGTATAACTTCGTGTAGCTTCGGATTTCTCTGGTCAATTCAATTTCCCTATTTTTCAATTTTTTTTCAATACAGGCATGAACTAAATCGCGTGGGACCTTTTGTTAAATATTTTTAGAAGCTGTGTATAATGTAACAAAATTAGAGCATTACCCGGAACATTCCGGCTTTGAAAAGTACACCCGCCCGAATAGATAACAATGGGAAATTTTTTTAACAAACAATGTCGTTCCGACATTTCACAATTCTACATTTTTGTTTGATATGTTGGGTTTTCCAGCCAGTCTTCCACAAAATAACTGAAAAAATTTACCAGCTTTTGGTCTTTAGGCTTTTTGACTTGCAAAGCATCCTTCATTTTTGTCGCTGAGAAAAATATGCGATAAAGCTGCACACGTTCTTGAACTTAAGCGAATATTTTCATTATTCTGGTACTCCGTGGCCAAATCTAGACGTTGAAGGTTTCACCACAAACACTAGTTAAAATGAATATTACAGTCGTGTATAAACGTATTTGGAAATACTAAATTCACTGCAGCTAGACTTCATATCCTTGTTTGTAGGACTCTATTACAATACTCCTTTTTCAGCCTTCTTCACCACAATTGCTACGTTTTAAAAATTCCATACAGTTTGAAATTTGACCGCAAATGCCACCTACATTAAACCAGCATAAGATTCTTTTCTTTTATTTTTCCAGCTTCATGTTAAAAAAAAAAAACCTACGCTCAGTATATGAATGTATAAAATACTCAGGTTTTAGTCGAACATGTTTTTTTCCATTATTCAAGCTTTTTAGAACGTGAGACTTTTTCTTGAAACTTTCTTCGTAAAACATCGTAGTAGCACGCAATTAATTTTAATTATTGGTGCGTTAAATTAAACGGCTAAGAACAATAGTCTCGGGATATACAACAGTACACCAACTGTTAAACGAGTCTCTTCACCACGGTCTGAATGCAAAACCGATTTTCATTATAAATTCAGATTGTGACTAATGTAAGGCGTTGCTAGAAATTTACAGTCGCCGTTGTTGCTTTACAAAATTGTGCATTTTGTCGTCGGAAGATGACCCAATTTTATCATCTTCTTCAAATACAGCTGGAAGATATGTGTTCACATAAATAATAATAAATGTATAATTATTTTACACTGCCATTGTCAATTTATTATGGTTCTACCGAAAATATTGTTTACGATTTTGAATAGCCCGCTTTGCTTTTATGGTCACGTTTTATTGTTTATTTTTAAATGAATATTTAACAGATCTTAGAATTCAAATTTTATAAATACAACATTTACATGTTTTCACTAGTACGATCCTTTTGTGTTGATGGCCCAACGGGATGTATAAGCTTTTTAAAGCATGTCTTAAGCTCAAGACTCTTTGTGTGTAAAGTATTTCGTCCATGGCTTTGTTCCTATCACCTCCTTGCTGTAAAACGTGAAGCGCAGTTAATTGTCCTCTAACTACGTTCGGAAACTTTGATCCTAGTGGGACTCAAACACACAACTTCTAACTTTGCCCAGTCACGCGTAGGGCCTCTTACCACTAGATCTCCGAGCCTTTGCTTCCAGGAAAAACAAATGCTGCCAGTATGGTAAAATAGTCACGAGTCAAAGGAAAATGTGAGTGTTAGATAAAGTTAGTAGTTTTTTTTTTAGATAAAAGTTTTAAAAGAAACCTCTAATATTCTTCAATCAAGTAAAAAGAAAAACTTAAACGAAACTTTTTTTCGGTAGATCTATCCTTGTGGCGAGTTCACTCAGTTTTTCTCAGACTCTTAGACAGTCACAAAAGCTCCACCAAATAAGGAAAATTCGATTCTTCAGACGGCAAGAGAATGGCAAAACAAAATTACCTCCTCTTCCAGGCACTAATGGTACTTCTCCTCCCGATCAAGTTCCATTCTGTGTCGGTATTTCCTTAGTGGAACATGGCCGGTAAGGATTATCATTGTCCTGACGGACTTCCTATCAAGTGTTATAATCTGGCTGACTCTGTTTCTTCTAGGTAACATAAATACCCTCGTACTAGATAAACTTGTGAAGCTACCCAAGGTTCGGAAAACATGTGTTTTGGCAATGTGGAAGGATATCCCAACTAAAGGTTTTGGACCCCATAAAGCGTGCTTAGTTGCTTTTCTACCAAAGGCGTCGACCGCCTGATGCCATCATGCCAATGTGTTCTGATGTCCGGATGTTGTTTCTACCGAGAACATTACCATTGTTTCTGGAGTTATTTACGGTCTTAGAGAGGTCTTTCTCCAGGAAGAGCTCGCAGTGTAGCCTGGCTATCAGAGAAATTTCCTATCAACCTGTGTCTGACACATCCACTCAAGAATAGTGAATGTCATCAGTTGTATAATTAAAAAAAAAAGGCGAAACTTTTTAAGTTTTTACAAAAATAATGAAGAATTAATGAAACTAGATTTTTTAAATCTATTCGCCACTAAGTTTGAGTTGCTTGCGAGAGAGCTGGTATTGTCATGATGAAGGATGATGCGACGTTGGCGATTGTTCTTCGTGATTTCATCGGTAACTTCCAGTAAATAAATTGTCGTATACTATTCAGTATTAACTTGTTCCATCCTTCAGAAGCAGTGTTCATTGCAACGAATGAATCATGCAGGAAGTGCTTCGTGAACGAACAGCTTTTGTTGGATTTGGTTCGTCTGGGAACATTCAAACAGTAAATTGTTGCCTAATTTCCGGCTCGTACGAATATATCCAAACTTCGTCGTCGAATTTTGTTATCATTTCCTTACACCAATTGATACGAGCCTTTTTTATACTTAGATCAAATTATGCGGAATCCATCTTTTCCACACATCTTGGATATACCCAAGGATGCGTCTATCTCACGGAAAAGTTACACCCCTATCCTCTTTAATCATATTGCGCACAGCAGCGATATTTTTTGCAACAACAACCGGTTTTGGTTCACCTTCATCACTGACGGAAACACGACTAGGACGAAATTTTGCCAACCTGTTGTAAACAGTCTTTTCTGACGGTGCTTGATTACCAAAAGTTGAACGAAGTAATTTGAACCATTGTTCTTATGTTAGGTCTTTGCTAAAATTGTAAAAAATAGTGCCATCTAATGGTCGCTTGTTAAAACTTGAGACGCTACCCTTGTAACCGATGAATAGATACATTTAAATAGATTCTCAACAAATCAGTAGGATTATTATCTAACTTTTAGGGTTCACAATGCCCTCCTAACTAAAGGTTAACGATACATTAAAAAAACAAATTAGCAGCCAATAGCGTCTGGAATTCTTTACTAATTATTATTTTGCTTTTGTAAATGCTTTTACTAATATAATAAATTACAAAAACGTTTTTAAATGAAGTGAGGCAATTTTGATAGAATAATGTGTTAATTATATTATTACTAGTTGGAAATACATATTTAAATAAACATGTTTGTGTGGAAGAAAGAGTTTACAGCACATTGTTATGAAAAGAAAAAAATACAAATTAGCGTTAGTTAATCAAATTCAACGCATTTATGGACCACGAACAGGATAATAGTGCTAAACGAGCGAACCGATTTCCCCCTTTATATTTACTAGATTTATTCGTAGACTTGCAATATTTGCAATATTTTTTTTGGTTATCGAAATTAACCATTGGTTATCAATATTTCGCGACATTCTTTGCTGTTAGCATGACGATAAAAGCAATGTATAAAATATAATAAAAAGTATTTGCCAATGCTATTTATCCATGACTACCGAAGAAAACTAAATGAAGATAAAAAGGTTTGTTTGGAACCAGTTGCGTAGAACATGTTGCTAAATGATGAAAAGTTATCTCCACTTTCCAAATTGCTATTTCAAGCAATAAAATGTTAATTGGTTGGATTGGAAATAAATATCGTGAAGGTGGGTAAATGACATCATTTGGTTTTTCTAGTCAAAAGACCAATTAACTGTTGTATTGAAGATAAAAGGTCTAGCTTTAGGTATTGAGAAAATGTCGGTAGATCTAAAAATTCAATGCTTCATTGTTATTAAGTACGACTTCGACTGAAACTATTAGCTAATTCAGGAAATTGAATTATTGTAATTTCTCCAAATAAATTGATACTCCCAAAATATCTCTTGCGCACTTTCAATTTCGCATATTCTAATAAAAGCTGGCATCGGCTTTTATTATTTTTTTTATTTTTATTTTATTATTTTATATTATTTTTTTTATTTTTATTTTATTATTTTATATTATTTTTATTATTAATAATTGTTGCATACCCCTGGCGTATGGTTTCAAATTTAAAATGTTTATACGGTCACTTATTGCAGAATTGAACGAATAAAAAGAAGGTTTACAAATCAATTAAATGTGACCAACAGTGGTAGTTGACCTCGTTTTTTATTTTTTGTCCACTTTGTTTTTTAAGTATCTCAACCACTAAAGATGTACAAATTATTATTATGTTATCTTCAAAATTTAATTATTTTGAAATTTGAGGTCTTTCAGGAGAAGGAAAACACTACTTTTCCTTAGCCTTCGTTTAATGTGTTACGTTTCATCGCAATGTTTACCGAGCTTTTCAAACATATTTTGGGATAATGATAGCAAGGACTCATCATCAATTGATGATGAGGACCATTCGTGTTAATTTGCAATTTGCAGTTTTTAAAAATATTTCTCCCGTTTTGCCATTTTTTAGCTTGTATTAAATTTTGCGATTAATTTCGAAGATCAAGAGGAAAATTGGAACATCAAATTATTTTATAAAGCTTTATGCCTCTAGAAGTGCTTATGGAGCTCCAAGCTAACAAGTACCAAGCAAAACAAAGCTCTAGAAAAGGATTAGAGGTGTAATTCACAAAAATGAAGGTTGCGCTGTGTTTCATTCATGGATATATTTAAACTTGCCCTAAAGTGACTCTTTGTTACTTCCCAAAGAATAAATTAAGTGACACAACTTACCGAGATAACAAGTTCAAGCATAGATCACCAAAATTTACCAAAAAAAATCGGCAACTTGTCCGTGAAAATAGTTTATCCATACCACGAGTTATAATCAAGAATTTAAATATACATCGATCATATAAGACTTTCTAAACGAAATATCCCGGGTCTGGAGTAATCCATAAAATCTACAGTGGCATTTTTTAAAAACTATTTTCCAGACCTCAATGTTCATAGTCATAAAAAGAAACCGGACAGTCAGAGCTTCTCGACAGCGATAAATGTTTTGATATGTAAAGTAGGTAATTTTTGTCCCGAATTAAAAGCGTTCAGACTTTTTTTATGGCTTGCGAGATCAAAGCCCATTTGCCAGCAGTAACTTTTATCTTTGGTTTTACCTGTATTGTTAGCACCAAGTGATGATACGATCTATTGAGGGAAAACGTTATACTTAAATATATCTGTTTATTATTTAGACCCAACAAAAATGACACATCTACCGGCAGTGGAGCTGACTTTGCAGTGAGAAAAGCGTATAGCTGTTCGATATTACTCTTTAACCGGCAACATTCAAGAAAAATGTAGTTTAAGCTAGATTCTTCAACACCACATGGATACTCACTGTGTAGATGGGACGATGTACCTTCCATGACCATAGTACACGTAGACATGAAATCTCGAGATTGTTGTTGGGCAATAACGTAGTAAACTGCAACCATATACCAACTACCAAATTACATACCATGATCTGGTGTTCGTTACAGGGTGAATGTGTGCATAGTGAGTCATCTGTCCCAGTCCTGCACTATCAAGGTCTGTTTTGTGGCCTAAATCAACAAGTATAGATCCATAAACGTAACCATCTACGCAACTCTGCTTAACCAACCTGTTCACACGCTCTTGAGGTTGAATACCACACCACCCTTAATTCAGTTGAAATTAATTTGAATAGACCTCAAATTAATTTCTATTGAATGATGAAAAAAAGGGAAGTGCCCCTTATAAATCATTTTCTTAATTTTCCAATAACTCCAACTAATAACTTCGTTTATAGATTTCGATACGCTGGTTCCATTAAAAGTTACCCCGATTTTCTATCTTTTACGGTAAGCGAGGTATACGTTTTAGAATGTTAGGAAACTTTGATCCCTATCTTTAACCTTTTTCGGGGTGTAATTCGAAAAATAAACGAGTTAAGTAAATGGGGGAGCGGGAATTGATTCTCAGAGTCAGATTTTACTCAGAAACATGTAACTGCAGCCTTTCTTGGTAAGCGGACACTTTGGTTTAATAGAAGGAAAGAAATCTAAGAAGGCAATTTTGCCCAGTAGCTTGCATAAAGTTGCTCGTCCAGCAAAATTCGACCCTGCCCTTTCTATCATCCTCATGGTAACAAGTGGGTTTTTGTATCTAAATCTGTAGCATACCCGTTTACTAAATACGGAAACTCTAAATATCAACAAAGTAGTAAAATTAAAATTTAACAGCTTATTTTTATGAGGAGCAAGGAAACCTTTTCGGGTAAAGGTGAAAGACCACAAATATATTTTAAAAAGCTGTAACGTTACACAGGGAGTGGTTTTTATGTTTCCGGAATAACAGTATTCAATTTTAATGTAACATTTCACTATATTATGTTTTATCACAAACATATGCCTTGATAACGTGATAAATAATTTACCAAATAATCGCAGCAGTATTAGTACCAACATCTGTCAGTTTGTGTTGTTACATATCAAAATGAATAAATTCGAATATCGAACAGTTATATAATTCATAACGGAACAAGGATAATCTCCAGAAATCATTCGTGAAACTTAGCTGTATAAGGGGTAATTGTCCTTCAAAGTTGACAACTTGCGAATAATCAGAATTGTTTAAACATCGTCGAGAATCACAGGATGATGATCCCCGCCTATGTCAGCCTGTTGATATGATCACTTCCGATGTTGGAGATGATGGAGACTTATCACCGGAGATTAAAACTAAGTTCGTCATTTTGACTCTGAGTCAAAAGAAAATTCAATGTAATGAAATATTAAGAGCTCCAACCATCCCTTTAAAATCACCCTTTCTACAGGAAAAATTATGACAACTATTTTTTGAGATGGTCAAGAATTTTTAATGAACGATTATCTATATAAGGTAACAAGCTTAATACAAACCCTTACAGATTCCATTAAAATGAAAAAGTGCGAAAAACTGATGTAAGGTAGCCTGTTACTCCACAACAATGCACCAGTCCACAAGTCAAGACTTTCAAAAACTGCCGTTGCCAACTGCGGCTTGATAAAAATTTTGTTTTTGTTTCCAAATCTTAAAAAGGAAACTGTAAAGTGGACGATTTATGGACGATGACGAACTTACAGCGGCTATTAAAAGGTATGTTGCAGACAAGCCAAAGGATTTTTTTTTATAATGGATTAAAGATGTTATTGAAACGATGTAACACTTCTATCCGAAAACAAGGGGTCTACATTGAAAAATAAAGTTTTAATGCTGTTATAATTTTCTTTTCCAGTCTAGTTCTCCTCGCTCCAGAAGCTTCAGAATTACGAAGGCTACCACTAGAAAATAAGGCATCTGTTAACAAGAAAATCTCTCATAACATTTTCCTCCGTGAAATTTTAGACGTAAATAATGATGATCAGGAACTACTTATCACTTTTCGCCCAAATTGCAGTTGGTACTTATAAGTTTTGCAGAGAAAAAGCTACCTGGTATATAGACCTTTTCCAGATTTTTTTTTAAGACGAATTTTGCATTGTTGCGTTTGTTTCTTCTTGCTGAATAGTTAGATAGCATTAAATGTTTTAGAACTTAGCGCCTTTGATACTTCCAGTCCTTAATTTATAATCTTGTGAGAAAAGAGAACCTCAGTAAGAGAATTAAAGACAAAGAAACTGCCATCAAATTTAACGAAACCTTCGCGGCAATATCCAGAATAGAATCAAATCTATTAGAGAGAAAGAGAGATGATTAATATAGTAGCGAAGGCTTTGGTAAAATCATTCAACAACATATTGTATTATAGCGTCGATCGTTAAGAGTAAAGAAACAACAGCTGGTCTACAATCGAGGTTACATTTTCCGTTCCAAACGAGAACATTCTAGATGTGATATTCGCTCGTGTGGCACAGTTGAAAGATCTCGCCTTTTTTCGCTTTTTCTTTGCGTGTATATAAGCGCATCTGAACCGTTATTGATGATTTTTGCGTGGCCATGTCTTCATATTACGTTCAACGAAGTGTGTCTAACATCGCGTTCACGGTTAGCCGAAATCTAATACATGGTACATCGTTTTAGATATTGTAGTAGAGTCGGTCGTAACTTTCACCGCAGTATCGTCATCAATGGACACGCCGATGTCATTTCTGCGATTCTTCGGCGTACTTTCATCTTGCGACCTATCAACTTAAACCTGCAGCGTTCTTCTTAGTGCACTAGTCTATATACGATGTATTCGGAAAGTTTTGGAACTGATGTTATTGTAATTGTACTACAGATACTTAACCTGTTAAGTTTTACCAGTTTTCCTTAAAAGTAGCTAGTGTGTACTTACAAGGGAAAACTTCAAAGTGACACTCACCGATCGGTTTGAATTTTGGCAGATCTGGAATTGTAAAACGGCGATTTCCATTTCGGCTGGATTTCACGTTTAGGGGATAAAAGTTATCCTTGAGATTTTGATTTTCCGATGTTTGGAATTTACATCGTTATTACGAATAAAGAAACAAAATTATATATCTCCAGCTTTTATAGATCTATCAAACCAACATACCTTTATCCTTCTTACGAAGTGAAGGTTGAACCAAAAAGGCACAAATACACTACCCGACAAAAACATAGACGCGGTATCGTTTTTATTTACGAAACAAAGTTTATAGACATTATATAAAATGTAAATGAGGGTTATTAATGCTTGTTATATAAATAGTCCATTTATAGATATTTCTGGGTATTTATTGCTTTATGAGGGTAATTGAGATTTTCCCAGATCAAAATAGGAATTTTAAATGCGACAAAAATTTACACCCTGTGCATTTATTACATTAATATAAGCAAAAATGTTTTAATTTGATACTTCTCTTTATATGCAGTGGTTGCGCTGGTAAAGTGTACACATTTCACCGCGAGAAATTATATTTTAGAAAGTGTTTGCAATATGGGTAGAAAAAAGCAATTTTCCTTGATAAAAAGGGGTAAAGTTCTAGCCTGGCACCAGGATGGTGTTAGTAAGAAGGAAATTGCTCGACGGTTACGAGGAAGCGATCATTCCGTTAGAAATTTCCTAAAAGATCCGGAAAATTACGGCAAACCAAAAGGCCAGGGGCGACCGAAAGCTGTAAGTGAGCGGGATAGACGCATGATATTGCGGTGCGCATCCAATTCTTCTGCGTCGGCGAGAGTTATTGCAGAACAGGCGGGGGTGCAAACGCACGTGCGTAATGTTCAAAGGATTTTAAAGGCATCACCGGTAATAGCACGGAAGAAAATGTTGAGAAAATCGCCACTTTCGGCGAAACACAAAGAAGCGAGGTTGAGATTTGCTGAAGAACACGTATCCTGGAAGAAACAATGGGAAAAAGTTATATTTTCCGATGAGAAACGTTTTAATTTGGACGGACCGGATGGGTACTCGCATTATTATCATGATCTGAGAAAGGAACTAAAAGTGAAAATGACCAGACAATTAGGCGGTGGATCTGTGATGATATGGGCAGCGATTGGATTTCGCGATAAAAGTGAGATAGTGTTTTGCACAAACAAAATGACATCTGTGACGTATAAAGACTTATTGCATGACAATCTTCTACGTTTTGGAAACCAATGGGCCTGGCGCAATTTTGTTTTTCAACAAGATAACGCGCCAATTCATAAAGCAAAAACCATTACTGAATGGTTTAAAGAGAAAAAGATTAAAACTTTACAGTGGCCGGCACGGTCACCAGACTTAAACATTATTGAAAACATGTGGGGTGAATTGGCACGTCGCGTTTATGGCGGAGGCCGCCAATATTTCACGGTACAGGAACTGAAAACTTCAATAGTGACTGAATGGCAGAATATCCCTCAAAATTATGTGTTAAATTTATATAAATCTATTAATAATAGACTATTGGAAGTGATTAAGAACAATGGAGGATCTACGCATTACTGATCACTCATTTGTTGATTTTTGTTTTACATTTGCAACAGAGCGTCTAAATTTTTGTCGCAGAAATTGTTTAAACATTGGAGTCATAATTTATTATTTAGTTCATATATTACTGGAGGAAATATTTTTAAGTTTATTTTACTTCTATGAATAAAAACTTAATTAGATATCTTGCTAATTTCGCAAAGAAATGTTGTAAACCTTAAAACCCTAAAAATATCTTACCGCGGTTAAGTTTTTGTCGGGGAGTGTAGTCCCTTGAAAATACCATTTACGCCTATATACATACTGCCTGCTTCTTCACCCCTAACTACCCTGAAAATCGTGTGTATGTGTTCTGAAATAAATGAATTTAATTCTTCTAGTGTCTTACATCTGTACACAACACTACGCCAAGATTTCTCTAGCAAAAGCAAATATTTATCGTGAGCAATTGTTTATTTCAAAGAGCATCGTAAACGTGGCCATTATATAAGCAGGGTATGTAAGTATTGTTAATTCGTAGTATCCATTCGCTAATTATCGCGATGAATAATGAAAAATAATTATAATAAAATGATTGAATTGATGTAATTGAAATCGACAAATGAATAGAATTTGAAGACGTTTCGACGACATGCTACGAAGTTTGCATACAAAAGTGAGCCATCTTTATAGGAAGAAACGTATGGGCTGGAAGATAGTAATGTAGATCCGATAATATGAGAGGCGTTTTTTGGAGATCGGGAGCGCCCGCTAGCTTCTGAGCAACCCAAATTTAAGAAAGTAAGAAGAAGGAGGACGCTCAGAGAAAAGTTTATGGAAATTACCGGATACGAGCTATACAAGGTGAGCCAAAATTCGATACTTTTAATAGGGAACTTATATTTCTAAAGGAATTAGACAAAAACTGACCCGAGCTTCTGGAGCTCGATTTTAAAGAGAAATCTATTGGTGAAATTCCTATTTTTATACCTTCCTTAATATAAGAGATACAGAGCGTTTTCTTAAAATGTGCAATTTTTAAAAACCCTTGTGACTTTCTTATTTGTGAAAATGCTTGTACAAATTTGCGCATTCCATGGATCGAAACGATATTCCTCACTGGGCATTAGAAGCCATTGCTGAAATTAATTTAGACAATCTTATAGCATCCTCCAAGTGGATATTGAAGTTTAAACGAAGAAATCCAGTAATGTCTAGGGAAATAACAAAATTTGTCCGCCTATAGGCAAGACATAGACGAATTAGAAACCACCGCCAAAGAATTCGTAGTGCGGATGAGGTTTATAACGCAAATGAAAACGGGTTTAATTTAGAACTGCACGCCGGCCGCACTCTAACCTTTAAGGGAAGCAAAACAATCGAAAATGCTGTACAATCTGTAACATCTACAACATATCGGTTGCAGGAAAACTTGTACTACCTTCTTATAGTGTAAAGGAGATTTGGAAGCACATTTGGCCCACGATTTTTGGTACTAATGCTTTCACGTTTTCAAACCATAATATTTTACATTTGTTAGCCATCATATGTTAAGAGTGAGGCTTCCACATCAGGCAAATTAACATCCGAAATTTAGGAAATAATTGACGGTGATGTGTTTTTGCACCGAATAACGAGTCGGACGCGGACAATTCTGCTGCTCAACTCTTATTGTTAGAGTGGCCATTGTTCTATCAACCTATAGAAGCCCTTTGGGGATATGTCACTATATTTTTTTTATTTGTAATAACGGTATAAATTGCAAAAATCCGAAAATCATCGAAATTTCAGGCGTAACCTTCACCCACGAAAGGTAAGACTTCCCTAAAACGGCAATAAGTTTAGAACTTTTCGATCGCATTGTATATTCTGCGGTCGCTGGTTTCGGGTTACCCGTTGCCGTTTGCCGATGTGCCAGCCCATGCCAACCGGAGGAGTTCAACGGCATGGTGAACGTTTGCGCTTGACATTGCGGAGTCAGTCGCCGTGAAAGAGAAACGCCGTGCAGGTATATGCGGTGCGCTCGGGCTGCTCCGCTCGTTATAATTTAATTATTTATAAACTCGCAACCGTGACGTGGAGATATTTTATAATTGCGCGGAATCTAGAATCGCTCTACACGCGCTACATGCACTCTTCGCGACACGGCGCTTCGTCCGATATCATTGTTTAAATCGAAAATGGGCGGCAGAAGAAGTTTCGAGTGGCTCGAAGCATTAAAAGCATTTCAAGTTCAAAACGATTTACAATTCGTATTTCAATGCTTAATAAATCTTATCCGATAATCATGATCGAATTGTTTCTGCGTAATAAACATATTACATTACTACCATTAACGTAGCAAACTAAGTACAAGAACTGGAACTGTACAATTTTTATTTCGTTCTGTTATTGTTGGAATTTTGTATCCGATAATTTACTATCCAAATATCACGTTCTTTTCCGAAACGATTAGGTACAAGTACGGAAAAGTAACAACATTTTACATCTTTATCCAAAAGGAAAATATAAGATGAAACCATTACACACATGGTTCATCATCACGCTGCATTTTACGCCATTACTACTATTAATAATTACAGCATTTATTGAAGAGGAAACTCAATATATGTGCAAACTCTGTACGCTTACAGCAAGAGAAAGAGTAATAATAAAATCCATTTAGTTCGCAACACCTTCAAAGATTACAACGACGATACGCTTTGATGCAATCAAAATCGGAAATGCAAAAATTAATATTATTTGCAAGAAACACATGTAGTTGAACAATAAAGTATTGGCTCCCCTAAATATTTGGTAAAATAATGAAACCGAAAGTAATTACAATATTAATAATGCAGGGTGATGGAGACGAAGGAAATCGAGATGGAATTTGTCCATTTCATTATGTCATGCAACCCCAAACTATAAAAAATCTTTACCATTAATACATTGGCTTTCCAAAGGCAAATACTGAAAATTCAATTTCAACGACTTGTACAATGTAACTAAATTTAGAATTTGGACCAACATCTCCCGGTTTCCAGACGAAGTCCAGTGATTTAAATCTTTTCACGAAGCTAACGAATAATAACTAGTTATTATCTGCAAATATACAGGTCAGGGCAAAAATTCAAAAACATAGTTCTTTCGAATTTATTTTAATATGGCCAAAATAGCATGAATTATTTTTGAACAACATTATCTGGACAAATGAAGGCAAATTTACATAGAATGGATTACCGAATAAGCACAATTCCCATTACTGGAGCAATTCAAATCCCCGCGTATTTAGAACGGAAAAATTCATTGAAGTTGGATTGTCCGCTAATGGTCATAACTTGGATTAACAAGAACATTATAGTTTTCTAAATTACTACTTGGATTATCTACATACTTTATACTAGTTTAATTCTATTTGGTTGCCGATTCTGAATGAGCTAACGAACGGACTGCCGATGTTCCTTAATTAAGAACTCATTCTGTGTATTTTTTGTTGTTTTGATTCAAGCTAACTAAATTGCATACAAAAGTATTTGTAACCAAAGTAAATATGCTGCTCGGGATACAATAATAATGATCGTAGGCAGACATCCGTTACTTTATGGGATTACCATACGGCCCAGGTCAGCAGATTTCGTCGGAAAAATTGAACATGAGAAGGGTAGCAGCAAAGTTTGTGGCGCCACTGTTAAACCACAAACAGAAGAACGTCGAATGAATGTCTGTCGAGAATGGAAAGGACAGCTCTGAACTGAGTAAAATTTTCTTTGTAAGGTGCGTTTATGGGTACGATGCCGAAATCAACCAACAATCGTTGCTATGAAAAACTCCATCTGCATCTCGACCAAAGAAAACCCATCAAGTCCTTGCTAATGAGTTTTTTCGATATTAAAGGGATTATCCAGAAAAAAATAAAGATTAATGCAGAGTTTTATCGTGATGCCCTAAGGCGGCTAAGAAAGGATGATGCGCAGGGCAACCTACTGCTTCCATTTTACAGCAGTTTTTGGCGAAGAACAACATGGCAAGTAACAAGTAGCATTTTCCTCTTTCCGAAGATGACAATCAAATTCCAAAGGATCGGTGTTTGCACTAAAATCGGAACTACTTTGACGGAGATGATTTACATCCTGGTATTTTTCAGTTTTATTTATCCCTATATTTCAGGGATTTTTGGATACCAACTCGCACATCCTATTGTAGCATGTACAAGTCATCTCCAAGGGCTCGAAAAAGTGCGCCTTTGTGTTTTTCTAACACGGCTTCTTCCTTATCAACATAACTACGTGTTAATAATAATAATAATAATAGTTTATTGTCCAACGGCTTCCAGTTACAGGACAACATTATATAAAAAATAAAACAGTAAAAAAACAAAAAAATTGAAGACAAAATAAAAAACAGTAAAAGGAAAAAAAAACTCAAAACTCATTAATTTTACTAAAATTTTACTGAAAATATAGAGTGTGTCGGTTATGCGGCACATAGAAGTAATGAGAGAAAAGGATAACAGATTTGTTCGAGGTATGGGAAGGGAGAAAATAGGAGAAGAACGTGAAGATGTACGAGGAACTAGAAAATTCAAGGAAGAAAGCAAGTCGGGACAATCAAGGACGCCACGCACCAACTTCCAGGCAAAACGTGCACTCTGTGGCTCCCGACGAGAAGCCGCCGTCTGCATCCCATGAAGATGGCGAAGAGCACCATAATCGATGTTCCGCCCTGGATAAATTCCATCAATCTTGAAGGATAAGAATTTGAGAAATCTCCGTTGAATCTTCTCAATTTGGAGTTGTAGATAGATGTAGTGCGGTGACCAAACAGGTGAAGCATATTCGAGTTTGCTTACAACAAAGGTATAAAATAAAGTTTTGAAAAGGGATGTATTCTCAAAGTATCTGCAGGTGCGAAAATAACTCCAAGATCGCAAAATTTATTAACTCTCAGAAGTGCTTGGCTGTTAATGGAGTAAGTGGAAGGAATTGAGTTAAATTTCCTTGTGAATGACATGTAACAGCACTTGTTCACATTGACTAGCAGCTTTAAAGAGGCAAACCAATCGGTGATCGGATTAATGTTACGCTGTAGCTCAATAACATCATTCCCGTTCTTAATAGACATAAATATTTTTATATGAAACACAATGGTTTTTAGGATTTTTAAAGTAACGATCTTGTAGTGTGTAGATGCAAGTACCAACATTAATTTTGCTTTCTTCTGGCAAAGATATCTTCTTTGAAGATGAAATGGTTATAAAACTGTTTACTCGACTTTCCTAAATTCTTCTAAATAGCAACATAAAAGAACCGCTTGACGTTTTTTAATAATCTACACTCGAATACAATAACAAAACTATATAATCACAATTATTATTATTATTTGCAAATTGCGGCAATGAATCGAGATACAATTTAGTCAAACGGTTGTAAATAATTCTTTCTGAGATGTCGTAAAGTCGTAGACGTAAGTCGTAAACACAATAGGGTGGGCTAATTAATAAAGGTTTAAAATAGTTCCTCGAAAGACAAGCCCCGTGGACTATGCAGAATACTTCACAAAAAGTTTGTAACTACTCCCGGTTCAACCGGAAGTATTTCGTGGGCGAAAATACTTTAAATTAATATTCTAAAATTGCAGAATTTCGTTCATAATAACATCATTAAAACTAACGGATTTCGTGAAATATCCTGTATTGTTGGATGTAAAATTACATTTGCCAAGGTTTTATTAATTTGTAAATTCTATTTTCTGTGAAGTTTTCAAATTTTATTTAAAATAAAACCAAATGCACAGGATTTACGTGTTTACGTTAAAATTTCTTTACGGAAAGGCTACGCTTATCATATCAGCAGTGAAACACACGATTACCATTTTTTAAAAATCTGCGATTTCTACACGCGACCGATGTTTGAAAATATGCAACAAAGTATATCAGCATACGTTGTATACATACCTTTATTTACCGTTGTTTTGCAGCAAAAATACATAAACAAGACGTAATAATTAACAGCGAACTTCAGAATTGACGTAACAACTTATATTTCACTTGCAAATAAAACTTATATAATACGGATTTTTTACATAGGAATCTTACATATGCGATATATCAAGTGACATAATCCGCATAAACTCACGCTTCGTACATTCATACAAGATAATTCCTGTTTATGAGATCGGCCTGTGGCATGCGCCTGTATAGAAATACGCAAATCAGAAGCGTCGTGCAAAAAATAGTACGTATTGCAACTAGAAACGTGATATGTAACTATATAGGGTGTCTCAATAAAAATGGGGAATTTTATACAGAAAATGTTTGCAATTAAAACAGTGAAATTTCTGTGGGTCTGTCTTTCGGGTGATGTCGTGTAGTTAATATTTTACTTGACGTTTCGCTGATCATGCTGTCAGCTTCTTCAGAAGATTTCTAAAGACTGCTGTTGTTGTCTTTTGCTCCTCGTTATATATCCTATTTCTGTTCCGCTTTGCTGATCCATAACCGTTGTGCTTTGCTGAGCCATAACCGTTCTGCTTTGCTGATCCACAACCGTTCCGTTCCGCTGAATCGCGTCGTTCGTTGTATGACGACTCCGTAGTGCTAACCTCCACGTGTTGCTGATCTTGTATCCATCTTCGCGATTGAAGTTGTTGGTGTTCTTCATTATTTCTCTGGATTCGCGTATTATCCTCGGGTAGTAGTGGCTGGTCCTGGCTAATACCTTAACGTCGCTGTAGGTTATGCGGTGGTCTCCTTGTTGGTGCAGGTGTTCTGCTACTGCAGATTTTT
Organism: Oryctes borbonicus; assembly: GCA_902654985.2. Taxonomy (NCBI): domain Eukaryota; kingdom Metazoa; phylum Arthropoda; class Insecta; order Coleoptera; family Scarabaeidae; genus Oryctes; species Oryctes borbonicus. The sequence goes on along the minus strand of LR736881.1, from coordinate 102,057 downwards.
CAATATGCCTAAGGCGTGCGTCTCTCTCGTGTTCTTTCATTCTGCATTGAATACTCCGTCCTGTTTGACCGATGTAGCTTTTGCCACATTGGCATTTCAGTTCGTATATGCCTTTTGCTCATAGTTTTGGTAACACGTCCTTGTTAGGAGGAAGTAGCTGGTCGATTTTGGTCACCGTATTGAAACGTGTGGTGATGTTTTTTTCCCTTAGGGTCTTTTTTAGCCTGCCGGCCTCCGGCTATGTATGGAAGGTACGCGTATCCTGCTGGTTGTTGTTGGTCTTCGTCTTTTCTCTGCTCTCGTGGCTTCCTTATATCTTTTGTACTGTAGCCGTTTTCCTGCAGGGCGTTTTTGACGTGTTGTATTTCGCTATTCCGGTGGTTTGTCGCTGATTTTCTCCGCTCTTCTTAATAATGGGTTGATGAGGGATCTCTTCTGTTGAGGATGGTGGTGAGATGTTGCATGCAGGTACCGGTCTGTGTGGGTCTTCTTACAGCGAAACGTCAAGTAAAATATTAACTACACGACATCACCCGAAAGACATTTCTACTGTGGATTACGGTCGTGAAAGCCTACACTCAACTATCACTTCTTTATATTGCTTATTATTAGCATATACGATTTCCCAAAGATTCTCGATGGGGTGCAGGTCGAGTGAGCGAGCTGGCCTTCGCTCCTAATAACAGGATTTTCGTTTGATGAAACCACTCCTTTGTTCACCTGGAAGTGTGGAACTGTGTTGCTTTGCTGAAATATCCAATCTTACGACGGCAATTACTCAGCAAACATAGAATTAATTGCTCCAGAAATAACATATATGTGCAATTCGTATCAATAATATTTCCAACCATCCACACCATCCAAATTAAATTTGTTCTATAGCATTCTTCCATTGATGGTTCCATCCCATATGGTTCTGCATAAATTTTAGTTTTGCTTGTTTGTGTTTTTCCGTTAAGAGTGATTTTAAACCTTTAAAATCAAATTTTATTACTAGAAGAGAAGCTAACCGAAGTATGGGTTTATTTTTGTTTGTTCGTTCTCGGTTAGCAACTTACCTCTTAGCATTTTAGAAACTGTTATGTATACTTTGTTGTGATATGGATTTAGCAATAAATAAACTTTTTAAGATGTTTAGGAACTGGCTTGTACCGAAAGGCAAAACCTGACTTCATACTATATCTATTATTGTAGTTGGTTGTAGTTGGATTCTTTGTATACACCTTTCCCTTCCAAGTATCCACATAGGAAATAATCGGAGGCGACCAAATCAGAGAGTTCGTGGTGGCTATCGATATCACAATTTCAGAAAAACTTTCTCGCGAAATTTACATCGTAGCCCGAGCTATGTGTTATGTGGCACCATCATGCTGGAACCACATATGCTGCAGGCCCAATTGATTCAATTTGCCCACAACTAAGTTTTCTAGCATGTCACGATAATTTTACCAATAACTGTCACAGCATCACCTCAAAGAAATATGGCCTATTGATGCCGCTGGCCCAAGTCGCTCATCGGTGCATTGGTCATTGTTGTATCAGCTGACGATTTTCAATGCCCCAGCAGCGGCTATTTTGTTTGTTAACAAAGGCAAACCAATGGAAATGTGCCTCGCTGGTCATGAAAATTTTTTGCCAAAAATTGAGGTCTTATTCTCCTGTAGCCCTTGTATCAATTGAATTTTATGAGGGAATAAATGCAAATCTGTTTTGAGGATTGCTAACAAACATGTTGGAGGCATTCTGAATTCCAGGCCACGGCGTCGATAAGAGGCGGCCTTCACGAATACTCTGCGTCAATATTCTTTGGCGCACGTTGGCTGCGTTTACGCTAAGACTTTGCTTTATCTCCCGGTGCAAAATGGAAATTTTGAAAATTATTCATTACACAGCGAATGCTTGACGTGCTTAGCACCTGATTAAAACTCACGCAATTTTCTTTGCGTATTCTTACTAGCGCCTAACCTAAACCTAATCAACCTTATTTTGGGGATCATCATGCAAATTTAAAGTTTTGAAAACTCAAAGTGAACGGTTTAAAAAACGGACACGATAAGGTGACTTAACAAGTTGGTTCAAAAAGATTGAGAAATGTAGAGAAAAGATTCGTAAGCCAACCATAAGATGGTCAAATTAAGGAGACATGTTTGCACATTGTCTCTATTTTAATTTTTTTTTTCTACTTTTCATCTAAACCTTTCAGGCGAATCAGCACACTCTTGCACACGCTTTTTCAGTTCATTTCTCGATCACTTCTTCTATCACTTTTTGGTTTTCTATCTTTCTAAGTATTTTTTTTTGGCCAACCTGTTGAAATTCCAATTTGAACCAGGTTGGACAATATGGTAAATCCAGACTTTTTAAATGACCATCACTTGCAGTCTTGTAACTGTGAATTGATCCAGTTTGCTTGTTAGAAAATCTATACGATTTGCAACAACTTTGCAACTACAATTAAAACCTTGAACGCCGATTAATGGGTAGGTAATTTTCAAAAACAACATCTTAAAATGCGTAAAACCATAAGGTTTCCGTTGAAAGCTATTCAAGAGCGTTGGTATGCTAATTTTTGAGCATTTAATTCAATTACCTGCTTGCACGCAAATATGATAGTTTCCATATGTTAATTCATATAAAAGTAAGTACGGAGAAAGTTTGTAGCAAAAGGAAAATCAGCGATACACGTGCGTAACACTGGAAGCGGGTACAGATCGGATAGGGGAAATCGGCATTTGGAAACGCGTAATAATGAATAAAGTAGCCGGAAAGATAATGAATGAACCTATAGAAGGAATGGAAATAAATCGGTATCCATTAAGTAATCGGCTAATTTACTTTAAAATCATTTTCTTGAAAATCCAAAGTAAAAATATCGCTGGTTATGTGAAGCTATGGTAAACGTTAGTTATTTGTTACCTGTTAGACAAAAAGAAAGCGTCAGTACGTGATATTGCAAAGTCATTTGATATTGAAAAAACACGAGCGGACGAAATACTGAAAAATAAAGAAGATATCCGAAAGAAATGGCAATATGGAATCGATATAAACTTGAAGAAGTTTTTTAATTGTGAAGGTTGAAAATTGAAAAAACCTGTTTTGGATGGTTTATAAAAGGCAGAAGTCAAAACGTTCTTGTAGCAGGACCGTTGGTAAAGACCAAAACTAAGCAAATAGCAGAAAAACTGCGTGCATTAATATTTCAATCTCCTAATGGATAGTTGTAAAATATTAGTTTCGAGTACGTCTCAGTAGCACATTGGTCAATTTATAAAAAAAAACAGTCATGTTTCTTGGTTACCGCCCAGAGAATATGAATGCAGATAAAAATGAACCTTTCCACGTTACCAAATAAAATCTTAGCGTGGAAATCAGAAAAGGGTACAGGCAGTAAATTGTCCAAGGAAAGATTAAGTATTTTGTTTTGGGTCAATGATGATTGGGAAAGTGGCTCGTCTACAAACATTAACACTGCACCCAAAGATTTATCAGGCGCGTGGAAACCAAACAAAGAGGCATGGATGACACGTGACATTATGGCCGAGTGATTAATTGAGTTAGACAGCATAATCCTTACGCCATTCTACTCTTCTACAGGGTGTATGGCGTTGGTCTTTTACAAATTTATTTCCATAGCTTTCTATCTTGCGTGTATTGTTGCTTTTCATCCCATTTGTCTCTTCTCCTGACCGCTGAACTTCTTCCGACTACGTTCCCCTTGTCCGGCCTCTAGCTACCGAGTTACCATGATGTACATAACAGAAAACATCAAAAAATGCTTAGAAACAATAAGCAAAAAAAAGCGAAAATAAATTCCTCATGGTACTGATGAAATCATTTACGGCAAACGCAGTTTCCCAAAGCGTTGCTTGAAAAACCTACCTCATATCGTGCGCAGCAGAAATTGAATTCATACTGCGCAGACTTTATCTCTGAAAGAGATGGTTTCCAAGCTCTAAGAGTTTGGTAGTGAATCAAATACATCTTTTAATTATTACTCTAGGTAAGGCACATCCCCAGTTCCTCGAGTAAAAGTAACGAGTACTGTTCTAGCCTAGGCCTAGTCTAGGTTGATGCATTTCAGATTCGCGAATTCCCTCGCGTTAAAGAATTCGAAAAAGGTTCATTGCAGAGTTCCCCGGCTCTAGTAACCGAACATACCAACTAAATAATCACGTCTGCCGAATTTTCGTTCAGTCCCGCCAATCAGCTTTTATTGTAAATAATTTTTATTATTAATTTAATTATATTTAATTATTAATACTCAGTATCAACTAATAACATTAAAACAAAATTCAATGCTAATAAAAGCTTTTATTAAACTATATACAAAAAAAATACCACGTGCAAAAAAATGTCTTTCGTGGCGAAAATTTTAAAAATACAAATGGCACAAACAATTTTTGCACGTGCTATAACACATCATTTCTGCATAGGTTACAAAGAGTCTCCAAAATAAAAAGTAAATACCCTTAACATAAAATAAAAGAAAATACAGAAGGGAACCGCATAAGCCCAGAGGTGATAAATTTAAAGATTTTTGGGAGATCAATTGTTCTTGTTTTATGTAACAGTATTAAGCCTAAAAATAATATCCCGCTTAGGGAAGTAGCATAACTATAGATCGAGGAAAAATATTAAGCATAGTAGTAACCAGATAAAATATTAACAACCGCTGAAGTTGTTTCTCATGTTCCATCAGAAATATTTATCCCTAGCGTCATCTAACGGACTGATACCGAACAAATCTAATGCAATACAGAAAATAAGGATAGAAGCGGTTAATGAATGAAATATTTCCTAATTTTGATCGCCCACGAAAGTTACAATTAACCTAGTTAGGAGACAAAATTAGGAACAGTATGCCGATCTATATTGATTTTACTCTAGTGTTTTTGAAGAAACATTAATAGTAAATAGGACAAGAAAGCCGGCTGTTTGGCTACATGCACGAAAACTTTGTATATATACATATGGCAAACTATTACCTGAGGATCACATTAAATCTATCATTATATGTAAACTAAACCAAATAAACCAGAAAGCCAACTATCACCTCCAAAACTAAATCAATGTAAGATATCATTGATTTAAACATTTTAAAATTTACTGTATAAGTAAGTAAATATATTCAACGGTTTCTTCAAAAAAATGCGTCTATGCTATTGCTAGATGGTAAGTACAATTCTAAATTACATGGCCTTAAAAAGTACATATTCTAAAATAATAAATTTTGATATAAATAAAATTTTAAAATAAAAATATTTTTCAAACAAAGTCACAAAAACAAAACAATCTTTATATACAAAAACAGGTGATTCCTAAGAAGATATCAATTAATTAATTAATTAAAAATTTTCATTCAATCTCTAATGGATATTCTTCAACTTCTTCACACATTCTATTAAATTCCTCCGCCCATTTGTCCACCTCTTGTTCCTAAAATAAAATAAAACATTAAATAAGTATTATTATTGTACATAAGCATGGATGTTGTACGAGTAGAATCGTTTCTGTTAAATTTTAAAGGAATTTAACAGTCAGCCACGAATGCAGATTTTAAAATTCTGAAAACTATTATAAATAACACCGTTAGTGTAACTTAGTTCATTGTAATTTTCTTTAATTAACTGTATTGTTCAGTTTGTGTCACGTATCAAAACGAACAAGCTCGAATATCAGGCAGTCAAAAAATTCTTAACAAAACAAGGTAAATCTCCAAAAATGATTCATGAAGGAATGTTGCCACTATTTGCGAATAAACAAAATTGTTTAAGCGTGACATGATCACTTCCGATGTTATTAAAAAAACCAAGTGTTTGGTCCTGGAGGATACAAGATGAAAGAAGTGGCAATTAGCAACTTTAGGAATTGCAGAAACCACAGTTTTCAGATTTCTACACAAATACATTGGAATAATAAAAGTTAGTGCAAGTGTCCGGATAGACGTGTGAAAAACTTTTGGCGCGTTGTGGAGACGAAACAGATTTAATTACCAATCGACTTGTCATCGAAGATGAAACCTGGGTCCCATAATGACCCATAATGTCAAAACAAGAATCGATGCAGTGGCATATTAAGGGCTCCAGTCCTTCCAAGAAGTCTAAGGTCTCCCCTTCCACAGGAAAAACAATAGCAACTACTTTTTGGGATTATGAAGGAATTTTCATGATTGTATAGTACAGTAGTACGAAAACTGACGCAAGGTGTCCTGTTCCTCCACAATACTTTGCTGAATGTGGCTTTATAGAAGTTGACTATCCCCTTGTAATCCAAATCTAGCACCCTCTGACTATATGTACGATGATGAACTTACAGCGGCTGTTATACGATATTTTACAAACAAACCAGCTTTTTTTTTTCAAATTTATTAAAAATGTAATTGAAACGATGTAATACTTGTATCCAACAACAAGGCGCTTAGATTGGAAAACATATTTATTGCTGTTCTAATTTTTTATTCTTTCATACCTACTCCGAGAATATAAGAACGACCCCTGGCATGAGTACATAAATGCTTAAAAATTATACATGTATTCTGCAGATGTAAACAGATAATACCTAAATAAAACGACAATGTCCTCCAATATGCTGAAAAGTCGTTAACAATTCATAGTTGCAAAGATTAATTTATCAAAAGTATTTAACTTTGACAGTTAACAATATGTTTACGTTTTCAAGTGAAGTAGTACGATATGGCAATAATTCCAGATACGTCGCGTCGTAATAACCAATTCTCGACTTTCTCTGATTAAAAAGATCGTACATTTTTACTACCTGCAATATTTCCTTTGCTTTGTTCACATTTTTTCAACTTATACACTATAAACAAGGTATTTGCAAGTTAGCCACAACAGTGCTATACACAACTATTCACTTATGTTGCTAATTGACTGCTTTAGCATGTGCAAGAAATGTAATCGGACTAGCTCATGCTTGAATAAAATCAGCAAGTTCTAACTGAAATCTAGTTTAGAAATTTTTTAAGACAATGTAATTCAAGCTTAATAGGATTCGACAATCAGGGGTCCCTCTGGGACCACACAAAAGCGAGATCAGTATTGCCGTTTCAGTGCATTTGTATCGAATTTCGCTAATTTTCACTACGTTGTGCTATTTTTAGTCATATCTGTATGAAGACTATCCAAAATATTTGTCCAATTGGAAGATATTCAGAAAAAATATATGCGTGTAAGTTTATGGAATCCGAAAGCTTGCGCCTTTTTTATTAAGTTTTTGAATTCGCAGCTGAGCTTTCTTTGCTTTTCCTTTTGTTTTAGAAATGTGAATTACTTTGTTGTTAACTACAATTAAATAAATTAATGTTACACAATAATTAATTAACCAATTAGATTATTCGTTTTATTTTATACATATCACGAATATCGTATATTTTTAAAAAACTTTGTATACATTGTAGAAATGGTATATTGCCTCTTTAACTAACCACGTTATAAAAAAATACAATTTCTCTCAGCCGGCTAATAGATACAATTGCACAGGTTATTTATATCTGCAGAGATTAAAGCATTGGCGTGCTTCATAAGCAACAATATAGCTGCACGGTTGTTCAAGGTAAATTAAAAAAATCTCCGTCTCTTAAGAGAGAATAGAAATGTAGACACGTATATTACAAATTCTTCCATTTAGTTGCCTCTCTTTACAATTCCTTTCCAAGGCGGCGCTCCTGTTCATAACAATAAGCAACCATCTGAACAGTGCATTTTCGAGACTACACATGGGTACTAATGGTCCTATAAGATGACCAGCTCTTTCTTCTTTGATTACTTTCTTTTGAGATATTTAAAATGTAATCTACGATGCACCTTCGAGAAATGTCGAAGAATTAAAAAAAATTATTACAATCGCTTATGACAGCATAACGCCAGAAACTTTATACAAATGTAACCAGCGCAGCCTTAATTACACGTTATCAAAAATATATAGCATGTAATGGAGGATTTTGTTTTCATATTCTTCTTTTAAATTTTAAGCACTTAATAATGTAACATGTTTAATCTGACTTTAACGTATGTTTCCGTTTATCTTTTTAGTTAACGACACCAAACGGCGTCAAAGTTTTCAAACCATTCTCCGTTAAACACGCATGTAAACCCTCACTATGCATTTACATGAACTGATTAATAATGAAAAAAAGACTTTAAAATGTGATTTTCCAAATACACTATCGTCTAGAAAGGTATGAACACTAGTTTAAATTTTAAAAAAATCATAACATTTATTCTAACATATTTCATTTGTTATAATATCACTGTTCCTTAGTAAAGTTCTAATTTGCCATTCTATCCAATTTAAGGATTATCCATGCAATATTTTAGAATCATCTGTTCTTGGAATAATTATCTGCTTGTCGTTTAGAGACCATTATAAATGCGTAAAATATTATTGATAAGGAGCCGCTTGTACATAAATTTATTGAATTCCAAGCAGCATACGTGGTGTTCCACTTAAAATAAGCGAGTTATAGCATCTTATGGGTTAATATAAGTAAATAACCTTTTATATCGCCCTATATCATCAATGTTACTTTTCTTTTACTTCGTACAGCATTACATCGTATTCGGTACAAAACCAAAAAATTTCAGCCTCGTAACCTAAACACTTTCTCAGTTATTGACCTACCATTCCAGAATAAAACTTCAAAATTCATTAAAATCTGTTTTTCTGAAAAAATATACAGGATGTTCTACTTTAAACAACCAAGATGACATTTATTTCCAGCATAACCGGAAATAATTCAGAGTTGCCAATATTCTTATTTAAAGAATCAGTATCAAAAAAACCTCAAAAATCAATTTTCTGCATTCGGCTGATAATAATTCACAGTATTTGGCTAATCGACAGTTTGATCACCATACCCTGCTATGGTCTAGGGTTAATTTTATTTTAAAATGTGTGTATGTTATTTAATGAATATGCTTTTTAAGCAAGCAGGTGTTCATACTTCAATGAACTATAGTGTAAATAACTTCAAACAATAAAATACCTGATTCTTAGCTTTTTTATTATGTTTCTTTTTTCTAGGATGAATCTGTTCATTTTCATCATCTTCTTCCAAATCAATTGAATGTTTCCTTACACGTCGCTTACGTGCTCTCTCATATTTTTTTGGCGCATCCTGAAAATAAATATAAATTAAGACTGGTTTACCTTGTTTGGGTAAAAATGCTTACATTACGAATGGGTTCTAAATCTTCAAACAGCTTCAAAGACGATGAGAGTATTTCTTCCCCAATAGCATTACTATCTTCTTCATCTTTATCCTTTTCCAAATATTCATTATCTAAACTCGCCGAATCCTTGTTCTTGGCAAAATTCATATTTACTGCTTTGTCTTCCGAAGTATTGGCAACCATTAGGTAATCTTCTAGTCTCATAGGCTTTCCAAACAACCACACACATTTCTTTGACTTCTGTAATCCGTTATCCCCGTTATCCCTGTTAGATGAACTATCAAAACCAAAATAAGTCACTTGCATTTCATCGTTTGAATTTTGATTATTCCTCAATGTTTTAGCAGGACTATTATTGGCGATATTTTCTGAATTATTAACTCGTTCACCCAATATCTGTCTTTTTGTTTTGTCGACAAGCTTTCCTTTAAGCGGTGTGTCTTCTATTCTTAAAAATAGATTCTCTTTATCAGGTGAACGTTTGAGAGACTTCTTTGTAGAATTCCTAACCGATTTAATCGGGCTGAATTCATGTATATCATATAAAGAACTTTCAATTACATCAGGACTATCAACCACACTTTTTCCATTTACATAGGAAAGAATACTAGCTTGTTTGGTATTTGAAGAGGTGTTATTCTTTGGAGTTTTATTCCCTATTAAAAATTTCTCTGTTGTTACGCTATCTATTACCAAATCCTGATTATAGCTTGGAAGCGATGTTTCTTTATATTGTAAAAACAATGGATTCCGTCTAACTTGCAAATCAGATCTCCATGGTGTAGACTTTGCTTGTGGGGAATCTAAGGTATCCATTTCGAATGATTCAGTATTATCTTCTGTTAGTAATGCATCAAATGGATCTTTCTCATCGGTTTTGTGATGCAAATTGGTATCTTTAGCACTGGTAGATTTGGTTTTCTCGTTTTCTCTGTTCATTTCATTTCTAGCGTATTTAGTCAAATCGATATTTTGGAAGATATTTATCCTATTAGCAGGTACTTTGTTTGCAATATTTATACTTGTTGATCTGTTGTTTGTACATATCTCCAGTTCTAAGGGAGCTGTATCAAAATCACTTAGGTCTGATCCATTGTCATGAACACCAACGTGAACAGGTCCATCGGGCTTAGTATGCAATTTACCTCCGATTAAATTTAATGCCTGTTTATGTTCTAGATTATTTTCATCGCCCCTAGTGTCCTTCTTTCTGCGTCCATCATTTACATTAATATTCTTAGTAGTAGCCTCCCTCACAGACTGTAACTTTTTCTGATTAGTTTTAATATTAATCTTTCTTCGTCTCCTTAACTGTTTCTGTTCTTTCTCTTCAATTTTATGCATAACTGTTTTCATCTCCTTGTCATATATTCTTGAATTCATGCTACTTTTTTTTCGCCTCTTCTTCTGCTTCTCTGAATCTGAATCAAACTCATATACATCCTTCCTTTTATCCTTTCCTTCGTCAATCTTATGTTTATAAACTGGTATATGTTCTGTGCTTGTTTGTTTAACGTCCTCATTCAACAGGGAGGAGCCCCTATGTATTTTAGCATAATCAATTCTTTTAAGTTTCCGTAAAGAAAACCTTTTATTTTCCTCTTTAGTTTCCATTTTATATTTCTCGTTTACAGTACAGGTCTCTTCAGGTAAATTTATTACGCAACATTCCTTTAAGTATTTACTCGCAGTTGCAGATGATAATTGTTGAAGACAAATATGTGAAGAATTAAAATTGCTACGCTTTATAATTTCATCAATGGATATATTCGGTATTAGTACAAATGGTGAAAGGTTCTTTACATCTGCACTACCAATTTGAGCATCTAAGTCATTCATTTTCCATTTTTTCTTTAAGTTAAATCTTGTAACATGTTTATTGGTACTCTCACAATTTTCCCGGGCATCAATAACCTTATCTTTGCCATTGTATGGTGTAATATGAGATGTTTTTAATAAATTAGTCTTGTCATTTAAAGGTCTTCTTAATCTCACCTCGGGAGTCTTCTTTCTATTTTCTATGTTATGTTCTTCCTGATTTGTTTGGTTAAAACGCTGCAAACTTCTTCCCATGTCAGTAACATATTAAAACATCACCATAACATCACTTAAAACAATGTAAATGAAGAATCACTTTCACACTAAAATAATGTTTTAAATAGAAAATGCAGTATTTGGTTTCTCACTTGAAATTATTGAATTATTTAACACAATCACTACAATAAACAAATATAAAACCGCTCAAAACTGAAAATTTGACAGCACGATTCAGTACTGCCAATCACACACCCCAAATATATTTATTTTTGACAGTTCGTACTCTCCTAATTAGGAATATTAATATAGACAATATAGTCGAAATTAATTAAAAATTAGAGTATATTATACTGCTTTATAACTTACCTTTTAATTATTGGTATTTCTTTAAATCCGCCTAGTGTTTTTTCATTTCTAACCAAATCTTAGGCGCGATTATGATATTTCTCCGTTACATTCCCGAATGTCAAAACAATAGAAATTCCGCGATTTTCCAGAACAAATTGTATAAGAGATCTCTTTTCTCTAATTTATAATAAACCTGAAGAACTAAGAGATGGGAAGTTATGGAAACGCTATAATGGCTGGATTCATATGCAGATTGTGTTCAGAACAGAAGAAATGTGTGATACACTTGTATAGCGTTAAAGCGAAGAAATTATCGTTACTGAAAAAGATCAAGCTCATTCCAATTAAAGTAAAACCACGAATACACGTTTTTTATTATAAATATAAATTGCGATCTTATTACAGGTAGATAAATATGACAAACTGCCAAAAACTATATGCCAAAGTTGCATAGCAAAGCTAGATATGCAATATCACCTTATCCAACAGATTAGGAAGAGTGCCGATATTCAAAGAACGCATAGATTGTTCCATGTAAATATTCTAAAACCCTAAAATAAAATTACTTCATCTCTTTAATTTTTTTTTAGAACAATGGTAGGTGTCCTGTCGAATGTCCGTTGCATGGAATTTACGGAGAACTAGAGGCAGAACGAAATGATATAGAATGCGTAGAAGATGTTAGAAATCAAAATGAATTGAATGATGAAGAATCGGGAGATATTCAAGTTGGAGATGTAGAAATACTAGAAAACGATACATATGAAATGTTTAATACAAGCGAAGCAGATAGTGTTCATGAGAATGAAACAGTTTACGCGGTAAATGATCTCATTTAAGATATATTTTCATTTGACTATTGTCTAAATGCCCTTTTAATAACGAAGTAATCGCGATTTAATTTGTTTTGGAGGTTATGATTTTTGTCGTTTAGCATCCAATCATTTTGTTGTGCTTCCATACAACACGTTTAATTTTCTATTTCTGCAAGAAATCTGTACTACGCCCTCATAACATTTAATTCACATATAAATTATATCGCTACAACCGGATTAAATTTATACATGCATTGTTGCTTTATCATCCTTTATATTACTAATGTTGAGTTAATTTAACTATAAATTAGTGTGATACGTGGTTATTTAATTGATGTAATTTTTTTAAATAGATTATAAAAATAGTTTATGCTGTACTTCGAAGTTCTGTAAATACATTTTTCTTTTGTATTTTTATGATTAGTTATATCTTGTATTTAGAAACCTCATGTTAAAAAGATATTAGGGGAAGAAATATCAATATATCAAAATACTGGCAATAAGGATCATATTCGCCCAAGGATACACCAGCATTGATCAAGTTACTCGTAGTGTCACCTGCATGCCTTAACTTTTATTCTATTTATTATATGTTAAAATGCGCAATATCTTCAGAATTTTTACAATTAAACAGAAACGCGTAAATAATAAAGAAAAAAACAATTTCCAGTAAACAAGCTAGCCCTGTATATGGTTACTTATACATAAAAATGCACTCTAAGAGGAATGGATAAATAACAATACTGTTTTAATTTGCAGTACATCCATGTTACGTTTGGCAAATAATCCCACCCCCACTTGTTGGTAAAGAGACATTGCCCGAACAACCCTAGCTAAGCGAATCTTGCATACGAGCGGATTCGCCTTCATATATTCTACAATTTCACCAGCAACACAGAACAGCTTGGCAAATAATCCCAGCTCTACTTTTTGGTAGAAGGATTTTGCTCAAACAATCCTAGCTAAGCAAACTTTTTGCATACGAAGTGATTGACTTTATATTTTGATCACTTCAGTGCCAATGTTAATTGTGAAATGTTTCACATTTTCAGACTTGTTTCCATCCTTTAAGCGCTCTGGCAAATAATTCCACTCCAACTTCTTAGTCGAAGGACATTACACGGATGATCCCAGCTATGCTAATTTTATTGTACACGAACTGGTTCGCTTTCATATGTTGATCAATTTCATCGGCAACGCTTCACGTATTTGGACCTTTTTCTACACTTAAGACTGCGTAACAAATAATCCCATCCCTACTTTCTCGTAGAGAGGTATTACTCAAACAATCCTACCTAAACGAATTTTTTGTACACGAACAGATTCGCCTTCATATGTAATATCAATTTTATCGGCAACGCTAGTTACCAAATATTTAGCATTTTAAAACCTTTTTCGACCTTTAGAATGATTTGGCAAATAATCCTATTCCCACTTTTTAATAGAGGGACACTACCCGGATAAACCCAGCCAAACAAATTTTTTGCACACAAGCTGATCGTCTTCATATTTTGATCAGTTTCACCAGCAAGGCTAATTGCGAAATGTTTTACATTTTCAGACGTCTTTCACTATTTGAATGGCCTGGCAAATAATTGAACCACCAGTATTTTATAAAGGAACGTTACCCGAACAACGCTAGCTAAGAGAATCTTGTGCTGGCCAGTTATTCTTTCGTAACTTGACCTCTTAATTGTTTTAAAGTTTCACATGGAATTTCGGGTTTTATTTTTTCTCTCTCACTTCCTACCTCAATAACGGGGTGCAAGTGTTTGCGCCTTGACCGATCTGTAGAAAGAACGATTTATGACGGATGTTCCAACAAAAATCACAAACTAGTCAGACGTGATTCGATTGGCAAAAAAAAACAAACTATTTTCTGACTGATTTCAAAGGATAGACTTGACTCTGACTAGTTTGTGATTTCTGTTGAGACAAAGCTTTGTGCGCTTTATTTTTAGTAGTAGATTTTCAGCTATCTATATATTTGTTACTCTGTAGAAGCGTTGCTGGCAACGTCCTTAATAATTTAACAATAATTTAAACAATCATATGGAGAGAAGGGAAGTTGGTAGGCAACAGTTAGCACGGTAACTCAACGTGTAAAATTATCGTCCTAAATGTTGCCTACCACCTTTCTTTCTCCTCAAGAAGCCCCTTATGATTGTGGGCGAAACGTCGAGTTTTCGTTTAACCATGACACGGTCCAAACTCGGAACACGTTTAGCTGTAACTGACTCCGGCCGTGGAAGCCTACGTTATTATTGCTTTTACCACTACTTTCAAGAATTAGAGAAATGTTACTTGTGTGTGGGTAAATCTGTAATTAAATGAGATCATGTTTATTTAATTATTGTACTATATTATTTTTTAAAACTTTTCAACTACGTAAATATAGCAATTTCCTATAAAATATTTAGTAATTGAATAATAATAGCAAGGACCGTGGGATGGTATAGCAAATAACATAACAAAGCTTAAATCCATCCAAACATCCACTCTATGTTTATTGCAATATCCATTTGCTCAAGCTTTTTTTCAATTACATAAAAATTTTCTGCATGACAATCGCAATTCACTACGAACATCAATCCATTTTCTTCATCTTTAAACTTTATTATAACCTTTCGGATGTTTTGGAGTTTTCGAAGCTATACAATGCCCTCTACATAACATTGTATTTTAAGAAGGGTCCCATCTTCCATGGTACAGTCTATAGCCATAATCTCACGTTTAAACGTTACATCATGGTAAATCTGCCGTATTTAAAGATCGATGCATAGTCTTGTTCTAAGCGCAATCGCACAATAAAATACACATCTCTAAACATGGAGTATTTTTACTCAATAGTATATAATGTTTTGAGTTTTTGCATAGTCGCCCAATTATCATACTTTCATCAAAACTGGTGCTAAATTCAGCACCTCTTAGGAAACTTCCATAATTGGACAAAATTTCTTCTATTCATTGAAGGGACATAATGTATATAAGAGAAATCACGGCGACATGCCGCAGAAATAATGATTACAAGCTAGATCATATGCAAAGTGATTATATACATCGTCTTTTTTAATTTTTTTTGTTGGATATAAGGATGTCAAACATTTCCATTAGTATTTTTCTAAGGTGTTCATCATCTATGGTTAATTGTTGGGGGCACGGTACAAGAAAACGACAACTCTGAAAGGGATAAAAACAACACGATTAACAATTTATAATGATTTCGTAAATTCTATAGGGCTGCATTAATAGACATGCACACAATTTTTGAGTAAAAGCGGGCTACAAAACATGACTGTCTGTCAAATTTGAACAAACTCTCTTGTCTAATTTAAAACAGGCGATGATGAGAGCACTTTAAAATCCCTCAAAAAAAATATAGTGACAATGCTTAAATATGAACGTAAATAAATATGCACCAGAAATTTAAATATTACTTAATAATACAATCGTAAGTTGAAAATGATCTTTTGTTTGAATATTTACCATTTACCATCTTTTTTAACGCCAAAGAGGTTGAAATGTTCTTCTGTATAGCAGGAAATCTTTATAGGTTATGTTTATGTTACATTACCCGCCATCTTTCTTTTTATATGTTACTTTGGCACTATTCCGGAATACAGCTTTCAAGCCACTATATAATCTGCAAACACAATCTCGCTGGTAACAGTGATGCATAATCATAAAGCGTAAATGCTCCATTGCACGGATTTAAACAGACTTCTTTCCTCACTCTGAAGTTTTCGAGTCGTGATTAGCAATTCCCTTGCTCTTCCGAATCACTAATTTGTTCATGTTCATGATGTTTTTTTCATGATTACCAGTCATATGTACATGTTCACTATAATCTTCAAAGCTGATCAAACCGTACCGGTAAGCGTATTGTTCCGTTCATATTTATCGGTAGGAAATAAGAATACACAAATTCAGTCTCATATAGATGATGGAATTACATGAACAAAAACAGCACAAACTACTACTATAATAGTTAGTAGCTTGCGGAAAGCAATTTATTCACACTACACTCGTCAAGTTTACAGTTAACAGTGACGCTTCCATGCCGTCAGCATCACTGTTCCTTAGTAAATAACGGTGATAAGTACGGCTAATTTTGAGTCGTCCTCAACCTTAAATTTTTTTTACCCGGACACCACAGATTAAATGATGCATATATAATTACAATATATCTAATTGTGCCGACAACCTAGTGTGGCCCTGATTGAAAATAAAGCATCAGATTAATTGTCTTTATGAGAAGTTAGCGTTTTTGAAATAAAATCTAAACGCCATGGAACCAGAAGAACACCTAGTTTCATTAAAAGGTTTGTTGGATAAACATAATTAAGCTAATATTATTTATTTACATAAATCCATTTAGTTATGAGGCTAACTAAACCAACCCTTACCAGTTCACTACCGGTTACTTGTGATAGTAAAGATTTGCCGGGAAACTTACTAAACGAAACTCTCCAAAAGGACCCCACTACAGTCTTGGGAACAGAAACCTTATCCATCGGCCAATTTCTATTACTTCCGCAAAACCCAGTTAATATATACCTCGGTGAAACTTTCTCAAGTTACATCTGCGTCTACAGTGAAACACAACAAATTGTTAGCAATGTAGGAGTTAAGGTTTGTGGTACCGCAGTATCAAAGCAACATCTTCTTAATTAATTTTTTGAATAGATTGACCTACAAACTACATCTCAACGTGTTGCATTAGCTGTAAATCCACCAACTCCATCTCTACACCCCGATGAAACAGTAAATGTCGTGATCCATCACGAAGTTAAGGAAATAGGCACTCACATGTAGTTTGTAATATACTGATGATTTTAAGGTGATGTATCACTTGTATGATTTTAGATTAGTGTGCGAGGTGACATATCAAACACCATCCTGCGTCCCTATGGCGTTTAGGAAATTTTTCAAGATTCAAGTTTTAAAGCCATTAGATGTGAAGACTAAATTTTATAATGCGGAAAATGATGACGTTTACTTAGAAGCGCAAGTACAAAATATAACCTCAGGACCAATATGTTTAGAGAAAGTTGCCTTAGATGCTTCAAACTTATTCAATGGTAAGATTCAATTAAATATAAACAATAGTATAATAAAAATTACTATTTTTTGTTGTAGTAACATCTCTTAATGTCACACCTTCTGGGAAGAGTGTTTTTGGAAAGACTACTTTATTGCAACCACAAGCAACTTGTCAATTTTTGTACTGTTTAACGCCAGATCCAAAATTGTCAAGTGACTTGAAATCTTTAAGTGGTGCGACTAATATCGGTAAACTCGATATTGTATGGAGAAGTAATTTGGGGGAAAAAGGAAGACTACAAACTAGTCAGCTACAAAGAATGGTATTTTCCTTTGTTATTAATTAGAACATAACGTAACTATAACGCTTTATCCATTTATTGAGCTTACACAAGGAACATGTATTCCACGATATATCTAAATTAGGTTATGGATATAAATGGATAATGCAAGTAATTTAATTAATAAAAAAAAAGGTATAATCGTATTAGTAATTTTATAGAGATTGTATGAAAAAAGTAGTGTTTAAAAAAGGAATCATTAAATTCCGAAATGTAACGACATAATGAACTTGTAATTAACCCAAACAAACCGGCATTCGCAAAGAAAAACTAATTAAAATCTAAATAATTCCGGATAAAGAAAAAAGAAATAAGAACCGACTGCACAACTGAAACTCATTATTTTATTGTTTTAACAATTCTTACTACATTTTCCAATTTTGTGAGGATGTCCATTTCCCATGAAACTGGTCCTTTGCATTAATTTAATATTAAACAAAATTTGAATCTAGTCCTCCTCACATTTATTTTTATTTATTAGCGATAATTTCTCACTATCACTGTAACAATACATATGTTGCTTTCAGGGACCCGATTATGGAGATATTCGGTTATCAGTTGTTGAATTACCAAACTTTGTTATATTAGAGAAACCGTTCACGTTCAAGTGCAAATTAGCTAACAATTCGTAAGTATTTCAAAACAATTTTCGTAGAAAAAATATATTAATTCAACTATATCTTAATTACAGAGAAAGAACGATTGATTTAGTTCTATTTCTTGAAGATCGTGAAGGTATGACTTGGTGCGGTATATCTGGAAAGCAACTGGAACCACTGGCGCCTCGTACGTCTCAAGAATTAGAGTTTAAGGCCATTCCGTTACTACCAGGCCTCAGATTAGTTTCCGGCGTTAAGTTATTGGACACCTTCTTGAAAAGAACCTATCCATACGAAGAACTTGGACAAGTGTTTGTCATTGTAAATGATGCCGATGTTGTCACTAAGAGTATGTGATAGTTCGTTTAACTTTAAAAGACACTTTTTAAAAAAATAGAATGATCAAATGCAAAGCAGAATTCATATAAAGCTAATGTAATACGACAGGAAGGCTTACTTTATTAAGATATCCAATTGTTTAATGATATATAATTAACGGTAAGGCTAAAACCAGTCAAAAAGCAAGGTGATTAACATGCAATCCCACTTATTTAATCTTTATAGTTAAAAATATTGTCTAAACAAGAGCGGAAATTTAAAATAAAGCATAGCTTTTTTTTAAGGAAATACCGCCATCATAAAGTAGACATCTGTGAATTATTTATGGAACAACACGTCTATTTTGTTGGTACATTTAAACATTTTAATCAAAGTTTGTCATAACTGAGGCTGGATTTCAATGCCACGGCGTCTAATCTCATTCAAAGCTTAGGTAGTGGACTTCTCACAAACTTTATACTTCAAAAACTCTAGAATGAGAAGTCCAGAGGCGTTAAATAATGCCATTATTTTACGTAATGTGTGACAAGTGGAATCACCAATTTTCAAGATCCATACCATTTATTTGTGGCACAAGAAATTGGGTTTTCATGCCCCAATACCGTTCTCCATCGACTATTTGTGCATTTCCAGTGGGGTCTTCGATGAAAAATGGCTCAATGGTGGCTCTAGGCCAAAATTGACCCTAAATAGTGACACGTTTTGCATGTTTACGAAACAATGAGACAAATTTTCTTCGTTACCTAATCTTTCGTGAAAATACGCTGTTCGGTTCTTAAAAACGGTGCTGAATGGATGTTCCTGGAGTCTCAGCTACATTCTGGCGAACAGCCGTAATGTTTTCTATTGAACGACCTGGACAAACACGTGAGGATTACCTGACATCAATAATTGATCCCGTCTACTCCAATTTGTCTGTTTATTCTCCGCTTGATGCACGTGAACGTTTTCTTTACCAAAAATTGAACGTAATTTGTCAAACCTTTATCATTTTCGAAATACTGTTTAACAGTAAGAATGCTCTGTTGTGTCCAATTTTAATCATGACGGACTGACTACCGTCGAACTGGAAATTTAAATTTTCGCTCTTGTTGGGCCAAGATTCGTTGAAAGTAGGCCTAGCTGGTAGCTACTTTATGATTTAAAGGTAACTGCTTAAAAATAATGGGATTTGATAAATATTTTTTTGTGGATCCTTTGATTGTTCTTGCTAATGAACAAATGATGATATGCACTCCTGGACAAGGAAAAACCAACTGTTTTTGTAGTAACAAAAAGCGTTTCTACAGCTTTCAATAATTTATAAGATGACGTATACTACAGCATTTTATTACAGTGTGTTGAATATACCTAGTGTGACTGTTGCAGAATGAAGAAAATCGATTTGCAAATCACATTCCTTTCCACAAATTTATATCGGTTGATACATTTAATTATTGAAGGCCAATATTATTCTGAAAATTATCGCTAAAAATGTACATTTTTTTATCTTATGTGCTTGCAAATTATTTTCTTTTTAACTTTCAAAGCCGCCCGATTTTATTTATTTACTTAGGAAAATACTGAAATATCCTTTTCAGTTGTTTATGTAAATTTTGTACAATTTCGTTATAGAAATATAGACTCTGTTACAACCCTTTTCTAAATATAACCTTAACACTTAAGGACGGATCGGTGCCAACGAGATGAAAGCGCATACTACAAGCAACTCAATGGCTGTGTTTAATAGATATCTTTGGCGATGTATTATATCGCGCAGAAGCGAATTCAATTAGCCTCCGCATGCACCCGGATGTAACAACTTCTGACTGTTTTCTTTGGGAATATTTAAAATGAATGAGTGTATGTTAATAAACTAAGAAGCAACCTCCAATTAAAAAAAAAACAACAACATTCGCAATGAAATCAAGAAAATAACATCTGAAATTTAGAAAAACGTTTGTAATAATAGTAATCCATCCCTTCACATCCCCCAACAGCTTTCGCATTGGGCCTGCGCCCTAAGATGTTTACCCTCAGCCAAATTTGGAGCAACGAAACTACGGAAGAATCCTTATTGTAAGAGTAACGAACCCGGGGTTCGAATCCGGTACCGCGAGACTCCTATCACAGCGCCACCACTCCCTATGTACTGTTTTCTTTTTCTTTCTTCATTTAGTTACGGTGTAATCACCAATACTATATGTCCAGATTATATCTGTAATTGAGGTCTGCTTGTAGATATTAAAATAAAATTAATGAAAACGTTTTAGAAAGTGCACGAAAATATTCCTCGTTAATGTGCTGCATTAAAAATAAAATTATAATAATTTCGTACCCTCGTGTATCGTTGCATTGTACTTAAAAATCCAAGCATTACATGATAAATTTAAACATTTTTGTAAAAATTACAATGTTTACACCCAATATCTTAAACATTGACTCGACATATAAATATTCCTTTGTGGATATTTATGTATTTTCTCAGAAAATTTTTAAGGATTGAATTGTTTAGTTTTCGGAAGTCTATTTGCAACTACAAGGGTTTCACAGTAGTCGCCATAAAAATTCTCATTCGACACACCCGGTTTGTGGTGGACATTAGCTTTTAAATGGAGATTTTTTTTCAAACGTTTTAAAGTAAATAAAACCTAGTAGTAATTCCTATAACACACAGTAAAGGCAAAAATATATAATTAAACATCCAGACATCAGATAGCGTTAATATATATTTATCGAAGCAACACAATTATAACTTCTTAAAAACATCATTATTGCATTCATCCAAGAAAAGTAACTTAAAAATATCATTATAAAAGTCTTTATAATATAGGCAAGCCCGTTTGCAATCCGGACTCCAGTTAACTTCCAATAATTTTGGTTGTATAATTCTGTTGTCCCTCCATTCTAGCATAATATCGGCAGCATACAAAGCTCTTGATTGTGGGCTTTCGGCGATCCCGCATGGATCCTTTTCGATAATGGCACATTCAAATATCTCTTTCAACATCGAAAAGATGGACTTCTCGACAGAGTCCCATAAAATATTTGGGTACTGTTCGCTCCAATGCTGTTTGAATTCAGAACAGAGCATGTGCTTTAAAGAAACACCTTCGGTATAATTCATGACTGTAAAGTGTTTCTCGTACTCCTCGAAATTGTTCAATTCAAACGGTTTATTTGCAAATCTCAAGAAGAAATTTTTGTATATATAAACTTCTAGCGGTTTAACTGACTTTAAAAGCAAAACGTATCTTACATCAAATTTAACTTCGCCAGGAACTTCAGAACGATGAAATAGAACTGGTTTTTCTATGTATTTCTGTGCTATTTTTGGACCAGTTGATGGTAATCGCATTATATAAGATAAATTGTCGGTTATGTATGTGTCCAAACCTCGTGCTAAGTTAAATGGCTTTATAATCCAATGATTATCAAGCCCTTTCTTACTTCTATGTTGGTAATAGCTAACAAATTGCACCAATTCAGTTTTTAAATTGTATGTTGTCGGTAACCAAGGTGGGAACGTCTCTAATGTTGATGAATCGTGTGTCTTTGGTTGCTTTCTTCTACACGTAATACATAGTAGGTCTTTAATAGTTAAAATATATTCGAATGGAAATTGATTTACAAATCTTTGTGGGGTTTCGCTTAATTCTTTAAAATTCTTGAAATGCTTTGTGTACCATAGGATATCAGCTTCGTTTTCATCTTCAGTAATTTCAAAACGATTATCAGTTAAATGTTCTTTAATTATGTCGTATTCCGTGTATATTTTATACTGGTTTTTCTTTGGAAATTCTTCTTTAAAGTTTTCTAATATTGGCAAAGATTCTTTTATATGACCACTTAAGAAATAATCTGCTCCTTGTTCTACGTGATTAAAATCAACATCTAAAAATGTTGTATCTTTCCAAGGTAAAGAATAAACGATCCGTTCTTGTTCATCTCTAATATTTTCAATATAATCGCGACAAACGATTTCACCAAATAATAAATCCTTAATTGGAAATATTAATGAATACGTCATCTGGTCGTTAACATATATAAATGGTACCATTCGAAAATTGGGTTTATCACTATGTTGTATCGCCGAACCTACTTCGTCCATTATATACCAAACTGGCAGTCTCTCTTCGATATTTTCTGCGCTTCCGATAGAATAAGAATTAGTATACTTCCACATTTCATCCAGTATCTTCTGGCACAATTCAGTTTTATTCATTTCGCTCTCAATTCCCATGATTGTGGCCATTCTTTCCCTTAAACTTTCAATCTGTAGTAATTGATTTTTAGCGTGTTCTATACGGAAAGTCCATGCATGATCGACGAGGTAAATATGATGGGGATCGGTATGTTTGACGCCCTCCTCTAGTTTGATTTGTAACTGCCATACAGGGTCGTATTTACCATGTTCTTGATCCTCGTAATCTATTTGCAAAAGCGAGAATATATTGCCGGCATCGAACGTTTGTTTAATTATTTTCTGGAATAATGTTGGCCAAAAATGCAGCGGAATTGCGGAGGATTCTAATTGATTTCTATGATTTTCTAAAAAAGTTTCGTAGGTAGCGTGCACCATGGCGATTTTTAAAACATTTACAAATTGAGATCTGGTGAAAAATATCACAAAGGTAAGCTGCTAAAATACTAACCTAAAATATCTGACTTTGACAACTGTTCATCATAGTATCGTAGATTATAGATGGGAACTTCTCCAGTGGCGCCGCTGAAATTCTATGACCTTGAAGTAAAAACGCCATGGTATTATTGTATTGTATTGTATGCCATGGTAATATTTAATAATTCACATACAAAATCGATTAAACAAGAAGGTAGACATACCTACATATAAAGCAGGTAATTCAATCAAATGGGGTACGTTTCACAGAAATTACTCTCGCACACAAAATCAAAATCACGTTGCGCGCCCATTGAAGCAAGCACAGAATAATTTCAATTTATGAATATTCTCAATATTTAAAGCTTAGATTGCTTAATTAGTAGATTTTATTGTTGAAAAAAATCTAAGGAATAAATTTAATACTGTAGAAAGTTACTACAATGATTAAATATTTAATTTCCATAGTCTTTAATAGTAACATTAAAGAAAGTCCTTGAGGCTTCCCAGCTAAGTTATAAAAGTTTTCACGCAATACTTTGTCAGAAATATTTAGACCGCCAAATAATTCTGTATTTTCGATAAATGGGTGTATATATCAAATTTTGTCGGTGCTTTAGAAATGACAGAGGGGCTAGTGTAAAGCTGCAGAATAGCGGTTCGATTCACTTTCGTTTTCGGTTGCATATTGAGCATTGAGCACTATGCAACGGAAATACACGAGGAAATCGAAGCATTGTAATTGACCTCCAACTGATATACATGCAACACAAGCATATGTGTATTGAATATCAACACTAAAACAGTTAGCTTGGCGAATTTTAAAAATATTTATAGTGAGAATCAGTCTTTTTAAATGCAAGATTTTTAAAACGCTCTCACTTGTGTGAATATCAATTTGCGGAAAATGCCTAGAAACAATAACTAAAAAAATAATGCTAAAATAGCCTCCCCATGGTATTGATGGAATTATTCATGGCAAGGAGGGAAAAAAAACACCATCCACGGACATGTTTCTGCCTACTCGGCGTCATCAGCGTGGTTCCGAGGGCAATACAATGCACCAAGAAATGTCTAGTTTGTCGTATTGAGGTGTTGTGGCATTGGCTGTGAAATAGGAGAGATTTAGAAGTACTTTCGAAACCACGCTGATGACGCCGGGTAGGTAGAAACATGTTCGTGGGTGATGCGTTTTTTTTTCTCTTCGTGATTACGTTTGAATAATTCCATCAATAACACGACGAAGCTATTTTAGCATTATTTTTTTGGGCATCAATTCACTTTCTTTTTATTACCACATTTAATGTGGTGCCATAACAACTTCAAAAGAACACTTGCAATACGATAATCCATACTTAGTAAGTTTAAATTGGTGAAATACTGGTACTAAAACAAGCTTTTGTTACGAATAATAATGATAGCAAGGACTGTGGCGTAGTATAGTAAACAACACATAAGTATCGGCACCCTCCGCACCACACAAGTTTAATTTATTATATAATAATATAATAAAAAGTCCGGGACGGCCGTTTCGAGGACACGAATGGTCCTCATCATCATTCGGTCACCGGTTGATGATGAGGACCGTCCCGGATTAATAAATTAAACTTGTGTGGTGCGGAGGGTGCCGATACTTATGTGTTGTTTTGTTATGAACACCGCTAACAACATGGACGCTTAACGCATGCGCAATACTTCGTAAGCTATAGTTGGGTAATCTATGATAGAGTCCTAACAAGAATCAAAAATGAATTTTTTGTATTAAAGAATTTTCAAAACGAAAGATCGTAATTTAATAAAAAATGCTTATTTATGCCCCCTTTTCCATAATAATAAGTAAATAATTCTAAGATTTGCATCAGTAAAGTGAGTTTGTATCAGGGAGAATCTTCTTCAAATAATTCTATGATAATCGTGTATTATTTGTTTATTAAAATGAATAAAAAGATAATTGATCCCAATCAACCATTTTTTTATTATCTTCGTTTAAGAATAATTAATGTGTTTGATGTGTTGGTTTTTAACCAACACAAAATTTAATTGTTGAGAGTTTTAATATCGGATCTACTCTATTCAACTTTGCTTTACCGCGTTTTTAATTATTAAATTACTCACTGTTTGTTTTCTATAATTCTTTGAATTTTTTTATACCATAAAGGATTAGGTTTTAATTATATTAAGAGCAGAATGGGGGTAAGTTGAAGCGATTCTAAAACATTTCTGCTTCTTTACAATCAACGGCGAAGAAAAAATTTGTTATAACCTCTCTTTCAGAGAAAAAGTAATAATAAAGGTAAAGAAAAACGATTAGCTCGGAAGGAGGAACAAATGCGAATTGCGATGGCGAAAGAAACCGTCGATAGAGCGAATAAACTTACGGATCCCCTAGAGCCATTCCCAGTATTTCGTAAATTTAACAAGAATGGTATCGAAGCAGAATTGTATATAAAAAGAGTTACGAATCTTGATGAAACTGTTGGACAGTGGATCTTTAATTTAACAAAGACGAATATGAAATCAAAGTATAAGTTTTGCATGGTTAGGAAAATTTAAATTTCAAGTATATTTATAGATATGAAGATTGCTCTTGGGGTTGGAACGATACGAAGAAATATGAGGAACTTACGGACGAAGATGCTTGGTATCTAATAGCACAATCAACTGAGGGTAAACCTTTAGGATTTTCACATTTTAGATTTGATCTCGATGAAGGCATAGAAGTATTATATTGGTATGTTAGAAGTTAACTTAAGTGTTTTTCTGCTATGGTAAACAGCACGTAAGTATCGGCAACCTCCGCACCACACAAGTTTCATTTTTTATGTAGTCGGGACAGCTGTTTCAAGGATAGGAATGGTCCTCACCGAATTCGGTCCGGTGGTACGGAGGTTGCCGATACTTATGTGTTGTTTACCATACTACACCACGGTCCTTGCTATCATTATTGTTTTTCTGCTATATCTAATATTTTTAGTTACGAATTGCAAATAGAACCGTCCATTATGAGAAGAGGCTTGGGAAAGTTTATGATGCAAATATTAGAGTTGGTAGCTTTTACAAATCATATGCGCAAAGTAGTGCTAACAGTTCTGAAACATAATAAGTGCAATTATTTTTTTAAAGCATTAAAGTAAGCTGATTAAGCTTTATTATTTCACTACTTAAATTGATTGCTACTTTCGTTTTAAGCTATCAACTAGACGAATCCTCTCCAGTTGACGATGACGAAGAAACTTATCCTTACGCAATATTAAGCAAAATCAATAAGAAATTGGTGGCTACTAATCCTCTGCCTAGCTCTTCCAGTATTAATAATCATAATCACCAACATCATTGTTGTCCTGGCCATCATTAATCTACTAAAAGGGATTTTTGGAAACTATTTTTTTTTTCTGCATAACATCTCTATTTCTTTATATTTAAAATTATTATATTTTTTACAATAAATAAAGAACACAAGCCATGTTTTAAGTTACATAAGATGTTTTTGCTTTGAGTAATATGAAGCAGTTTCCAGTTGTAGCAAATTGGAAGTTCCATATACAGGCTGTCTTGAAATTGACGCCTGTGGTTCTGGAAATTGATTCAGAGGGCTAGAAGAATTCAGAAATGGAAAATTTCCCGTTTACCCTTAGTTTTAGGGTACGTGGGCAGTAAAAGTAGGTATTTATAAATATTTTTCTCCAAGGTGGACATGTTAAATTTAGAGGTTTCTCATATTATTCGGTCACCGGTTGAGAATGTGGATCCCACGCATCCTCAAAACGGCCGTCCCAGATTAATTAATCTATGAAACTTGTGCAGTGCGTAGTGCGACGATACTTTTGTGTTGTTTGTCATGCGCCACAGTTACCTGTATTTTTTTATTTTTTTAAACAATTATACTATACTCGTTACGTTCGACCACAACACCTTTTCCCAGCTTTCAATTGCCCAATGATCGTATCTTTTTTGCCCGTTTGAAACTGTTTTTTTCTGTTGTTATTACAGGGTGTCCACTTTCTGGCATCCAGCATTCATATTTTTTTATGACCAATTGAACAGCACGACTTGAACGCTTTAACTTTTACGCTACTTGAGATTGCAAAATGTCTATAAGGCTCAAAATCAATTTGTGCCTTCTTAGCCGCGCTTAATTGTGGCTTTTTGCCATAATAATTGCAAATATTTATAGAAAAACATAGGTTTTGAGGTAATCGGCTATAATACACAGCTTTCGATATCGAGTTACTACTGCTCCTGTGCCCGTATACCGCCTTAAGATGTTTATCCTTATCATTTAGCAAATCTCGAGTAGGGAAAACCATGCAACCTTATTCTAGGAGAGAAATTTCCAAACTTTTTAAACAGAAGCCTTTTACCAAACACCAAATAGAGGAACATACACATACGTTGCATACATGATTTTTAATACTTTTATTCGTGTTTTTCCAAAGTGGGGGGGAGTAGCCATGTTTATGTTCCTACATTTACGGCAAATACTGAGGCGTTAAGGTAATTTTGTTCTGTTCTGAACATATTTTTGATAGGCGCAACCCATAGTTTGGGAACCAATGTAACAAGACTAGTTCTTGGATAGTACTTTAAAATTAATTTACAAATACAACGTAAACATTTTCCAATAATACGAGGGAAGTCTGATCCCAACAAATGCAAATGGCGCTACTCGTAAATATTTTGCCGGACAAACGCTATTGAAAATTTCAACTATGTTGGGCGCTAAGTCGTCGATTGCGTCAGTCGATGTTAGTTTCTGTATAAATGGAAAAAAAAATTAACATTGAGCCGCCACTACATTGTTACATTTGAAAGGCTTAGCTGAGGCTGTGAGCATCTCAAAAGAGCGTGTTTGTCGTATCGTTTTCGCCATGAAAAAGCTAACTGCGCGTTGGATGCCGAGCTTACTCTTTCAAGACCAAAAACGAATACGAATTATCATTTCCAAAAAGCCCTGTTGAACCACTTGAAGTGAAATAAGTTAGAGTTTTGGTGGCGATTAATAATTATAAGTGAAACTTGGATAACACTCCTGAAGGTAGGACACGGTCGAAACAGTGGACTGCAAAGGGTGAGTCGGCTTCGAAAAAAAGCGAAGACTGTTTCATCAGCCGTTTAAATAATGGCTTTTGGGAGAATCATGGAGTTGTGTTAATCGACTATCTTGAAAATCTTTGGTCCCCCAGCGACTATTTTCTATTCTCTAAGCCTGGGATTTCGTTCGGAGGACAGAGATTTTTATCGAATGAGGAAGCCATCGCGCACCAAATGTTGTATTCCAATATGCGAAAAGAAATAAACAGAAGTTAAACAATTATACAAATTATATTTAATAGTACATTCATAAGCAGAAATAACAAATAGAAAATAATTATATAGGATGCATATATTTGATCTATTTCTTTTCTATATTTTCTAAAAAATTATATAGAGCGCCAATGAAGGCTTTGACAAAGGAAAAACCTGTATTGGAAACGTTTAAGCACTTTTTAATATCACTTTTCCTTAGGTCGCCTATTTTCGCATTATAACTCACTTTATCCCTCTCTATACGGTCATAATCCGCCACATCGATGGTGAACATCCACGCGAACATGCATTTGATGCTGGTTAATGCGAAAGTGATCCTGTAAATTGAAAATAAAGAATCACTTGTAATCATACAAGTAGAGCCATGAATTCTTGTCTTCTATTTTCTTCATTTTTCCATATTTCGATAGGTTGTCTTCGAAACAATAACAAATATAAACAAGGTTTAAATATACCTTGGACTCGCTTTTTGAAAATCAGATTATTACTGCTAATAATAGTTCTAATAGATTTTTACTATTTTTTAAATCGTCGTCTTTCATCGGTCGATTTTAGCATAACGAGCCATACGCGAAGGCGCGCGACAAAGATCGACATTTACGAGGGTACTCTGAAAAGTTTCCAGCGTAACAGAAATATGTATTTTTTTTATTAAATTCAGTTTTATTTTCAACGTAGTCTTCTTATGACTTTATACACTTTTCCCAGCAATACTTGCACCTTCTTAATCCGACCAAATAGTAGCAGGCATCTTGTTCTGCAAAATAGGCGTTTACTAATGTGATTCGATAAAAATCCCTCTTCTGAGCGAAACTTTGAGCCTTGGATGAAGTGCGCCAGACTTGGTGAATAGAGTGAGTGGTTTATCAATTCGAACTCCAATTCGTGAATTTTTGCCATTGCGACCATATAAGTGCGTTGTCTTAGTAAAACAAAACTTTCTTTTTCTTTAAATGCGGCTGTTTTTGCGTAATTTCTGCCTTCAACTTGTTATAGTTCTTCACGATAGTCGATCAATAGACTATATCAAAAACAGTCGCCATCACTTTTTCGATCTTCGCCAAAACTCCGACATATCTCGCTTAATTTGCTTTAACAAGACTTTATTCTAATGCGTTTTTTTGTCCCAAGTGTGCAGGAGCGGCACTCAGCGCGTGGTTAGCTTTCTCAGGCCGAAATCTTCAAACAATATATGACAAGCACGTTCTTTCGAGATGCCCACAACCGCTCCCACGTCTCTGATTTTAATTCGACGGTCGTCTAGCGCCATTTGGTGAACTTTTCCGATGTTATCAGTAGTGGTTGCAGTTTCTAGCCGTCCCGAACGTTCAACGTGCACCAAGCTGGTACGTCCACATTTAAATTCAGCTGCCATAATTTCACTGTGGCAGATGATGATGTGGAGTCCCCTTAAACCGCGCCTTTTAAATGTAAGAATTTAATGATTGCTCGATATTCCATTTTTTATTTATTTAATATTGACTGACAAACAACTGTTAAACAATATAGCTGAAATTTTCAAAACTATCTTTCAACGCATGCGCAATTATTTTACTAGAATATTTTTGACGGGTAACGTCATCTTCATGTTGAGGCTTGAGACCTTTCAGACTACCCTCGTAATGGAACATTTGAAATATGGTAAAAAGATATATGTAGCAAAGTATTTAAACGGAGGGTACCGTAAAACGGGGATACAATGTCACGTTTTCACTACATTTTAGCTCGTATCTCCCTTATTTTTAAAAATATCAGTGCAGGCTGGACTGACCTAATTAATGTCTAAGCAACCATTCAATAAAAAATTTTTTTTTTTGCTTGGCAGAAAAAAATCTAGATGATGACAAAGTTACCCGGTAGTTGGCATTACTTTGTCACGGATATAAAAAAACATGTTTTGAGCGTTTTATTGCTTTTTTAGCTCTGAAATAATGTTTTTATTTTGTAATTTAATTTAACTAAAAATAATAAAAACTGTGTAAAAAAAATAAAAATGTTTATCCAGGTATTTCTTCTGTGTCGCCTTAGTATCCAAGCGTGTTCACAGAAATCCCCAGTCAGCTACCACTGGCAAAGTCCTCGTCGACGGGCTTCTCTTGGTCTTCTTAAATATTGTTCCGTTACACTGGGTGATAAAGTATCCCCATTTTGCGGCAATTTAAAAAACCCTAAAGCAATCATTGTCGAAAGAGGGGCGATTAAATTTCAG
>LR736881.1:0-41228 GCA_902654985.2 Oryctes borbonicus | reverse complement strand
GCGGAGGGTGCCGATACTTATGTGTTGTTTACCATACTACGCCACAGTCCTTGCTATCATTATTAAGCAGACTTTATATTAAGTAAAGGGTACGTGACTTGATTTTTCAATCGGGAAGACAAAACAAAACCGTTATATTTTTTAACATTTCGTGCATCGTCCGAACATATAGTTGTTAAGGCTCCTAGAAATATATTTTCAATAAACAATCAAAGATTTTAGGATTCAAAGAATATTCAAAAATAATAAAAACATAGTTTTAATAATACAAAATGCGGAATAATAAGATTTATTCCTCGCAAAGTAGTGCGTATCTATTTTCCTTAGAGGGCCTCAAAGCACAACTCCTTTGCTAATACAAATTTAAAGTTTGATTGATTTGGCAGATCTTTTTTTCATTCGTATTATTAATGTTCTAATTAGTACATTTAAGTAAATTTTATTCTACAAGAATTTGAGGGAAGAATACTAGAACTAAAGTGGGAAATATTCCCGACAGAGATCCACTTGGCAATTTTCAAATTTCGCGGATGTTTTAAGCTGGTAGTTTGGGCGATAAAGATATTTAGCGATATTTACTTGGATTACTCTGTAAAGCCAGTTTTTCACGTCGTATAAGAGATTTGTATTTGCTTGTAAACATAGATTGGCAATACGTATATACATATGATAACATTATGATATGTGATATTAACAAGTGTTTCACTTATAACAATTGAATAAAATAAAAAAAAAATCATTTTTGAACACCTCGGTTAACAACACTTCACGTAAGCGTTCGAATTTGAATCAACAGAAAAAAAGATAACAGAACAAAATTAAACACGTTTAAGAAAGATAAATAAATTTATATTTTTCAAAATCACTAAACGTTAAAAAGTACAATATATACAAGGTAGTATACACACATTACCGCATTCCCACAATCGAATGCCCAAGTGAAGAATGCGGCAAGGGGTAAAAACAGTCACAAGAAAAGCTTTATTTTTGTGTTTTTTCTTTTTGTTTAAGACGAATTATTAAACAACAAACATTTGCACGCCGATGTTGAATCATGCCAAGTAGCTGTATGTATCCTTTTGACCTTCAGTTCTTTCTAAATATTCTTTTTCTATTAAAATATCTATACATTTCTAAAAACGAGAAGTGCACAGAATAAATGAAAGGTAATCAGCGTCAAATAATAAAAAAATATTTACCTTAATAATGTGTACTTTTGGTTTAAATCTAGTCGACAGTTGATTCAGTACTTCCGCGACGAGTTGCTGATGCTTCAATACCTTCCTCATCTTCATTATTCTGACTATCGCCGCTTGAATGAGCAGCTTGCGGTCTTCTTCGATATGCTTATGTGTTGTCTCTTGTTCTAATTTTAGTTCTGTTTTCATTGGTATGTTTATGTTTACACGAAGCTTTTTGCTATAAGAGAAAACGGTATTTTATAATATATAAAGTGGGGAATTGTCACACAAAATTGCCCGTGTAATGTGGCCGGGCTTATAAAAATATGTTTCATATGTTAATTGTTCACAGTGTTCAAGACCATAAATGAAACTATGAAACCCATTGCTGGATTTACGTTGTAAGAAAAGATCTCGTATCAAATTGAAGATTCATATAGCCAATTCAAGGCAACTGAACATACTTTGGCAACAACGTCGCTGGATAAAATTTAGCGGCTACAAAAGTGCATAAGCAGAAAGGCGAGAAGTCGCGTGATGGACGACGATGGGAATACATCAGTAATAATTTAACCATTGTTATGAAAGAATCGTACAAGGGTTCAGTCATTCATTGCACTCCCTCTATTGATTATCTTTGCCTCCTTCGTTATTTGCTTTGTTTGTATTTAATGAAATAGTTTTCTTTTTAATTATACTCATAAAGTAGGGAGTTGTTGAATGTTACTCCGCTGCAGTACTGCAGATAATTGCTTATTTAAATACGTATTATAATAATAGGCCCAGTTGAATTTTTAAACAAACAAATGCGATATATTTTGCCACAAAGTTCCATTAATTTGATTAAAAAAAAAACATATTTATGTTTTGGAAATCAATTTACTTTCAAAGTTTATTT
Source organism: Oryctes borbonicus (assembly GCA_902654985.2). Lineage (NCBI taxonomy): Eukaryota > Metazoa > Arthropoda > Insecta > Coleoptera > Scarabaeidae > Oryctes > Oryctes borbonicus. The sequence continues at coordinate 39,149 of LR736881.1, read as the reverse complement.
ATTTAGAACCTGCACTGATATCGAGCATATGTACTAATCGACTGATTGTAAGTGTGCGAGGTTGTCTAAAGAAACTGGGTGGGGAGCGTTATTCGTTATATATATGGAAAGAGGCTTTGCCGTGAATCCCCATAAAGCTGGTGTAAGTAGAGACGATCATCGTCGTTGGTTTCTTACGGAACACCTTCAGGGCTCTTACTGCGCATGGCTGGGGACTATTCATTCCAAGGTGGTTTATATAAGGTCTTTTTCGAATCTGCTAACAATGCTAGGAGGCTTAACCAGTTGTATGATGTAAGGGGTAGTCACGTTCGCGATTGATAAATTGTTGATGATGTACCGCACAAACATGGAATCCGGTTGATACCAGAGACTCCAGATAATTGCGGTCTTTGATGGGAACGTAGAAAGAATGACATTGGGTTTGAAGATCGTTTTTATGTTGCTACTGAAAAGGCTCCTTGAATGTGGAATAGATACGCTAGCTTACGAAAATTAGGATTAGATGAGGGGAGTTGGTGTGGCGGTTAATGGTGGCTTGAATATTGTTCCTAGAATAATTAATGCGGATCAAGGTTTCGGTGATGTGATCCAGTTCTTGAGGAAGCGAAATGGCATTCATCTGAAGTTGAGTAACTATTTTGTTGTATAACACTTTAATAAAATATAGGAAATGTTCACTAAAATAAAAAAACAAGAGAGTTTGATGATAAAACAACTATGTAATCTATTGTATATTCCAACAAGTTAATATAACCATAGCATTGACATAAGATTGCATTGTATAATCTATGTATTCACTATATAGCAATGCTTTTGTTCACTACTTTAAAATAAATTTAACGTGGCCGCTATTACTATGTACAGACTTGAATTTCAGAGTAATTCTTCTTTCTTTTGGAATCGTTCGAAAATATAATGCACACAAACCAATAAAACGCGTTGCTTACGTTACAATCACAAATCCAATCAGCCAAATGGCATATATACCTTTAGAAATTATGCATCCTTTTGGTTTTGTCTTTACTAGCTTGCCTAATTTTAAGTTCTGGCAAAGGGAGTTTTTTTTTCCAGTTCTATGTGATACTTAAAATTTAATGTATTAGCCAGCATTTTAAACAAAATTAATTAAATAATTAATCGCAGATTACCACGTTAATCTTTAATTTACTCATTTTGTGACATCATTGATCACCACTAAACAACTTTTTAATGATCGATTAAATTATTTTTGTTGTTATTTTGATTTCTACCTCTATTAACGACAGAAAAAAAGTACAATACCACTACTGTTATTGGCATACATTTAGAAATTTCTTTAAAATAGGAGAGAACTAAGTATTGTCGTTAATGCACACTAACTGATTGTCCCAAATGTAATTTTAATTCTAATTAGCTAATCATGAATTAAACCAGCTGATATGTAAAGAGCAATTATGGCTCACTTCATATAATTGTTAACGTGGCATCAAGTAATGGGAATTTTAATTTAATGCCAGATTCAACCGTATATTAAAGTATTTTTAGTATTACTTTATTAAGTAAAAATTAGACCAAATAATGCGTATTAGGACAAGCTGATGTAATGGTTCGAGAACGATTTTGAGAGAAATAATTATAGATATAACTTCCAATATATAAATTACGATTGCTTGAGTTTTGTTAAATTGTAGGAGATAATGAATTTGTTCGAAACCGGCACTTCTTCATCGGACGATGATTAAAAGTTTGTGTAAAGAAGAACAATTTTTAGAAGTGCAAAAATTACTTGCAAATATGACGAATTTTACTTTTTCTGCCGTTTCTGAATAACAAAAGGTACATTTACTGTAATGCTTGATATAATCAAGTCATCAATTGAAAGGCGGACACCGCATAATATTTTTATCTTTTTGTTCATTCATTTTCTTATAAGCCTTGTTCTAGAAATAACATCAAAGAAGTATTTACATCAATTTACGTGTGAAGTCAATATGGCGTAACCTCAATAAGAGTTTAATGTCAAAATTAAAAAGGTGAAAAAAGCAATACTTGCGTGATTCATATTTTAACTTAAAATTCATCAAACCTTTTTTCGCTCTTCTTTTGGGGCATTACTACTACAAGAATAATGTCACTTTCTTCGATTTGTGAAAAAATATACAAGGTGCTTAATAAAAATCGAGTTATTTAATCAAACGCTGAAATACGACGTAAATACAGGTCTAATGAATAATTTAAAAATGTTAATTCAAATTAGCGCTAAAATACGATGTGCAACTGTTCTCAATACTATCGTAATCAGCGGAAGAATCGCTACATGTTTGTTAAGTAAAGTTAGCAATAGTAGCCGCATAACTTTGAACAGCCTGTATATAAAGATCCACATCTTTTATATAGTTAATTTAAATAGTATCCAAGATAATTATTTAATTCTGCAATTTTTTAGCCTTCTGGGTCTTATTATTAATATTATTGTCAGCGCTTCTAATTATAAAAGTAAAACTTGCACTTATTTTATCTGCCAGTAACATCAAAAACTTACTTTTTATAACCTAAATATAAAGAAACGATCGAATCAGCCCTAAGATCCATCTCGTCATCATCCGAAGTTAGCAACTTGGCTTTGAGCAAAATTTGCAGTACTTGAATCATAAAATCTAATTTGATTTGAGTGTTCTCGGAGAGCTGAGCCACGTTCCAGCTTTCAGCGACGTTAAATTGTAGTAACACAGCCATTTGAAAAGTACTAGCCTGTAAGGTATACCTGGAACCATATAAGAGCAAAAATTGAGCGATAAGGTTTGCGAAAGAAGCGCAGGCCATACCTATTTTTAAAGCAATTCGTTAATAATTCCCCTTTCGACATATTGTATAGCCAATTTAGTTTCCTACCCGAGTGTTGACCAGAATAAAAACTAGTAAATCTATGTACACTGCGTTCCAGCTGAAAACCCAAATGTTACATACAAGAAAAAGTGTTAGGCGGATTCGGGAACTTACTTCTGTCGGCAAGCCAAAAGAAAACGATTGCTGGAACGGCCATGAACCGGAAGATAAGACCTGTATACTGAAATCTATATCTAGTAATTCGTTTGAATTCTTTAGATGGGTGCGGAATTGTTCGTTTAAATCCTTAGAAACGCCGATATCCTTAAAAGCGAATAATTGTTCATTAAAATCAAGGAAAATACATCTTAATAATTGCTAAATTACCTGGAACATTCTCTGTAATTTAGATGTATACTCAAATCCACAGGCTTGCTTCAATTTTGAGATCATAGATGCTTCAGCATCGTCACTGGCAGACATGTGTTGGACCAAACGTTTCGCTAGCATCTTACTATAGAACTTTTGGAAAACATCTTTGTCCTCGATATATTTGAAAACTACCATCTAAAAAATACACAAAAGAAAATCGTTAAGTGCTTTGTATATTGCATATTATCGCCGGCAACTACAACTATCAATGTCTTGAAATTTTGGTAGACCTGTGGGGTCAATTTAACTCCTGAGACATGACAAAAAAACTACTAGAAAAACTGATGTTGACGCATATTTACTTGTCAAAGGAAAATAAGGAAGACGCGCCCTTTATTCAACGAAAACCAATGTTAAGAGGTTGAAGATAATTTGTGCTGAATGTGAATCATTTTTATTTCATAAAAATAATTAATATGTTGTTCTTTTTTCTATTGTAATGTGCCCATATTTTGTATACTATGTTCAGATATATTATTATTTGCTAGGGTTATACATTTTTGTGGTAAGTTGAATGGACCAGTGGCTTGTATAGCAAGCACTTTAAAATTACGAAAAGAGAAGCAAAATTAAAAAAAAAAAGGTTTCTTGGAACTAATTGCCACCAATACAACTTATTTTTGCTGTAGAGGCGCAATAAAAATATAAAAAAAACTGTCCGTTAAAGGATTAATGATCTTTCATTAGAAGCAATTAGATGCGCCCCAACCAATGTTGACTATAGGATCGATTGACTCAATCTCTTAAACAGAGGAGGCCGTATAAAACACTAACAGAGGAGGTAGAGCTCATACAATAATAACGGACATATTCGTATCTGGCGTATGTGACGTAATATTGACATGCGCGAAGAACGAATATGTTCCCGGGTGTGACTGACGTCACACTCCCTGCAGATTTTGTTCACGTATTCCAAAAGTTTATGTAATTATAAGGAGGAATTCTAGAATAAACACTAAATTCTTAGCTAAACCTTAAAAACTGCATTTCTATGACATTTAATAGCCTCCCATAACACTTACATATATCATTTGTTATACTGTATATTCTATTACTTACTACTTGATTAAGCGTATCTTCTATTTCCGGCTCCTCCGGATTCTTACTAGATTTTTTAAGCAATAGATCACAGTACTTAGCTAGGAGTTCCGGCGATTTTGTACTTGAGTTAGCAAGTTTCGTCACCGCGTTCGCATTGATAAATCTACCGCAAGCCTTATCTAGAGCTGCCACGAAGCCACTGTCGTTCTCGAAAGCCGTAATCACTAGTGCGTTGTACTTCTTGTGCACCTCTAATATAGTGTTTACGTATACCCTAGGATCCTGAAAAAGATAGAATAGGTTTGCATTCAAGTAACGTTAATAGGATGATATTGTATGAAAAAAAGTTACACACAACGTGATATTGGTAGTATATCTATCGTTAATAGATTACTAACTTTATAATAAAATGTCTTCACTTGAATAAAATTAAGCATCATGTTAAAAAGTTTCTAAAGCCAAACATGCTTCACAGCCTTGTTGTTCAACAAACAAATCTTAAAATTGAAATAGGAATTCAAAAATGTAATTATATGTAGGGTGTTCTATTTAAAATAACAAGTTTGTAGCTATTTCCGGTATAACCGGAAGTATCACATTATTCAAAATATTTTACTCCTATAACACATGTCGGTTTTAATGTATTTTTCAAATTTTCCAACGTGTACTCTTTCATATATCGATTGATGCAGTTCCCGATGAGACAGCCTGTATAAATAGAAAGTCCAAAGTTTCAACCTTGAAGAACACAGAGAATAGTTGAACATTATGGCCGTTATAAGTTGCAAAAGACAAGAAGCAAAATCAAAAAACCTTTTCTTAGCAATTATATACTATCGATACTCACATTGCTAGCACTTTCGCCGCATTTGTCGATTGCCGCAAGACCCTGATTCGTAATATGCTGTTCCAATAACGACTTCAGCTCGCCCAGTCCTTCCGGTATACGTGCCAGCAGCTTATACATACGTTCCAGGTCAGCGTCTTTATCATCATCCAAGAGCTGTTGAAACTCGGCGTGGAATAGTTCAAGGTGCTTCTGCAAGAGCACGCGCTCGCAGGTTTTCGCCAGTCGATCGCTGGTGCTCTCGTGAAGATTGACTTGAACCCGTTTCTGTTCCTCGGCCAGTCTTTGCTCAACCTGAAGAGTAAATGAACACAGTCTTAACAGAAATCAATTTCAGGACAAATATAATAGGAACTTTCAAAAATATCCCGTTAAGCATAATTTAAAAAAAAGGAACTACAAAAATTGGAAGAAAGTATTATTTTACATCCTCGCATACCGATGAATTTACGCCCCAGGATCAATTCCTGAGACATCTTGAAAATACATCTATGACGATTGTGGATAATGAGTATCATAGTTAATTATCCTTCCGCAAACTGGAAAAGGGAAGACATGCAGAACTGACTGTGAGATAATAAATTTCCCTCGAAGCTGAGTGCTTCATAAATACAATTGCTTCGTTTAGTTTCACTGCATGTTTTCTGTATTTACTTATGCATAGTACATACAAGCCTCAAACATCATATGTAGTGGGTAACGTTCTTACATATTATCGAAGACCGCAGTACATTCGATTTTGCACGAACATTTAGCAACAAGCACCTCAAGAAGCCTCAAAAAGGTTTTGGAGATACTTCAGAGTGGAAAAAACTTCCGATAATTATTTTAAAAAAACAATAAAACAATTTTTACTAAAAAAAAATTGTAATTATCTGTCCAATGACAGATCATATGACATTCTCAACGTGTTTTGATAACAACTGAATATATGACGGCATTTATGATTAATGACGTGTATCGATATTTATCCTGCCTCGACTATTACTATTCATTCTAAATTAGGCAACGGCCGCGGAAACCAACACTTAAATACTGCAGTTTTCATCTTCTACGAGCTCCATAACTTACCTTCTTCATATACTCCGTCACTGGATTTTGAGCTAGAAAATTAGTGCTCTCCCTAGTGTAATACCTCTCAGTATCCTCTAAAAATACATTCTCGAAACTATCTTTGTAGACGCTCAAGTTAGTCCCTTTAGCTCCTGGTTCATCTTCGTTTAGACCTAATTCGACGTAACAGTTGATCACACCGGACACCAACGAAGTATTTATAAGTTCTCCGTTTCGTTCCCTTTCAATTAATTTTAATACTGCATTGGTTACCTGTAACCGCGGCGGATTAGTTAAACTGTTTCTCGCAGTCGGGCTTCATTTTTTTTACCTGTTTATTCAACTGTTTAAAAAGATTATCTCTCCACGTGACCAACGCCAGCTTGTATATTTCGTAGATACCTTTACGACCTTCCTCACACTCGCGTTTTACCCAATGCCTGTTTAAATAGGAACAAATTCCACTTATCGCGTTACTGCTGAATCGGTATCTATCCCATTGCTGAGTATAAAACAAAAGAACATCTTCATCCATGAGATTTATCCCCTCCTGAAAGAAAAAAGACGATTAATTCTGCAAAAATTTACCATGGGAAATGAAGAAGATATACAATTTAAAAATGTTCAGTTCAATTTTTTGGAGGAATTGAGATGTGATTAACAAGTTTGTAGTAGCTCTCTTACAATAATCATCTAGAAAAAAATCAATAATATTGGAGGTTTATTAATAATTATTAAAGCCTAGAATTCTTGTATGATTACGTGTTATGACGAAGCACGATCAAATTCTTCCGAAGCTCAAAGCTTAAGATATGTTCCTAATATTAGAACATTTATTGATCTGCACATACGTTTGGAGGAAGATGGCTGCTTCAAAAAAGCAAAAGTTAATAGTGGGGCAACAACATCCATTGTATGCTGCATGTTACTAACGAAGAAGCTGCTTGGCGAATAGTACAAAATAATCCAAGAATAAGAACTAGGAAAATAAGTTGAGCTATATAATATTGTGGGTAGTTGGAAAATCAAGGGCAAAATTTTTAGAATCGCTGGGATGAGTTGCGGGTCGCAGGTGAACTCCATCGAAATTTTTTGCAAAACGAACTGAAAATTTTATTAAAAAATGTCTCACTGAATGAAAAAACTGTTATTCAAATAATGGACTACGTGCATGCCGGTGCGCCAGCTCACTTTTCTCGAAGAGCAAAAAAATTCTTGCAAAAACGACTTGGAAATAGGTGGATTGGTGGTGAGGGACTTATACCATGGGCTGCTCGTAGTCTCGACCTTAATCACGTCGATTTTTCATTTTGGGGGTTTATGAAAAGCCCTCAAAAAATGTATGCCGTAGAACTAAATAATGAAGAGCGATTATGGAACAGAATTAAGATAGATTCCGTAATAATTCAGGTATACATCAAAGAGGCCGCCAATCATCACAAAGATTAGAAACGTATATCTAACAACAAGGCCAACAATTTTAACACCTTTGGAACGAAGATTCTTACATTTTTTAAAAAGTTAATCATTGTTTTTCTCTGTTATGTTGTTATTTTTAAAGTAAATGTCGACTAAGTAGCGTTTTTCTTGATGAAGAGAAATAAATTTTCTAAAAAAAAAAAAAAATTAACTCTTAATAACCAGCGACTTGAAAACAAAAGGCTTGCGGACATAGTTTGCTATGCACTATAGTTTTTTTCGATGTCATATATGTAAAAATATTTTTAAAAGATACTTTACGATGACTATTATGTTATAGGAATATTTTAACTTCATACTATCTTCACAATGGACGCAATTTTACAATTCCCGAAGGTTGGGACACTCTGTATATTTACAGGGCGGTCTTTTTTCGATATTTAATATGGAGATCTCGGAAACTGGTAGAGATATAGACATGATTAAATGAGGAACTAATTGCAGTTTTACGGGCTCAATTGAATGAGGGTTTTTGGAAAAAACGAACGGCGAATCAGATATTTCGAAAAAAAAGTTTTTTTATTTCGTTTGGTGCCTATGGTGCCCTAAGGAGGCAGTTGTATTTTTTTGCAATTTTTATTTAAGGTGTAATTTTGGGGGTATGACTTATGGAAATCACAGTCGGCCGTAACCCCATAAAAAAAGACATTTTTTCAAACGATTCCAATACTGGACATACATAGTTATTTTTTACAAATAAATAAATTACGGTCACTTTCTCCTTTTAATTTCCGAACTGTTTTGGCAACAACATTCAAGACCATAAACAGAAATCTAAAGCAGATAAATCGGGGGATTAAGGTAGCCATGCAACCAGCACGCTTCTTCCTATCCACGAGTTCGGGAATGCTTCATTTAAATGATTTCGTACCCTTAGCTGCGGTGGTGACCCATAGTGTTGAAATTATTCAAGCATACCACGTGTCCGTAAGGATAATTCATCATATTACTAAAATCATTCTGCAGAGGGCGAAGATAACGAATCCCAAGTTAATGCACCATTAAAAATGTACGGACCAAGAATTGTTGAATCAATAACGCCAAATTAAATATTAAATCCATACTCTCCTCAGTTCAACACGAGGCAGTTTTTCTTGCATCTATAAATATTCGTGCCGGAGTTTGTAAATCGGGCTTCATCTGTCCACAAAACTTTAATTTCAACCTATGGGTTAGTAGACCAGGTGCAACATTCAATACGTTTTTTGTAATCATGCGTGTTTGTGCAACTGGGATGAAACCTGCGCTTTTTTGATACTCGTACAACAATACATTGTGTCGTGCCTGCCTTTATTGAAATTTGTCGGGTGGAAATCGATTGATTTTGTTATTTACATTACGAAAAGAACCATATTACAGTAATAAACATAAGCAGGCGTTTCATTCCTCCGAAAAGTTAATATAAAACGGAACTCGCGCATGGTACTGCGCAATGTCGCATAGGTGGATAAAATTAAAACTAGCATTTGTTTACAAACAGAAATCGAACCTGAAAGCCCCACACAAAAGTCATAATCTGCTCTTTTGCCGCGATTTTGCATTCTGTTCGTTCGGTTATCAGCGTACAGCGTTTCTAAAAGCGTCCTTGACTTAATATTTCCTTATCTACAAGTGCCAAGGATTACCAAAAAACGCAAAAGCCCCGAGTTGGATTACTAAAGTATCACACACAATCCCTTGTCCCAATTTTCATATGAACTATTTGTTAAAATTCTTTATTTGAGTTTAAATAAATTTTAATTTAAAATTTGCAAAACTATATTATGTACTACTGCAGATTCTGAATATATCGTTTAAATTTTATAATACCTTATTTATGTTATTTGTTATTACATATACTCTTGTCATTCTGCAGTCAGTGGTAAATGTTGCGTGCGTGAAGTAATAAATCCATTTTTTTAAATATGTTGTTTCCTTTAAAAATATAATACACTAATAAGTAGAGATGACAAAGACAGGTGAAATTATTACAGACTCGTGTTTTGTCGACTCTCGGGGAAACCAGTAGGCAACACGAACCCATTCTCATGAGACGAATAGACACGAATCTGTCTAGTCGCTGCAAAAAAGTAATAATTTCACCTGCCTTGGTCATCTCTACTAATAAGTTACAATTATTTAGTGATCAGTTATCTTCTATTCAGGGTAAGGGTCTATCGTAAAGCTCCAAAAAGTAATGTGCCTTAAAGAACCTCAAGTATTTTTTTTTATTATTACACGAGCACCTCAAAATGTTGATTTAATTGTTTTTTCCTGACAGCATTATGTGTAATAAATAAAAATAAATTTATTATACCTTTATAAAAATTCAATTGTATGCAAAATATACTAAAAACGTTTAGTATATTTATATTATATATTATAACAAAAATTTGCAGTTTTTGGAACCAGAAACACGTGTATTTTTTAGAAAGTGTTACTTTTTTACAAGATAAAACGAAATAATTATCTCTATGTAGCGATCTCCTGTAAAACATTACTCGAGATATCTTTTAACATACTTAAACACTGTAAAAACTATGATTTTCTTCTCTTTTTTTCTCGATCAACTTCATTAATATTGAGCGTGTAAACTATTACACTGACATATATAGGTACTCATATGAAATAAACATTTTTAGGTGTCCCTTAATGGATTTTGTGGCGATCCGCTCCTGTATATATACCTTGATGCCTTCTCTGAAATTATTAGTTCCGGGGACGCCACCCATGCGCCTATGCGCATTCCCCTGGGCCAGGTGTACAGGTGCAAAGAACAAGGACTACCGAGATGATGTGCACTGCGGCAAACAGTCTCTTAAAGGTAGCTAGAAAAGGCTGGCGATGAACGAAATACCGTTCAGAAAATACTGCTATGCAACTTGCTGCATTTTTGCAGCATAAAATTGTAATACTCAAACAACGCTTTTCTTAATTAGAAAAAGTCATGACCAACCACAGTTTCTATTAAAAACAAATTTGTCGTCATAGCTCAAAAATAATAGCCTTAAATAAAGAATTCACAACTGCTGATCCACTACACACAATCGTAGCAAAACGTTCCTCTTTATTTATCGCAATTCGGTTTGCGCCATCTATCCTTTCCCTAGTACCCCAATCCAAATTTTTCGATTATTGAAGAGAGTTTCCCGTAAATTTTTTCTAAGTTGGTTAATAATAGCATTGATCGCCAAAGCCTTGTTTTCCTGATTTCCATTCGTGTCCCTATTCTATTATACCTGTAAAGCTGCTTTATTCTACCTGTCCTTATGTCACACCAATCATTTTCAAAACTGCTATTTAAGAAATTGATGATAACATCATAGCTCAAAACCAGTTGGTTGTGAAATTGAACACAATTGCAGGAAAAGAATTCCTGATAATCCTGCAATTTACGGCTCTCATTTCATGCCGCTCCTCTACATGCGCATAACTTGACAATATTGCCCGATTACAATACCATTATTAAAAGAAACATATTAAGTAGCATTATTTATTTATTAATTTCCCTAATTAAAAGCACAAAATTGCGACATGTGGACGATTGTTAAAATATGAACAAAGGGCCAATAACTTTTTGTAAAGTGTCTTTCTCACTTTATTGACTTCTGTTACACACAAGATATTTTCATATTCTCACAAATATGCAGTGTTTACTTGACAGTAACAGTACTTGACTTCCGTTTCTTGTCAACAACCTAATATTTATTTACATAAAATATTATAATCGTTTTTTAATCTGAACTATTTCGTTTGTTCAGGGCACACATTTTTGTTTTAGCAATACAAAATGCTACAGCTTATATTTACAGTAATCTAATAGAGATAAGTAACGTTTTATTGTTATTATTTTGTTGCATGTCATACATTAATACTAGTGTAAAACAAAAATATTTAAATTATAAAAAGTCATGAATTCCTGCTAAAAGCATTAATTATAAGCAAACAGTTTAAATAATAAGAGCTGCAGTAAAAACGGAACCACAAAACTTGGATTTACAAAAACATCAAATAGAACACTTTTTTGTTTACAGTAACACCTATCAATACAACTCCTAATCAACCTCTAGATATAGTGCTTTTAAATATATTCAAAACTTTAATGTAATATGTAAAACTCAAACGGAAAACATACTCACCTGTAGTTTAGATTGTGCATAGCTTTTTAAAAACTGCCTAAGCCTTTGATAAAGTTCTAATCCAACTAGCTGAGCTCCTCCAGGTACATTCTTTTTACTTTTCGATGCCACCGAAGCACTCCGATCATTACTCTTATGAACAGAAGTGCAGTAGTCGTGTACGTAAGTGTAGAGTTGCATGTACTGTGACCGCGATATCTTCTGAAAGTTGTACATGTGTTCTATGCCAGAATTCAGTTCGCTCCAAATTTGATCCAGATCGATTTGCTTAGGGCCTGTACCATAGTTTCCACTCATTGTTGAGGTTTTGTTAGACATTACGAAGCTATCGCTTGATTTATGTAAATAGTTTCTACACTAGAAAACAAAAAGGTGCACATTCACTATTGTATTTTAAACATTCCATTCGTCATTATATGAAAAAACATCGTTTTCTTTTGTATGTTGCCAGTTTTAGAGTAACAGAACTTGAAAGAAAAAAAACTATTTGTCAGTGGGTTGTTAGGATATGTGAAAAATATGGAACCAATTCGATATCAACGTAAACGCAAGATAGCACTATTGGGATAAGCAACCACTACTACGGTAAATAAAATATCGTGTTATTAATCTTGAGGAGTAAGTTGGTGTCTTTGTGAGACATGCACGATCACGTTTGTATTAAAATGTTGCTACTCACCAAGGCTAAAACATAACAGCAATTTAAACATGTATTTGTAAAACGATTATACTATGTGCAACTTGTAATTTATTATTTACTATTTACTAATAAAATAATAATTTAATGTTACTTTTTCACCAAGAATACAATTAGAAAAATTGACAGTTTATAGCCAACTTTAAAATTCCCAGGAAGTATCCCGCGCGTCCAGGTCTATAATGCCTTTTTTTATAAAAGAATAATTGCGACTAAATAATTTATCTTAAATGATAATTTTTTGATTTTAAAATATTTCTCTAATTGATTATTCCATGAAAAATTGCAAGGTAATGTTAGGAACTAACTTTCTTAACGTTGGCTGTTTGGATTGTATAATCAGCGAGAAGCTGAATTCATCGCTGTCTCTCTTAGATCAATTGTGCTCCCTATTGGCTATCTTACAGCAAATACATAGGAACGAATGTGTCAAAAAATATTGAGTGAATATAGTTACAGCAACTGCAGTAGATTTGTTATATTTTGCCGTTTTAATTCAGTGTTAAAGTTAATAGTTTAATCTAATAATTAAGAGTGAGAATTAAAGAAATGGCAGATAAGAAAGGTAATGATTCGATTAGATATTAAAGTACGCTAAGAAGAAATTAATGCGATTAATGGGGGACGGTTATTTATAAGTTATCAGTTGCGTTAATTAAACATGAACGAACTCAACGTGAATTCGAGAAAAACTTTTTGAACAATTCAAATTGCATAATCTTATGCAGGATATATCCAATCAATACTAAAATATGATGAGGTGATCTCTTTCTCTTCCATATATTTTGTATGTTGTATCTCACTTGAATACTCTATGTGTATACATATATATATACACAGTATATACATGTATTTGTGGCCTTGCCCTACATTGCAAATACTGCAGTGTGCAAATGAAAATGAAATTATTTACTTCATTTGGGGTACATGTGTGATGATGATGTATTCCTTGCAGCACGTGCATTAGGAACGTCTGTTGTGGCAAGATCCGAGACGACTACCCCAGGAGGATTACCGATTAAACAGTACCTATTTAATTTTCATGTGTTTATTTATACAGTGGCTGATGCTTGTTGGTTACCCGCTCATCGACTTTACCTTCACTAGATATTTGGTTGGGTTTGCCGACAATGCTGCATTTTTATTATTACGTAACAAAGTTTCAATTCGAAAATGCTTCGCTTTTGTTATATTCTATCATCCGATAGTTATTTGATTTTAAGAATGCAGCGTTTAAGGCAGCTGATGATGTAAACATCTCAGCGGACCAACATTAGACATTGATGGTCAAATTCACTGCATGATGGTTTTGATTAGGAAATATGTAACAAAGTATGAGCCTAATATGTATTTGTATATCTTTTATACATTTCTTTTTAATCACAGTAGACTTTTAAATATTTATAGAGGTGATTTGCATATCTTATACATTTGAGTTAAAATTTTCACTTCGTTATTCAGTAAGGTTTTTATCCTATAAACATACAATACACCGTTTTTTAGCAGTAGGTTACCCTTATCTAATCTATTTTTATAAGATTGTGAGGTGAGAGAATAATTTTCTGTTCCATCATAGTATAACCTTCAAATTTCCTCCAATTTTTTTTCTTTTATTACAGTTATTAGATATCATTTTAACCCATCTTAAATTTTGAGATATTTATTTATACTCCAATGTTTAAAAGTAAACTTTGCATCTACTAATAGCGACTTGTTAATTATAACTTCCAACATCTGCTGTATTATTCATAATTAACTCAACATTAAAGGAGTATCATCTTATGTGAACCATGTAAAAGAAAATAATACAGAATGAACATTAATATTGCAAAGTAATTGATTTACATGTTATTCTAATCCCACACAAAAGCCAAAATCTCGTAAAGTCGAGGCTATGGAATGTGTGTGAGTGGTGATAATAATAGTCACTGTATGTTAAAAAATGTTATTCATTTTCATTTAAAATTATCCATATTTCATCCAAAATCCTCCATTTTGATGAAATACAATTTGCTTAATTCTAACGAGAAAAATGGTTGTATGTTAGTCATGTATGAGGGTAGTCTGAAAAGTTTCTAGCCTAACACAGGAACAAGTATTTTTCTTATTAAATTCAGTTTTATTTCTCAACATAGTCTCTTTGTAGGTCTATACACTTTTTCCGGCGATGATTTCATCTCTTTAAACTGTCCAAATAGTAGTTGGCATCTTGTTTTGCAAAATAAGCGTTAACGGATGTGATGGCCCACTCACTCGATGAAAATCTTTCTTTTCTGAGCGAAACTTTGGACACAAGAAACAGAAAAAAGTCTCTGGGGACCAAATCTGGTGAATAGGGTAGATGGTTAATCAATTCGAACCCCAATTCATGGATTTTCTCTTTCTTCAAATGCAGCAATTTCTGCCTTTAGCTTGGCAAATAATGATGCGTTTACCCTATAAAGTCCTACAGCATCACTACCCAACGGGAGGCAAATATACATATGTAGGGGGGAGGCAGCGTTTTGCTGCGCCGACCTTATTCTAGCTGATTGGGGAATCCTTTGGATCCATCCTAATGCTAGAAACTCCTTATCTGAACCTTGAAGTGTGTAGCTAGTAGTCCTGGTTTGATTCAATTCCAGATTTCCCGGCAGGCACGATTTGGGTTGGACCATCCCTGTTCTATAGGCTTAAATCACGAGCGGGCCGATTGTACCTCACAGTCGGTTCCGTTTTCATCGCTGGACGATAGTTGCCAGTGCTTGGCGGTTTAGGCTCCGGGGGATTGATAGTTGTCGTACTTGGGCGACCCAGGCTCTGACGGGCCAATAGTTGCCGCCTTGCCGTCTAGACCCCGGCGAGCAAGATGTGAGGTAGGTTCCGAGAGATCATTACTGACGGTTACCCATCAAAGGTTGACAAGGGAACTTCTCTATCATGGAGAGCACGGAGGAAGGAGGAGGTGATTAGCCGGTCTCCTTCCAGCAAGTGACGAATTGGTGCAGGCAGCTCCTAGTTTGTGGGAACCGGCTGAATGCGAAGGCACCACCACTATCTGTCCTAAAAGACAGTCGCCATCAATTTCCCGGCCGTTGTAACAGTCTTCGCCGTTTCGAAGCCGGTTCACCCTTCGCAGTCCAGTGTTTCGACTGTGCATCGGATCGGGAGTGCCCTGCTGTATGTATCCAAGTCTCATTTATTTCAGTTAAACTGCTTCAACAGGACTTTGGGAATGTTTATTCGAATGCGTTTTTGGTATTGAGCGAGCAAGTTCAGCAGCCAATGCGCGCTTAGTTTTTTCATGCTTAAATCGTAAGTTCCAATAGTATCTTTCAACGCATACGCAATTATATTAGCAGAATATTTTTGACGATCAGCGCCATCTTCATATTGATGCTTGAAACTTTTTAAAATACCCTTGTATATGAGGATCTTAAGTAGTATTATCTCGAATTATTGCCGATTTCATTTCAAAATATGAACTGATAGTAGGCGTTAGATTAGAATGATATATTGTTGTGGTTTCTCTAAAATCCATTCGATTCACATCAATGGAGGAAACAGTTACTCAAGGCTATTTCACTTATATTTACATAGATAAAGCAATACATTGAAAATTTGTAGATTATAAAGTGACTGTGAATGAACATAAAGTAATGTTAATGTTAATATTATATATACTCTTTAAGCAGGATTACATTTCCTGTTGATAAAAATATTGTCACTGATGTTTTGAATTAGTAAAAATGTAAAAAAGCAAAGTTATTGCTTAAATTTGCAGAATGCATTTCATAATAGAAATTAGTACTTATTTACCTTTTTAGCACCTCATTGTAATTATTGAGCAATTGTTAACTGAATTTTACTGTTAAAGTGTTAAACCACATGAAAATATTGAGCATGCGCTTTTTAAGTTGAGAATTAATGAGTGTCATTTACCCTTGAAGATTAATATTATAGGTTCTATAGTGTTTGTCAAGCTGAATTTCTTTTTAATAATGTTTATTGGGAAAAAAAAAGATTTGTTTAATATAATGCATTGCTGATGTTTCCAAAAAGAAATTAACAAATTATTACTTGGCGTTCAAATTAAACAGAGAAACTTAAGGCTATTGAAAAGGATTAATTAATAGAGATTCAATATTTTAATTTCTTTGAATATTTTTGTTCTATCGATCATATCGCAACTCAAAATGGATTTATTGTTGAAATGTTGCTTTTCAATACTTTTCATTAAATAAGTCATAATTAAATTGAAAACATCTTTATTTTATTTTTTTACAGTTTTAATTAATATCACTTCATAAAGTCTACTGTATGTTGTATATACTTCTACATACTTTTTCTTTTTATAACGATACTCATATTACTTCAATTTTCTTACATTTAATGAGACATTTTTGCTACATATTTTCAAATTGTGTGTGGGTGTAGGATGGTACTGGATTCACCCGGTGTTTTGATGCAGTGTTGCTACTGAAGCACATCTACGTCGCTAATATTGTTTCCTCTACCCACCAAAATAATCTTTAAAAGGTAGACAGCAATATTTCAAACAAATACATTTTTTTACTATCATAGAATTTTGATGGGTAGAGTATTTTCGCCACAGGTCAAAAAAATGGACTTTTACAATTCAATTTGTTTGATTTTAATATTTACATACATTATGTGACTAACATTAGATTAAGTAATTACATAGATTAAACGAAATATGGCGTATTTAAGATTGTGTTCTTTTTGGTTCTATCATTTGTTCTTTAAATCATAACGAATTCTTTTTGTTTCGTTTTCTTTTGCCTCAAGGGGGAAAGTGTTTCAAAATAAAGTGGGAAATTCTGAGCTATGTATAGCTTGTATGGCTATATAGGGTTATCAAAAATTGTTTGCTATTTCATTTTATTTAGATTTTCGGTATTCTACAATAGAATTCATTTTATGACTAAAATTCATATGAATTGTTTATATAAATAAAATGAAAATACATTTTCAATTATAGTTCGTTTATATTACAGTATTGGCTAATATTATAGCTGCTTGCGTTATGGAAATTTAGTTTCCAATTGTTGGAACTTGTTAATTTTAAATTTATTGATTTGTTGATACCTTTACTGAAGTTGGACCAAACCGTTTGAAAAACTACAAGTAATTCAACAGGTTCTTTGTATGTTCTTCTTCCTGTTCAGAGTTAGAGCATCCGGCAGGTTTCCAAGTTGTGTCCCAAAATCGTTACCATTTTTCTTTGCAACCAATTTTAGATGGTATTTCGGTTTATCATCTTGTAAAAATATTTTACTAAGTGGCATTGTTTCATCGGTATCCCTTCTATTTTATTGGTCTGATGGGGCGTTTCCGTCAGGTTACTTCGTCGTTGTTCTCGAAGAGGCGCCATCTAAGCATTCCCCATTCCATGTCTATATCCTCGCTGTGAAAACTGTTCGGATTCTTCATAATTTCCAAAGATTCGGGCACCATTCTGTAACGGTAGCGGTTTTGGCTTCCTACACGTTGTTATGGTCTTCTTCAATAATTGCGGATTTGTCTGTATGATTAAGCAGCCTATCCCTTCAATGAATTCTACGTTGAATGCTTCTTCCTGTTTGACCAGTGAAGCACTTTCTGCATTCGCATTCCAGTTCGTATACGGAAATTCAGCTATTTAGGACTGCAGCTGGACAACTGCTTGACCGGGAGTTCCTACGTCGCCATCAGCTAAAATTATTCTGCCCTGGAAGTGCTGCAAAACAGGGTGCTGAGATTGTTCATGGGGCCCCGCAACCAATAGCTTGGCATGGATCTGGGAATTCAGCCGCTGGTCAAATGTCTCCGAAACTTGATCATTAGTAAAGCTGTCAATTGCAAAAACCCTGCGTTGGCCCGAATAGTGGAAGACCCTCACCATCGCCTTCCACCTAGAAGAAGAATAACTAGAATCTAAGGCAGACATGTGATGATCTATTAGGATTAACTGGATGCTTTTGCGTCCATCTTACAGGAAGACGTTTTCAAAATTCTACCGGGGCGGAGTAACCGGTTACTGGAGGCTATGGGATCCGAAGCCTCGCAGTCCGATTCCAGCGAAGTGGAAAAGACTTCGGAGAGAGGTATCGGCGTATGTGTGTTCTTGCGGTGTCCTGCGACGTTCCTCTTGAATAGGATAGTAAATATTGCAATTTTTTCTTTGAAAATTTCTGCTAGCTAAGCCGTTTAAATTTTGCTTTGATATGGTGATGGTACTATCAAATAAGTGATGGTTCTCTATTATTTAAAATTGTACGGCACCATAATAAGTTGTAATATTGGCCAATACTTAAAGTAGATGTAAGCTATAATCTAAAAAATGTCCCCAAAGTTTATACAAAATAACTTACGTAAAGGCATCAGAGATTCGGTGAATTTGTATTTTGTTTGAGGATTTCCTTTTTTTTTGGTAACCCTGTGTTCATATATTGTTATTTATCACTATATACAGTGTAGAAACTGAAATATTTGCCAACAATCTTAAATATTTTTTGCATGTGTAGCCTCTAGTGCAAAGAGCATGTAGGTATAAGTAAAAAAGATAACCGCAAAGTATCAACAATAATGTAAATTTCTTCTCATCGCTATTTTTATTTATTTATGGAAGAAGTTTATATTATTTTTTTTAATGAAATTTGTATAGGTCTCATGTTTCGCTTAAGATCACAAACAATATTTACGTAAACGTAAAATATTTATTGTACAGTGTTTCTTTCTGTTTTCTCTTCGTTTCTTTCTTTTAACATTTTCTTTCTTAATGTTTCTCTTAATATTTCTTAAAAAAAAAATACGCTCGATTTAGTAAAATAACAAACAGCATGCTTCTTTAGTCATTTTAGCAGAAGAAACTAAGTTTTCAATATTATTGTGTATTATAATGATTATTATCGAAACGGAAACCTTTAACATTTTATTCTGCTAAAGTTGAAATTTATTTTTGCATGTTTACACCGACTTGCAAATGTACAATGTAAAGATGGCTTGAGAAACGAAACGACCGATTTAAATGTATATAACGGTACAGCACCGTCTGGTATATTTGCAAGCGCCTTATCTTTTCATTTTGCATGCTTATAAAGTTAATGATTCATTTTGTTGTTGACTGAAGTTATACGGAGACTATGATTATAATTTTTTCCTACCGGAAGAATAATATATTTACTTTGGTAAAATAAACAGTAACATCTGTTTTCATCTGGTTGAGAAAAAACAATCTATGGAACATATGAAATTTAATATAATAAGGATATTTTCGAACAGAGATGTAATAAAATTTTGGTTTTATGATATATACACTTCAAAATACGCACTATTTTTATTGAGTTTTACGTTAATCGTCACTATTTTGAGAAATGTTCCTAAGTGGAGTTGTTACATCACTTACAGGATATTTATTTTTAAAGTGAAGCAAACTCAGTTTTTCAAATCTTGTCTTCTTGATCTTGTATCAAGCTTTAATACCAAGTTAATTTGTTTATTAATGATATTAAATAAAATAATTTTCAAGTAGATATCTAGTAGTTTTTTAAAGAAATATCTTAGAAGATTTATTTAATAGGAACATGTTTAGAGGATATAAAACGAATTTTACTCGGTAAATTTTTAGGTGATAAAATTCACATTACTGCAGTAAACTATCTCTTCGAGCAAACTATTACCTTAATGGTCTAAGCAAATAGAAATCATAGAAGTCAATAGGTAACTTCTGAAACTTACATCCACGTAAATAATTTGAGCAAACTCTAATCAACAATTGCTATGTAGAAAGAACCGTTCTGTATTTTCTGGCAAGCATTTTCATTTTAGTTTACACGTGATAAATTTAAGAGTTACCGTAGCGATGAAGAAAATCTTACAACGAAAGATATGTTGCAGCCACTGTTGCTCTAATGAAAAATAAGTAAAAGAATGCGAGAAAAAGAGATATCCTGGGTTAAAAATTGGATAGCTAGAAGACAAGCACTTGGTGTGTATGAGAAGTTATTGTCCGAACTTAGAACTGAAGATCCAAAACAGCTAGAAGAATGGAAAACGTTCCCATAAACCTTTATAGAATTTCTCTGTCTTCTTTAGATCGAGACTTTTTTCTTCGAATTGACTCAACCAAACTCCAAATCAATGAGTTGCCATACTCTCACACAACTTTTGCAGTAATTACTTGCACCAAGTATGTAAACTTGCATCAACTGCTACCCCGATCTACAAGTTTTCTTAGACAGTAACTCTCTCGTGTAAATTAGCATTAACGTTCATGAACTCGGGATACAGGAACATGCAATAATGAGTTACGAAGGTTAAAGTAGATGTTCCATGGATTTTCCAACGCATACTAGCAAGTAAATCTTGAAGCACTTGAACTACATAGGAGAGATCATTATCACGCCATTTCTGAAGCAGGACATTTAGATAATCGTCAAATACGGTCCCTCACTGAAGATTGAGATAGATTGTGGAATCTACGTAACGCGTTTTTAACATCCCAGTTCCTCTACCAATTAAGTTGCAGCTGCGTGCTCTAAACATGTTTCTTTTGGATTTTTCTCTTAAAATTTATCCTTGAATTTCATCCTTAGGTGTTATACAGATGAAAATGTTTAAATTTCACCAATAGTTACGAGGGTAGTCTGAGAAATTTTAAGATTCGACATGACGATGGCATTTGAAAATATCGTCTAGTTGGACGCTCAGTTGTTGTTTTACAGTCGTTTGTACCAGTCGATATTGGCGTTTCTATAAAAATGGAAAAAATCGAGTATAGAACCGCCATCAAATTCTTACACCTGAACTACGCAAATTAAAGTCGAGATGGACGCTCTTTATGAGAACTCATTTGATGCAGTGAAATTGGAGCAGGTTAATTTAAATGTAATCGTATCAGCTTGGTGAATGATGAACGTATCGGTAATATTGAAAAAGTTCACCGAATGGTGTTAGGTGACCATCGAATTAAGGTTGGAGAGATAGCAAAGGCTGTGACCATCTCGAAAGAACATGTTTGTCATATATCGATTGAAGATTTAGGCATGAAAAAAACAATTGCGTTGTTTTTACGAATTTTGGTGCCGATTAATAATTGTGGATGAAACTTGCATACACTAGCACTCCTGAAGCCAAGTCACAGTCGAAACAGTGGACTGTGAAGGGTGAATCGACTCCAAACAAGGCAAAGGCTGTTCCATCTTCAGGGAAAGTGACGGCTATTGTTTTATGGGATAGTTACTATCTTGAAAATTGAAGGCAGAATTTGCGAAAAAATTGCTGCATTTGAAGAAAAGGAAAGTTTTGTACCATCAAAAGGACGCATTATCTCACACTTCAGTGGATGCCTTGGCAAAACTACAGGAATTGGGTTGGAATGGTAGACCACCCACCCTATTCACTATATTTCACTTCTACATTTTTTTAATTTTACAGTATTTCAGATGCATAGGTTGTTTGCATACCCTTTTATCTATCTGCGGGTCTTATCCCATTGAGCACCTTTTGCAGATCTATAAATCTCAAACCTATTTCCGTGTTTTTAACCGGAGAGAACTGGATCTTCCAGCACCAAGAAGTATGGCGTTAAATTAACACCTAGTTTGGTGACAATTAGATAACCAGTCTTCTGAATTTGAAACAGATGCCAATACAACATATACATGTTCGGAGCTTCCGTTAATGAATCAATCTGTTTTTGATGCAGCTTTGAAATAAAGCGAGATATTCGTTGAAATTGAAATATTCGATAGAATGTAAAAGACGACAGATAAAAAATTACGCAATGATCAGACTGAATTTAGACCTAACCACTCTTGTGTAGGTCATACAAATTATTTCAGGAGAATGTAATAAATGGCAAAAAAAATCACATTTGAATCTCAACAACCAACAAAATCTATGGCATGCCTTTCAAGAATACAAGATTACCATAGACTGGTGGATGATGCAAGCCTTACAACGGAGCATGTTAAACATGTACAGAACAGAATCGACAGCCTTTTTTGTAAATGCTGGGAAATAAATTCAAAACGATTAGGTGAAAATAGACGAACGCCAACTAGCAAGAAAAACGGGAGTTCACATGTACTAGCTGAAGATAGAACTTGTCGCAAAGACATACGAAATAATTAATAAAGCGTAGATACCATTCAGTATAGTAAGAAATCAAAAGATAAGCTATGTAACCACGAACAGCTGATGATATAGAAATTAACAAAAATAGTAAATCAATGGGCGTTAGGAGGCTGATAACCCGATCTCCAACATAGTCATAGAAACATACGTAAGAAGAAGAGCAAGAAGAACCACGCACATCCGTATCATTTGTCCAAAGTTTCTTATTCTGTTTCCTCCTACAGTTCTCGCTATTCTTGCTTCTGTACTCTCAACTATGGAATATAACTCAGTACAAGGATTAACTATGGTACAACAGTTGATCCAGATGAACAAATTCATTAAATATTTTGGATTTCATTTGTAGGTAACGTTCTTATACGTTGAAATTTTGACATCTCCAAAAATCCTGACACTCCACATCTTACTCGTGGATAAATTTAAAAGCAATAAATTAAATTTCAAAATTTTATATTTGAAAACTCAGAATATCTTGTTATTAGAAAAAAATACAGTCCACAAATAGAAACGGCATCGTATCAAATCGACATTAAACTTCCTTTGGAATCTTAAAACTTGACTCCTTATTTTTACCTTATATATATATACATATATATACGAACAGAGAATATAAATAGCTCGGCTTAAAATAGAACTAAACTCGATGATGAATAAAACACAAAATGAATCAATTTCGTGCATGTATACGACAGAATAAAACGGAAAAGTAAATTCTAAAAGAGAATAAGTTGTAATATAACTTTATCATTTACATAAATTAATAATAGACAAGCAAATTGGTACATATTTAATACATAAGTACTTTGTACAGATCTAAAGGCAAAATCTGTGTTATTTTGAAATGTAAATTCATGCAAAGGTAATAGATTAGCTAATTTTGCATTAATTTACTCAAATTTTGATATCTAATTTAATTATGGCAAATCATTTTAATGTATATAAAATACTTTGTCACCAAGTACTGTTTCACAATGAAATAACTTCTATTGATTTTTTTTATTCTGTATCTTTGTCAGATCGATGTCTTTTTTAAGCATATACGTTACATTTTACACTGTAATGTCTTAAAATTTTTCCACATTTTTCTTACTATACGTTAAATGTGTATTTTATACAATTAATTTATGGATATTCTACGTATTTTTGAAATTATTTTCGTTTTTTTTATAATTTTTGTGACACTAGATGTACAGAATCAAATTTGTAGTATTAAAATTTTGATTTTATTTTTTTTTTTTCGATCAATGTTTTTTGCATTTTTTTATTATATATATATAAATAAATAAATTATATATATATTTTAATGTCGCCGTCTCTTTCTTTCAATTATTCCCCCAAAGTACTGACGAGTTAACTTTATATTGTTGTAGGAGTGACAGTTTCTGGACCAAGTACGGCACCATCTTTTGCACCGGCCCCTCAGCAGGCTAATCCGGGAGTACCGGCCCCACAACCACCATATGGAGGTTAGATCTGTGATATTTATTACTTATGTAAAAATCTGTGTTAACAGGTTAAATATATGGAAGATTAAACAGAGAAAATTTCACAAAACCGACGTGTATCTTACTACGACATTATTTTCTTTTGTAGTAACCAAAGTCAAACGGTGAGCAAAGATATTCGAATTTTAACTTGTATTACTCACATTTTGGGGGTCGGATCGATTTTGTTTATGGAATGGATGCTGCTATAGAAAGTATCTGGAAACAAAATGAATGTGTTATAGGTAAAACAAAAATGTTAGACGCTGGATCTTTTAACATTGAACGGAAGGTTGTTGTTCACTTTTTGTTCTCCCAAAGAAGCTGATAACATGTATCTTGCAATGATTTAGAAACATCTGCTGAGGATGAGCGTTGAACTGGTGAATCCTTTAACAGTAGTTGGATCTAAAGCACAAATGATTTAATATCACAAATCCCTATCTAAAAATTTTATGCAGTTGTAATTTACAATGTGTAAAATTTAAGATACCGCCAGTTACGTTTAACATGTAACGGGGTTAACTACTTCGTATCCAGAAACTAATAATGACCATTGTTTCAGCAGTAATGCCCGGTATTCCAGGAGCAACTCCGTACATGATACCTGGTCAGGCACAAATCTATCCTCAGGGTCCACCACCGACATATGATCAAGCGTTGACTCATCCGGCTATAGTCGGCCAACCGGTTAGTACGCATGTTTCTACCGAAATTTGTGCAATATCTTGCGCATTGTTACCCCTATTTTTGTAGATATATCCGCCAGGCGCTTCAATGTATGCTGCTGGTTATCCTTCTTACATAGGTTATCCAACCTATGCTCCGATGCAGTTCTATCCGACATTAGGAGCGTATTCGTATGCCATGCAACCTGCACAATTGAGACCAACTATTATGATACCGGTAAGGATTAAAATATATTTGCATTAAAAAGTACAGATTAATTTTGTACACTGTGCCTCGATCACTTTTAAAAGAAGGTGATGTTTAAAGTATGTACTTTGTTTAAGTACTTTTAAAGTAATTGAGACGCCTTTAAAGAGATGGAAGCATTTGTAAAAACTGAAGTATTTTCAGTTACCTTAGATTATATTTTAAATCCTTTAAAAATGCTCGAAGTACTTCAAAGTAATTGAATGTTTCTTTTCAAAATCGTCTCCAAGGCCCTTCAATGGATGCTATATGAATTTATTTTTTCTATTTTTTTTTATTGCTGATTTTCCCTCTGTGCAATTGTTAAGCTTAAATATTCTTACTGTAATAATAAATTTGCAATGTGAACACCAAAGGAGTACAACGTGTGTACAAGTGGCGGCCATATAAATAGCACAGGTAAACTGATATGGATAAATTGATACATTTGTAAATATTAACAAGTGATTTATTTAACATAGCTTAACAAAAATGTAGCAGATGACATGCGGTTTATAATAAACACACAATATTTTATAAACTTCAAGATAAACAAATTAAAAAAATAAATATGTTATTTTTTAACTGGGCATAGAAATAGCACAGTTAATAACAATAACGAAATACTGTATTATTTCTTTTTTTTTATTATTTTTTGCTTTTACATTTAATATTTTGTTGGAAACCCTTTACAAGCCAATATTGCTGCACATCTCGGCACACTTTCAACTAATTTTTGACATCTCTCTACAGGAATGTGCCAGGCTTCTTCAATAGTATTCCATAATTCGTCTAATGTCGCTGGAGATTTAGACTTTATAACAACCTCAACATCCCCCCATAGATTTTCTATGGGATTTAAATCAGGGCTTTGTGCAGGCTATTCTAACACTCGAATCTGTTTCTCCTCTAGCTAATGTTTTACGGTCCTCGCCGTTTGTTTGGGATCATTGTCGTCCATTAAAGCCCAGGTTACTTCAGCATATGGTTCCATCACGTTTTCTAAAATGTTGCGATAAACATACTGATCCATTTTTCCTGCAATTCTGAATATAGGCCCTACACCACGCCATGACATAGAAGCCCATACCATTACGCTTCCTCCACCGTGTTTCAATATTTTTATAGTGTACCTAGGGTTGAATCTCTGATTGATGGGGTGTCGCACATACATTTTTCCGTTTTTCCGTTTTTTCCACAAGTTGATTGTATTTGCTCTCATCTGTCCAAAGTACAGATTTCCAGAAAGAAAGCGGTTTTTCTTTGCGCATTTTCGCAAACAGTAATCTTCTTTTACGGTTTTTATTTGACACGAGTGGCTTTCGTACTGCAATACACCCATGTAAGTTAAATTCCTTCAGCCGACGTCGTATTGTTCTTCTCGATATATCAATATCAAATTGCTTATTAAATTCGGTTTTTATTTGTGTAGCTGTGCGAAAAGGATCGACGAATAAGGTTGTCTTGTCGTAAGGTTATTTTACGAGGTCTAAACTTCCGTTTATTGTAAAGTTTTCTCTGTCTGAATCTGCTTTATCGCATTTTGTATTAAATTGATATGCCCTTCTCTTTCATGGTGCAAATTCACTCTTTTTTCTCTGGTGTGCAATGTTTTCCTCGTCCCATTATACTAACGCCTAAATTTTTTTTGTTATTAATAGCACGTTAATTTTAAAAGTGGTAAGTACACCACTTTTTTGGTACAAAATAACTCAAATCGTAACACTATAATAAGATTCCGCTACAGAACCGACAACTGTGCTATTTATGTGCCCGCTAGAAAAGTGAAACTAATTTTTTTTTTCATTGAATGCCGAATTATTGTTCTAGAATATGTAACTAGGGGAAGTACACGCAACCCTCTCGGGGACTCTCACGCTAGTTTAATAAAAATTTAAACGGCAACAGCTTGAGCGGTTAATTTAAATGAAATTTGATGCCTGTGCTATTTGTGTGGCCGCCACTGTATGCTGCGGTGAAGCTCACAAGGGAAGAGTTTTCGACCAAACTGGCTGAAAGATACATTGGGGTGTCCGAGTACCACGTTATGTATATTTTTTTCTAAAAATAGTTTCTTGAGTTTATGGAATATACTTCAAGTAATGTTCTAAAAGAAAGTTATATTTGCCGGGCAATTATTTTTTTTAGGCACCCTTTTTTATGCTTATAATGTGATTGTTCAGTAAGAGTACGTTAAAGAAAGTCTAAAGCAGCTTTTACTTAACGAACTATCGTCGTAGTTATAGTATTTGAATCTTATTGCTATAATATAAATAATTGTTTTAGAATGGTTTCGATGGTGGCGCAAGATTTGACGGTCTCGCACAACCAGTAATACCGCCGGCGCCACCTGGCGTACCGCCCAATACAGCTCAGTTGGCAGCAATGGCCGGACATCAAGTTGCTCTAGGTCAGAAGAAGGGTTCATTTTTAGCAGGCGCTTCAGACGGAGGTTACACATTTTGGTAGAGCAGTCAGTAACATATTATGACGATAATAGCTAATTATATGAAAGAATAATTTATGTATATTTAATTAATTAATTAAGCCGGTTAGAATATCTCCATATGGTTTTGTTAAGGAAGCAAATTTGTTATGACAAATTATTATATTGTAACTATGTCGGATATCTCAAAAAAAATGTCCGTTTCAAATTGACAAGTACATCAGTACTACATTCACAATGTATGTGTAATATCATCATTATACACAAAATATTTTAGACCAATTATTTTATATGTGATAATTTATTAATTCCACTTTTTAAGCTCGATCCATCGTGACATAAGGAAATTGCAAAATGCAGACTAATATAAATCAGTATGATACTACTAATAACAACTATATCAGAGAATACAATTTGTACCTGGCTGAATATCTTTTATTATCAAATCTAGGGATTTATTTGAATTATCAAAGTTGTGCATTCAAAACTGCACAATTTCACAAATTTGACCAAATTTCTACTTGATAACGATAATCTTACTTAATCTTGGATATACTGGGATCGAGTTTAAAAAGGGCACGAACCACATAGTGACAATGATATATATGTAATACAACAAACGATTTATATCCGTTTCAAAATAAGTTTATATATGCATGTACACAAGCAATTACGTTAACAATAGGACAAACTATGACACTTTTAAAAGTATTTTGCAGTGAAGTAGGAGCAATTACGTAAAAGGAATTTATTTGCTTTATAAAAAGAAATGCGATGTTTTATAATATAATGTGGTCTGAAATTTTTAACATTAAAGTCGAACATTTCATTTGGAACAAGAAATCTCTGATAGTTTTTTTTTTATTTTTTTATGTACATTTCATACAAATTTTTGTACTTTGAAACGAAAAATTGAGTTTTGTGGAGTATAAATCCCATTTATTTGTAAGATAAGTATCGATGCATCCCCTCTCCCCCATTCATGTTACCATCTCGTTGTCTTATAATGTTCGTTGTAACCGTATTCACTCTAAATATGTTAATTGGAAAAATTCAGTAAGGTACATAATCACAATGATTAATTTGACACCTGCAATATGTTCAAATTAGAGTGACAAAACCGTAAATTACAAATTTTACACGAAATTACAAGATAGATCTTTACGGACGCCACTGGTCGACGAGCAGTGGCGTTCGCCTGAGTATATTCGCATACATCTTAATTATTTAAAAAAAAGAATCATGTATGCATCGCGTACATAAACCTAAACATATTAAGTATCTCTTTATAAAGGAAAAGTTGAATAAAAAAAAGGTAGTATATTAGAATCGATATGAGGCAATATATAAAAATAAAAAATATATAAAAAATATATATATCAGTGATATAGTCATACTAAATAGGATTACTGTTTTACTAGGCGTTAAATCGACTCAAACAAAAAAGGACATCTCATTTTATTGCTTTGCCATGGATATTTGAGGAGATCCACCTTTATAAATTAATTTACTGCGGAAAATTATTTAAAACGTGTAATGGTGGATTTATTACAAGTTTACTGAGCGTTCGATGAAAACTCATGCTCAAAATGATTTATTTTTTAAAATATCTCTACTAACTGTAAACGTAATAAATAATGTTAGTGATGATAAAATAGTGCAATAATGATTCAAGGAATATGAGAAGCAAAATAAAAAATTGTACATCACATATATTTAGTATCTGTTCGATATTGTCATAATTATTTTGTTGTATATGTGTATGTTATTATTAATATTCTTTTTTTTTGTTTGTTGCATTTGTTATCTCCTTTATTTTTTTTTATATACACAACTTAAAACATAAAATTTATCAATGGACAACTATTAACAATTATTAATTAATTCTTATACTTTCGCTGTTACCTGTGCTAATGGGTAATAATTGTAATCGAATCTACTATATTTTAGACGATGAAGGCATCGTAAATTATAATATACATTATACAAAAATTATATCTATCTACTGAATAATGTACTATAAATATTATTGAATAATTAAGCGAAAACGAGATGAAATCAATCTACTTATGGATATCTTCCGAGAGCATTGTCCATTAGTTGTCGTTTATTATTACTTTTGTTTTCTCGAGAGACATTGCGAACACCAACGATTGTTATTGTTGTTTACTACTATCCTTTTTGGTGGCATTTGAGTGTTTGTTGTTTGTAAATTGACAATGAATCTTTAAAAGAAAAATTTTAAAAATGCAATCGAGGATCTGTGAAAATAAAAATTAAAAACGTAAATAAAAATATGCAGTACAGGTTTGTTGTTTTAATTCAACATTTCATATTCGTACTGACCCTGTATCGACAGCTAAGGAAGTGTCGCTGTCGCATTTAAAACAGTGTTGCCAGATTGGAAAATGAAAAATTGTGTAAAGAAAATCTTGGGAATGGTTTTCTTTTACGTTGAAATAGGAGCCAATTCATATTTTATAGACGAAATTACAAAAGCATGTAAAAGTGACAATTTGAGACATTGGAATCGCAACATAGAAATCACTATATTAGCCACAAAGTGGAGTCGATGAAAGGTTGCCCTTAAAAGTCCACATATCAGAATGCTTCGGCATCATATTGTTGTTTAGATTGATGTCGACCAATGTCCACCGTACCATAAAATATTCTCAGTGATCATCTGCGATTTTTTCCAGATAGTCCATAGATGATCAACCGGCGGCCCGTTACTGTTTTTAATCTGCCCCGTGGGAGAGCCTAACTAGGTATTTTCAATAGAAATAATTTTTACATTAAAGGCAACACACGGGTTTAAGTACGTAAATTAGGCCCGTGCGTTAGCATATAGTGATACAACTTTCACAATATCTCAGGGTTATGAAATTCTACTTGACTTTTGCTAATTAAGTAAATTAGCGGATAAACTCAATTATATTTTTATATATTACTTTACTCTTGGCAGTCTTTCTACCGCATATTTATTGTTATTTTTTTTTATCTCGGTAATCAAAGTCGGTTAGATACGG
The DNA here is from genome assembly GCA_902654985.2 of Oryctes borbonicus. Classification (NCBI taxonomy): domain Eukaryota; kingdom Metazoa; phylum Arthropoda; class Insecta; order Coleoptera; family Scarabaeidae; genus Oryctes; species Oryctes borbonicus. Next base: position 8,681 of record LR736881.1, on the reverse strand, counting down.
AGGTGTTGCGGGAGGAAATAAGCTGCTCTCTCGCACCTCATATGTCTTTCTAACATTCTCGCCTCAGGGAGAGGAAGAAGCCGAGGGTGCAAAGGGGCTGGAAACTATTATGTTCGAATGGAGGCAAAAGTACACAAGAAAACTTCCTAGCACTTTAATCCTTAAAACAGACAATGCAAAAACATCACGCCTTGCTATGTAACATGCAGGGTTGCAATCCTACCAAAGACAATAACGAAACTATATACACAGGCAATATAAATCTAATTTAACGGTTTTCTTAATTTTTCTTTGAGGATCTTGAATCTTATGCTTCTGACTTAATCCCTTCCTAATAAAATTAGATACTTTTGACAGCGTAGCATCTTTTAACGTTTCATTCCGTATATTATCCGCGACAATTGGTACATCAGAATTTTCAACCACAAAATTTAAATAACTATAATCTAATAACTATTATGCTTAACATTTAAGAGCAAGCGCGACAATCAGCTTTTGCACTAGCAACATCCTTAATATACTCTACCACAAAATTAAGGCGACTTAGAAAAGCTGCCAATCTTTGTAAGTGACTAGGTGCTATGACGATTATTCCTTCTTTGTTACCGAAAATATATATCAAGGGTTCATGATCAATGGAAGTTGTGAATCTATGAACAGAAAGGTATTGATAACATTTCTTGAAAGCAAAGAAGATTGTTAGGGCTTCTTTGTCTATCATCGAACACTTCTTTTCAGCAGGACTTTAAGTCAAGAGGGATAGATAGGAATCCGGCTCGCATCGCATGATGCGAGTTCTTACGGGCTGAAATCATTATTTCTTTAATTTATGAAAACGAATCATCGCACTTTCTATTTCAATTAACACGCGTGCCTTTCTTTAACGAATCATGGAGCAGTTTCAATAAATATGACGTTTCGGAATAAATTTTACATCATGCAGTCTTGCCTCAGAATATTTAATCTCAGACTGAAAAAATTAACACTTTTCTTGTTTAAATCTAAGCCCTGCATCGAGTAATTTTTGAAAAACTAACTTTCATGTTCCAAGATGTTCTTGATTGAAAGTTATATTTTGTTAATCGTCAAGTACGATTTCGATACTATTGTAATAGGAATTAATTATGCTATATTTTTTTAAATTGTTCGTTGTTCTTGGTTTCGTTGGTAAGTTAATATATGAAGTAACTGGTGCGAAATGGAAGTATGCAATTAAATCCTTATATTTTAAACATAATCTTTCATTCTGGGTACTAAAAGTGTTATTGGAAATTTCTTCTAATAGCACATAATCTGGATTTCTTTGTAAAATCGCATTAATTTAGTTCCGTATCTTTTCGACAATCGATCCTTCTATACTTTTTAAATTACTAAACGATGATTCTAAGTGTTGAAGGGATTCAGTTAATTTTAAATTGTTGTTTTCTAGAAACTTGTTCGTTTTTGTTACGCTCGAGAAATGTTTATTAATAAATTCTAATTGCTCGACTAAATCTTCTTGTACAATTAATACTTGGATTGCTGTAACACTGGAAGCATCTCATTTTAACTTTAATACAAAAGATTTTAAAATACGAAAATGTTAGGTAAAAAAGGTGCGGCTTCTAGCCATGTACCCCATCATGTTAATACAGGTTCTGGCGGCAAAGGTATATTCGGGCACATTTCTTTATATAACTTTAACCTAGTTGGTGCTTTCAATAAAATCTTTTTAAATGATAATAAAATTATAATTAAAATAATTAATGAGTTAACATAGGGAAATTCTTCACGAATAACTTCAGCAATGCAATGTATTCCATGCACAGCACATGTTAGATGTAACATGTTTGAAAAACGTTTTTTAAGCTCGTTACTTGTTTTTAACATTACGCTTGCAGAATCTAATTGAACATTTTTGGACAAACTTCAATAAATTGTATCAAAGGTATTATGCGAGGGGTGTTCGATAAATGCCTTAGTTCAACGATTTTCTATTTTTTGTACCCCATTTACCAGATTTTTCAAAAGAATTGGTTTAACAGGTTACTTATTTGCTTGACAGAATTGTAAAACTTGTTGTACAACACTAAACTTTCCCTAGCTTTTAGTTTTCAAATCTTCTTCCAATTTGAATCCATTTTATATTTTTCAAACTATCCAGGACTGTAATTAATGCAGCAAATAAGTAATAAAAAGAAAAATGTAGTGTTGAAACTTTTCTATAGAACAGACAAATTAAACTCAACGAAGTTCTAAAGTAAATGACGGATAAAGTATTCTTAAAATTAGCAACAATAAAGCTGCAGGTATTATCTTTATAATTATTTCTTTTTAAAAATATAGTCGAAATTAAAAACACAATGACGTTTCGATGTTGCGGATTAGGATTCTAGAATTGTTATCTATAGAATAACATCATTCCTAGAAATTATAAAAAAATAATTTGAGATAATGTGGATTTTTTTGGAATTATGGAATTTGATTTATCAATATTATGACATATAATTGCTCAATATGTACACATACAGATGAATAATTGTTTGGATTATAGTCGTAATTTTAAAGGACTTTTTGTAATTCTCAATTAATTCGTTTGTTTAATATATATCTATTCGAAGTTCATCTAAGCTTATTTAGTTAATCTGGTAATACGTGTTATTTATGGATAAAGGACTTTTTTTTATTTTACTTTTTAAAACCGGGTAAAATGTTATAATCCAGGGATTGTAGGTTTTGGAATTTTTACGAGCGCATAATTTTTTTTAATTACCGCCACTGTTTATAGCCGTCCCTGAGCGGCTCTTCAATTCCTTTTCTTACGGTGAATTACTCCGTTTTATCCTTGTCTTGTCCTATAGGTAAATATTCTTCAACTTGTGAATGACCCTTCTCGATTCTTCTCTATTTTTTATTATTGAATCTATGTGTCCTATTCCCAGTTTCTTTTCGTCCTCTCTGACTTGGTCTTTCCATCTTGCTTTCGGTCTACCTTCTGGTCTATCCTCAGTTGGTTTCCGGTTCTTTATTCTATTGATTACCGATTCTTCTTTCTTCCTTTTTACATGCCCTGTCCATCTAAGTTTCTGTTTTAATGCTCTGTACTATATCTTCTATAAGTTCTTTTAATTCATGGTTCCATGGCATATGATATTTTTTGTCGTTAACCCTTTTGTGGCCTAAAATTCTTCTCAGTAGCTTCCTTTCGAACATTTTGAGATCTTCTCAATTTTTTAAGGTCAGACGTATGGTTTCAGTGGCGTACGTAACGATCGGTCTAACTTTTGATTTGTATATTCGTGGCTTAATTGCTCGATTTTCAGATTGGATTCTTTCTTTTATTTCAAGACTTCAGTAATTTTTCCCATTTATTAGTACTCTCAAATACTTCAAGCTTTCCACTTTTCCAACGGTGTATCTCCTTATTTTTATTTTGCTTTCGGTTATTTGTTCTTTTTAGCTATTTATCTCGAGATGGATAAGTGAGGGTGGCGGGAATCGATTCTCCGCATTCGATTTTACTCAAAAACATGTAACTGGAGCCTTTGTCTTGCTCTGAAAAGTCCCCAAGTGGATTTAGAGTAAAACACGAGAAATTCAAATTTTGGAGTTATGTCGGAATTTATAAAAATTCAAAAATTATCAATCAGAAATCATCTGATGGTATCTAGGGATGATTTTTTTTTACTTAAGTAAGCGCACACTAATAAAAAAATCGAAATTTAAACTTAAACATTTTTATTGGGATGATACAAATGAAACGTCTTGGTATATTGTGCTAATTGTATATATCACAACTTCATTTACAAGCAATAGTTAGTATATAATGTTATGTCAAAATATTATTCGTTCATTCTCCATTTTTTGTTTCGTAAATAAAATTTGAGGAATGTAGCTCGAAAAGTCAACGGGATAAGTGAATGGGGGTAATGGGAATCGATTCTCAAGGTTTCATTGTACTCAGAAACATGTAATTTAAGCCTTTATATTGCAGAGACGTTTATCATTATGTAACTGATATTAATTTCTGTGGCAAATACATTGGAAATGTCGTTATACTCTGCTAATCACTAGGATACAAACAAAATTGTGGCACGTGTTGTTGAACATATGATGATGTTTCTTACAAAATGATAATGACATTCAAATTCAAATTTCTCGAAAACCGTTAAAGATACCTCAAAACGGTCGTAGTCCCTATAATCAGTAGGTCAAACCGCATAAGGAACCATCATCAAAATAAATATGTTAAAACATTTTTGAAATCGTCAAATCGTCCAAATTACCAAAGGAAATGTTCTCTTATTATTTTCATAATTTTCCAATATCTCTCCAACTAAAAACTTCATTTATAGATTTCGATATGCTGGATCCATTAAAAGTTACCCCGATTTTCTATCTTTTACGGTTCCATGCAATTAATGGGAACCGGACAGGATATAACTTTCGCAGATTTTTGAAAAAAAATTGAAATTTGAAAAGAACAAGAAATCTGAGATTGGAAGCTGGGGAAGAGACTGAAGAGCTATAAGCTTATTCAAATGCGGATTGAGTAGTTGATAGTGACGATAGAAAGAGTGTAAATGGAAATGTTAACTTCTATTGTGGAATTTAATAGTTTTCAAAGAAGCAAAGTTGCGTGTCACCTTCCGGTGTAGAATCGGAATACGTCGCTGCTGCATTAACTGCTCAAGATTTAAATATGCATTTAAGAATGTGTTGAAAGCATGTGTTGTGTTGTATTACGTAGATTAACAATGAAAAATGTAGTATGGATAAAATAGCAGATATAGAACGATAAAAAAAGTAACCATGTGTTTGTTATACTGTTATGTAGATCCCCGAAATTAAAATAGTAAAAATTAGTGTGTAGTTATAAATCAGAAAAAAAAACACCTTTCTTTATTGTTTTTATTCTATTTTCAGAGTGGTAATGAATATCTTCATAGTTTGTGTTTTCTTTATTAAGTATTTTATTTCATTTAAATGTAATAATAAAAACATATAATAAACATAAAGGATCTCTTTTAATTTACAGTGATCTTCGGATAATAGTGAACTCATGCATTTTTCAAGTCCACTATGTACATACATACTCCATAGTACCCATTTGGTAAAAGAAGACAATCAACAAACGGCCCGGCGGTCCAGTGATAAGGGTGCTTGCGCTTGACTGGATCGAGTTCCGGTAGGATTAAAATATTTTCTTAGCGGGTTGGGTACATTCCCGAATCACTATTCGCAGTTGGGGTACAATTAACTGCGCTTCACTCTTAACAACGAGGAAGTGATAGTAACAAGGCCACTTTATTCACACAATTTGACGTATTGAAAAGGTCCGGGGGTTATGGCAAGCTTTTAAAATTTTATACACCCCGTTGGGCCGTCACCGCACTAAAAAGAAAGAAATTAAAAGCTATGACATCTCGTACTTCGTATAGTAAATCCATTAATTAATATTTATCTCATTATTTATCATAATTAGACTCGCCTTCAGTTACAACGATACGGATCCCGGATAATCTACTCCTTGAAGTAAATAAAATAGTACGTCTCAGACAGAAGGCATATACCCTAAATTATCTTATCAGCTGACCTGAAAAACTGGAGTTACGTATACGACGGATTCCGGATCTGCGCCAGACATTACAATCGTATTATAAAAGTTTGTCGGATCTAAATGTGCAGGATTTACGTAATAGTTCGTTGTGGTGTTGTTTATTTCTTTCTATAGTTGCATGTGAACTGATTACAGTATTTTTAAATACGCTATCTGAAGACTCTCGATTTTAATTCTCACGAAAACAATTTTCGTCTAATCGACAATTGTAGGGAGTTGAACGCCTTTTACTAACACAGTCAAGTGAAATCGTGAATTACATAATTTATCGAAATTTGACGCAGTCTCCTCTGAAGTTTTCACGCTTCTCCACTTTGTTGATTTCTTATAAATAATAGGATTGGTCCAATTCCGTAGTTGCAACCCTGTTTAATAAAATCTCTGTCTCGCCATTCATTTTTTCGTATTCGGGAGTAAGTTGTGATCCGAAGTAGCTAAATTTGAAGAATAGGAGGGATGTAGAACGAATTGGAGCTTTAACTTCATCAATTTCGCGATCACAACTCCAGAGGAATGAGCTGTTGCGTTCTCGTTGTGGAAAAGGACCTTTGTGGGTTAATCGGTCTGGAGAACGCGCAGGCTAGTCAGTAAATCCTCCACGTTCACTCTATCTATTTGGAGATGTAGCATCCAAAAAATTCCTCGTCTATCACGAGAAGCTCTCCATCCTGTTGAAACCACAAATTTTGGAGTAACTGCCCATTTTGTTGAGGCGTAAGAATAACTTGTTTATTCAAATAGTTTTCTGTAATTTTTCCATTTTTCTATAATCCCCATCCAACCATTCAAATTTTGTAAGTGTTGAGTGTGGACTTCATGAATCCTGTGAGGATTCTCACTTGATCAATACTTTGAATTGTGGCGATTAACCGTTCCATTTAATCTTGTCAGAAAGTATTACATTAGTTGTAAAATCATCGTCTACATTTGCATTATTCTTTCGCAAAACTCCAGCCATTGGTCAAAATCATCATTTGAAAATTCTTGAATCAAGTGTACTTTATATGGATGGTTTAGTAGCAAAGTTGTGGTAGAAGTTTGAGGTGATTCTTCTAATTCAATGTTTTTTCTTCGTTAAATGTAGTCCTCGAGTTTTTGGTAAAATTTTAACCGTCCAAGTTAAACTAAAACGTTTTAGTGTTTTAATAACAGCTGAACGTGTTATATGATTTCTTTTGGGATGCAAATCATTGAAGAGATGGAAACACTTTTACCAGAATATTCCACTCGCATTGGACGCACGTTTCAACGCCAAGCTATCATCACCAACAATAGAACTGAACTAACTTATTAAGTGAAAAACTAATAAAAAAAATAAAGTAATTTTAAATTATCCAAATCCAAAAATATGCAATTTTAAAATACTCGATTTTAAAACACAACTAACTTCAATTATATGTGATAAAACAAAGGATAAAGGCTCGAATTTAGGCTGAATTCATTGTTTTTGTAAATTTCTTATATCTTGCTTATCTTCTTTGTACTATAAATACATACTTCGAAACTTTCATTGAATTTGTTCTGAAGGATTTAGATTAGTTTCTCGTAAGAATATTTCATCGGAATACGCTCAAATTGGAATACGCTTATGTGGTTTAGTCACCCCAAACCACATAAGCGCATTCCAATTTGAAGAGAATAAAAGTAAAGTAGAACAACCATATAGGTCTGACGGCGATGAAGGGACTATTTGAATCTCATTGTTTTCAGGGCCAAACTGGTTGTGGAAGAAATATGATCATTAGGGATAGTGTGATGATTGCCTAGGTAACATATATATTGTTATCTGCATCGTAAGCATTATTTATTGGCGGAATCTTACGTAATCCTTTATATATAGTGTGTCCACCTAATGCGTGGAAGGACATAATTCCCCTTTTAAGCAATTTAGAGAAGTAAAGTAAAATATATTCTTAGACAAATGCTGCACAAGATAAAATTATATCCAAGCTTCCGCGGCGCACAGTACAGGTGATTAACGTAAAAAAATCTTCGATGTCTTGCCAAAAACTTCAAGAAGTACTCAATCGAATAAAATTTGAATTACAATATCGGCCTTTTAAATTATGTCTGTTATCCCAAAAACTAACAATAAGATAAGATAAGGTATAAGAAATATCGATGAAAGTTGCCATAAATTAAGGAGGGGTATCTACCATAAAATCGTAATATGTGTGGTGTTCTACTTAAAAAATTAATGTTATATCGTGTGCCGCAGAAACGGAACATCTTATATATTTGGATATAATTTTATGTTGTGCAGCATTTGTCTTTAAATATTTTGATGTGAAAACTTTTTCTCTAAATTGCTCAGAAAAGAGATGTTTTCCGTCCACGAGCTAGGTGGACACGCTCTATATTAAAATAAAAAGGAGCATAGATTTATTTCTTGGAGTATTCTAGAAGTGGAAAAGGAGTGTTAAAATTCATGCCCTAACAGGATGCTTCATGATATAGAGAATTCAATTGCATCTTTGGAGGTAGTATAACATGGACAATGGGATCAAATGCTCCATTTATGATCCATTCTATCAGTTTAATCTACATAGTTTCACATACATTTGGATATACACTACCGTTCATATATTTGGGGACGATTAAAAAATACAGTTTTTTTTTTAATTCGGATAAAAACAAAAAGTCATTTGTAATTTAATTTACTTCTGTACATTGAGTATACTATACAAAACTAAAAATATTCAATAAAGAAATGTTGTACTAATTATAATTAGGTCTATACGGATTTTTCGTCTATATGTCCACCCTTTCACTTAATTACTGCGGTACATATTCGTGGCATTCTTGGAATTAAAGATTTCAAAAATGTTGCTGGGATCTCGGTCCATGCTTGCTGGAGCATTCTCCATAAATCTTGTGAACTAGTCACTCCTTTTTGGCGAATCCTTCTGTCCAGTTCATCCCATATTAATTCGATAGGCGACAGGTCAGGAGACTGAGGTGGCCAAATCATTCTTTTTAAACAATCTTCTTCTTCCAGAGATGCTAGATAGTTTCTGCATATACGAGAAGAATGCTTATCCTCTTGAAACGTAAAGTTTCGACCTCGTAATCGTTCCCCACT
>LR736925.1:712299-775751 GCA_902654985.2 Oryctes borbonicus | reverse complement strand
ATATCGGTGTGAACATTATCCCGTTTCGGTGATATAATTTTTTCTTCATGGTGACAAAATTCTCCGATTTGGAGTTAGAACATTTACCACAACGGTAAAGAATTTCTCGGTGAGAAAAACTGTTAGAATGTTTCCCATCCGGCGAAAAATGTCTCTTTTGTTTTTAATGTTTTCCTCTGTGGACTAGAACTCCGGTTCGATGTAAAATTGCTTCACCCACATTGAATATGTCTATTTAGTAGTCAAATTTAAGGACTACTCCAGTTTGATGCTAAATGTTTCAACTGCAATAGAAAAACTCTCCATTTCACATGCCATCGCGGTGTAAAATATTTTTGTTCCGGTGTAAAAAAAAGTTGTGGAAAATAATTAGAACAATTCTTGAGTATTCTTGTTTTCAAAAAACCAATGAATTTTAAAATGAAAATCGAGGATCACCCTCAAAAGGAAAAAGGCCCCGGTTGAACTCTTTCAAAACAAAAGCATATTAACAGTAAGTAAGGCAACAAAAAAATAACAATGGAATATTGATAAAATTTGGCTTATGATAACAAAATAGTGATCTGACAGGTTATCTTACTATGTGTCCAAAGCTAGTATCTCCAGTTTAGAAATTAGCTTGGTTTCTTAGCATTCAAATGCTGGGGTTGGTCCTTCAGGGGATAGATGTTTTTCGATCGGCCCTGCAATGGTCGGACCTGCTAAGTATCTGAAAAAAAAGCAAAAAAAAGCCGTAGTCTGTTAAGAGAAAGAAAAGTGAATGGAATTGTAAATTTATTTAAAATAAAAGCTAGATTTTCTCCAAATCTAAAAAATAGATTTAAAATTGAAAATGAAATTGAAATGCAAATGAATATATGCTTAAAAAATTAAAAAACTAGTAAATGAAATTGTACATAAGCAAAATACTTGCATGAAGTAAATCAAACACGAGAGAAATATATAAATTGCACAATGTAAATGTAAATGCTAGTGTTTGGGTTTATAAGATTGATCAGCTAAACAGTACGTGTAATTGCAGTAACTCAAATAAACAAAAATGATAATAATTATTGAACGCTAGCATCAGATATCGCGCTATAAAGAAGAATATCAGGAAAACAAATCATATAATAGGTCGCTCTATATATTCGCATATATAGAAGCTGCTATCCAAACACCAATCTTTTCAGAATACTATGGTATCTGTGTCATGATATGAGAATTTCACTAAACCATATACGCATGGTTTGTAAAACCATCAAGATGGAATCAAACTTCGTCTGAGACGAGGGATTTATTAAGGATATTACCATCATTCACAAGTGATTTTCAAACTAATTGCAGTATTGCACTTTCGCTACGCAGTCAATAGGTTTGAGTTCTTGCAGAACACGAATTTTGTAGAATATTCTTCGAGATCTTTTAGAAGAATATGCTGATACCATATCACTGTTTTCTGTGATAGTAGTCTCACGAAATTTAGCAACGCTGCGAACAGTGATACTGCAAAATGTGGAAACTGAGGACGAAGTTCACCATACCTGTAGTAAACATGCTTCAAAATTGATAAGATACGAAATATAATTTCGAGATTCAATTTTGGATTTAGCTGTTAGCTACAGTTGTAACTTGCAACCAACGTAAAAAATTATTCAAAAATCATCGAGCAATGTTTAAGTGAATAACAATACTTTGTTATTCGCACGACACTAGTACTTTACAAATATTATGCAAGATAAAGTTTGGAGGTTATCGCCAAGGTAAACTTTGGAAACAGGTTAGAAATGTGAACTTCTCACTTACCATAACTAGATGTGAGCAGTGTGCGTCATCTACATTTCAATATCCAGCTCCAGCCTAAATATTCTTCCATTCACTTATATTGATATAAGCTCACCTATACCAAAATTGTATATTTAGTCATTACTACAGATGACCAAGGCAGGTGAAATTATTACTTTTTTTTCAGCGACTAGATAGACTCGTGTTTATTCGTCTCATGAGTGGGGGGTTCGTGTTGCCTACTGGTTTCCCCGAGAGTCGACAAAACACGAGTCTGTCTAGTCGGTGCAGAAAAGTTATAATGCCTTTCTCATCTCTAGTCATTACATCATTATGTTGAATAACTGTGTTTACTTAAGGTTTATATTTTTTATAAGATTTTGTACACGTATAAACATTACGTTAATCGAGCAAGTAAGTAAAATCCTTCTTTGGAGAATGATTTTGTATGCTAAAGGAAATACATTTCTTTCCATTTCAGCTCGTTCATATCGACTCCTTTCGCAATATCATAAAATAGATCTACTTACGCTAAAGACGTTCCCATGCAGAGGTCGGTGTTTGCGAAAAATATGTATTGAAATATGTATCGTAGTGTACGGCGCAGAGAGTACTGAATGTTCTTTCTTAGGGTTTTATTGGGGTTCTTATCCCGCGAAATTGTTTCTTGATGCGTTAGGTAAAATTGTGAATGTTATTCATGGATTGTAATACCGTTTAGAAAACAAGTTTGAATGTCTTTCTGAATTTTAATATAGCCTGATTAAAAATAATGGAAACAAATACTAATCGTAGACGTTTTTCCAATACCTGTCCTCTCTGTCATAAGGTCGCTTATCTTTTGTCGGGCTACAAGCAGTAAGTTTTTAAAATAATCTTACGATCCTCAGTTGTCAATATACAAAGCATTGTAGTATCAATTTATTTTATAATGGAAATTTTCCTGGAAGGAATAAGTAATATGCTGGGATTTCTTTCACATTAGTATCACGGGGGATTTCAACATTAAATTTATCACCTGCCTTGGAGATTGCTTCCCCCTTATAACTGTGGTATTATGGCCTGATAGTTGAGTGGGTAACGGATGAGTTGGAAACAATGAAAAATATCTTGCATGCGCTGGATGTAGTAAACAATGCTATCAAGGCACCTGAATCGCAACACATGTATAACCATTTTAGAAATTAATATACGGAAAAAGTACTGGAAACAAAATATAAAGCATAGGTGAAACTAAGAAATGAGACGATATTAAGTCGCCGTATCCTTTATAAAACAAAGGTGGGGGCCGTGCAGGACATTTCTTTGTTATTATGGCGACTTTTTCTTATAAAGCCGAAATGTGCTTATCAAAATGAAGGACTGTATATGAACAGAAATATTGTTCTATTTTAAACTGATGATAAATATTTTAATATTTCATGATTGATATGGATCAACATTTCTGAAATGTCTTTTTCAATTATTAATTTTTTTGGTGCACCTTTTGTGCCCCGTTTGACTCGGCCCTGTCCACCGATGACTAATCCAAAACTAAATCGCGTGATAACTTCAAAGCAACGTTTGAACATGTTTAAGCGCAACAGGGGTAACTGTAGATGACACATGATACATTATCCCATCGGAAAAGTAGGCGACGATTTTTCGAGATTCGCAAGGTATATTCTTAATTGATTATTTGAAAGAAGGTAAGGACAGGCACGGGCTAGTACAATTCTGATTTATTGGACCGAATCGACGCTGAACTGAAGAGAAGGAGACTCCACCTAGCGAAGAAAAAATCTTTTACCATCTTCATAGCCCCCCGGACCACTCATCGGCAATTGCGGCAGCAAAACTAATTCAGTTGCGATACGAATTGGTGCCTCATCCGCCATATTCACCCGATTCGGCCGCCTATGACCTCCTTCTTTTTCCAAACTTGAACTTGACGAAAAACGGTTCATATCAAATGAAGAGGGCTATTTTACAGAATTCGACAAATGTTATTGTTTAAATGGCCTAAAAAAGTAATAAAAGCTGAAACGGAGTAAGAAAAAAATACTGTGACTGTTGAATCAAGACAAAATGATTTTAATGATTATTTCGCTAGAGTAGAAGAAGAAATTGCATTACTTATTCCGGGACCGGTCACGTGTGCAAGCAAAAACAGCACGTCAATGCCTAAAAACTTCACCGTTCCTGTTTTTGACAGTGACTGAAAACGACAAAGCGATGGGTGTAGAAAACAAAACGACAAAAGATATGGATAGTTTCCCAACAGAATTACTAAAAAAATATATACATATATTCAACACATCTGACTAATGATATATTCTTGCAAATGTTGTTTTTCCGAACGAGTTAAAGATAGCTCAGATAAAACTAACACTTAAGTCAGGCGTTGCTGAGGCACTATTAAACTACGGACACATTTCTATATTGCCTGCTGTATTGTGATTTTTGAAGAAATTATTAAGATCAGGTTGATGAAACATCTATAGCACATCGCAACATAGCTATACCATGGCGTGCTGCTGGCCTAGTTGGAGCACTACGGTGTGCTGGAAGCGGTAAATAACCTAATTAAGACATATCTTATGAATAACAATCAGTGTAGGCGTGTCGTGAGGATCTATATTGCGGCCAAATCTATCTAATATATGTGAATGATCTTCCGGCAAATATAGCTAGTGCAAGAACTCCGAGAAGCGGTTAATTCATCTTTTCTCGTGAATGCTATGAACGATGCCTCTATAGATGCAGTTGGCCGTGTAGTTGTTGAGGTGTAGGAGTAGTTTGGGGCGAATAGTTACAAATGAATTTAATATTTACATCCTTACTTAATGATTGTTAAATAAAAACATGTTTCAGATAAAAGTTACTTGCTTTTTCCTGGACATACTTACTATAAAAAAATACTCGAAATACGGTAATGGCACTTTTAAAGTTAAACGTGTACTACAAAGTGATGTGCAGCAAGGTCCATGATGTCGGACCTCTCGCAGACCTCTCATTCGCGTCTCAAGACCCCTATTCTCCAATATAACGAACACACCCTGAGAATAGTGGACGCGGTTTTCATAAACATTTTTGTATTCTTCAAACTTCACTTCTCCTAAAAACTGGATGAACTTGGTTCTCTCGAAAAATGTTTTAGGGGATATATAATACTAGGCGAAGCATACGTACATCGTCGATTATGGTAAGTGTGTTAGATTACATACTTCGCTGTTTTATATACATAAATATAGCAACGATTGTTAGGAAGGATATATAAACAAAAATGTTTCTGTTTCATTTGGTTTACATGATAAATCAGTTTTTGTTGTATCACAGTGAAGTCTTAAATGTCAAACTATAAGTCTGTGAAATGAACCACTTAACTTAAATCGCTAAAAGTTAAATAGAATGAACTTATAGATTATTTTATAACTTACTTGTCAAAAGTAAGCATGCACCCATAATTTCAAGACTACGATTTTTCATTATTGAGAGAGCATTTATGTGATGGGACCTATTCCTTAATCTCTTAACAAAATGTTCCCTTCTCTTATGTTGGAGAATAGAAGTCCAGATATATTTACGTTTGGTGCTAGTGCGAGGAGTACGAGGGTCCTAATGTGTGAGATGGATAGTGCTGTACAATAGATTATCTGCAGCTATTGTTGTCTTCTAGAGAGAATGGTAATCAATACTTTGGATATTAAGCCCTTAAGCGTACATATAGAGCTGATAGATTATGCTTGCCCAGTTGAAAAACAAATAGTGGTGCCAAGTAAATCAGCTACAACTTGGTAGGACGAAAACAAGAGCATTCATACATACATATGTTTAATCTCACAATCAGTTTTAATGTATGTTGTAATAGAAATGTATCCAGTTACTTATTTGTAAGTGTCCCCCGGTGTTTTTAATTTGTTAAATTATATTTAGCAAATTAAAATTCGGGTATGCTGCTCGTTTATGTAAATCAGTACCCACTCCTGATGTTTATGTACGGTCATAAATGTCAGAGTTAAGGTCACGCACTTTATTTTAAGTTTTATCCGGAGAATTATCTCAGACCTCTCACGAAGTGTTTTGATACAAGATAAGGTTGTAATCTAGATAAAAAATAATGGAAATAATTTAATGCAGGTAATTTGTTTATCCTTGACTTCGAATAATACCTCACTTAAGTTATTTAAATACCTGCAGTTTAGACTGAAATATGTTTACAGAACTTTGAGCATATTCGGATTCAAAGACACCAAATTACTTTATGTCAATAAATGCAGCTTTGAGCAGCATGATAAGCTTGCTAATTTCCGGTAGGCCCCTGAATCGCAGTAATAGAACGCTACATGCTGAAAGGAATGTCTTCAAGGATACCAAGATTCTTTAAAAGAAACTATCGTCTATGTTCAATGCTAATTATATTTATGTAAAAGGCAAAATCTGAAGAAAGGAACGATTATGAAGTAACCAGTTAACACTACGACCGTTTATAGTTGTGTAGGTAAAAAGGATGGACTCGTATATTATATCCTTATTAACGATATAAAATATCAAATGAAATGTATACTTCATGCTCTTGACGTAACGTATAAATGTTTCCATGTTATGAACGAGCAATATCCTCCCGAATGTGCTCATGTTTGGATATTCATTCAAAGACTAGTGGTATGGTAAGACTACAACATATGATAAGTTAAATTGTGCTACTAGTTCTCTGTTGACAGATATAAAAAGGTATTTGTAAGTTAGCAAAATTCAATTTGTTAAATTTACAATGCCAGCTTTATTTGTAAATCACAGGTATCCCATTTTAAATACTTAATTTTGCATTATAGACATAGACATCAATTACATGAAAACGATATATACAGGTGTTTGGAAAATGAAAATTGCAACAGATCATCCTCTTCTCTTAACTCACTCAGGAAACACATTTTTCGAATTCACACAATATATAACAAAACTGGGGCACACCATAAGGCCAATGAAATAAACATTATGGATGCTGATAGTGACAAAGATCCCGATGACGAACCAGTTTTTAGTAACAGTGGGCCCGTGATTCCGAATGTAAGTGATTTTTCAAATTTACTCTCAAGTGAAACGTTGAAATTTGTTTCAAAACTTTACGGTGAATCTGCGTTAACTAAAAAGCGAGTGCAATGTGTAATAGCTGATATTGGATGCTTTGTTACAAATTTCTATTGTTTTTTTTTTTAAGAATTAATAGCTTGTTGAAACGTGCAATGCTGAAATTACTTATAAAACTGAAATTTTTTCAATGCTTACTTTAATTGAAAATATATTTAACGATTTAAAAACAGAATATGAGAGGTTTCAGGTGCTTAGTAAAGTAGGAAAGCTTATTGAGCCAACAGAAGTTATTGTAGGAAGTAGATTAGAGAAAGTTGAATGTAAAGTAGTCCGTCGAAAGCAATATTGCAATATATATCTGTTAGTAAAATTTTGAAAGAATTTTTTGAATTACCCGGTGTTTATAGGGATACTGTCTCCTACATAACCGCCTTAAACTCCGACACCTCGGTAGTAAACAATATAATCCAAAGTGCATACTGGTTAAGGAAAACTGTTAATGTAGGAAAGAAAAATATTTCGAGGAATATGAATCTGGGAATCCCTTGGGTTCTCATGCTGCTGTACATAAATTGGGCGCCGTGTATTTTTCAGTACCTTTGCCACCTTTGAAACAAGGGACTGTAAATAATAGTTTTATGTTAATGTTGTTTCACAGTTAGGACTTGCAACAGTTTAGTATTAAAGTTTTTTTTTTCTCAAAGATCAAAAAGGATTGAATGATTTAGAAAACTCAGACATTCATATTAATAAACTTAACAAATTAAAGCAAACTTTTTCTGCCGATTTTGTAAATATCAACGTGCTGATACACAAATGCTTTGTGTGGAATCTACTATTAAGAAATGTGGATAATTATAACGTAGACTTAGAAATTGACGATGCTCGTTTAATAGGAGTAAAAGGCGAATCCGCGTGGGACAAATTAAATTCTTTTCATGTAACAGATAACCCAGCGGTGGATATAATGCACGATATTCTCAAAGGCGTTGCTATGTATGACATGGGTTTATTACTGTATCAATTTATTAATATAGCCAAATTCTTTTCTCTCGCCGTATAAAACTCTCGTATAAAGTACTTTCAATATGGATTCGAAATTAAAAACAAATCCCCATTAATTTCCTTAGATAACTTGAAAAGCAAGCGACTAAAAATAACAGCATCTGAAATTAAGTGTTTCATTTTATGTTTTGGATTGATTAAAGGAAATAGGGTTCCTAAAGGCAATATTCACTGGAGTCTTTATATAAAACTACGGGAAATCGTTTCTTTAGTGTTACCTATTCATGTAACAACTGAAGATAGTATTTTATTAAAAACAATTGTAGAAGAACATCATTTCATTGTGGTTAATGTATTCAAGGAGGAGTTGAAACCTAAATACCATCATATGGTTCATTATCCGAGTATTATGGAATCATGTGGGCCATTAGTGAATATGTGGTCTCCGCGCTTCGAATCTAAACATCGAATATCAAAAGTATATTCCAATGTAGTAGCCTCAAGGGTCAATATCGCTAAATCACTTGCTATTAGGAATCAACTAAAATTGTGTAATAGACTTATATCAAATATTGGGTTTGAGAAGAAAGTATGTAATGGTTCTTGCATCTTTTTGATGACATTGCTTTGGACTCGCGACTAAAAGTTGAAGAATTCAAGTAAAATGTAACAAGTGTTAAAAGCATAGATGTACAAAGTATAACTTACAAAATAAATGATATAGTTTATATAGACGTAAACCAGATATTTCTTGAGTTTGGTATTATCACTAACATTTTTATTTCTTCTACTAACAATACATTATTTGTCTATAAGAATTTAAAATTATGTACTTTCAATAACCATTTACAAGCTTTTCGTGAAGAAATTGAAGAAAAAAATTAATTTATTTTACAAAATAGACTACATCAAGTTTCACCTGTGTTACACACTGCTTTGCAAAAGGGTTTACATTATGTTGCATTACATACGATGTAGATGTTACTTTGAATTAAAAAATGAATTGAAAATTGAATTGAAAAATTGAATATTACATTTTTTTTCAATACTTCCATACTCCATTAATTCTTCAAAGGGTCAATTCTTAAGTTGTGCATAGAAACTATGAAGAACCTTATGTAGACCATGTGACTACGAACAGTAAAAATGAGTTAGTGACCGCAAAACGAACAAAATTATTTTTATTCCTTGTAAAGAAACCGCGGAAAACACCACGAGTACTTTGCAAGCGTTTTAATTAGTGGCGGCAATAAAGGAGATTATGACGCCAAGAATTATGCGTATTAGGGTGTTCCTTACTTTGGGAAGAAATGTTGTTTAAATAGTGCTTACATGTAAATAGGAATCATTAAAGAGAAAATATCGAAAATTTTGCATTATGGTGTTAAATATTAAATATACTAGATGTCGCACTTGATAGTAGAACAAAATTAGAATGTATGTGTGTAAAGAAAAATCTATTAGAATGGGAAAAATGCTGGGACGCTTCTTTTCCAATGATGTTCCTTTGATCAGATTTATTTACTCAGATCCAATATTTTATCGCCATCGGTTTTTTTACTCGTACTTCAAATAAAAAAACAAACTGTTAAAATCACACAATGCAATGAAATTACTGTGTATTTTATCTTTTTGAAAATAAGCACTATTCAGGCAAAATGTTCCTGTACTAGGGGACAGGCTAATATACACATACTTCCTACCAAGCGCGTTAATAAGCATTATATAGTGTGTCCACGGATTTGGTGCAAACTTATACAACAGTGAACGTTGATACATTATTTAAACCATTTTATGTTTTAGTTTTTTTAATACATATTTCTAGACAAAATATTTAATAATATTCTGGTTAACTAAAATAATTTCTTTATTATAAATATAAGCCTTTTTGAAATATTTTCTAATATATATAAATCCGAATGTCATAAAAAACAACAAATAATTTATTCGACGTAATCTCCACCTACTTCCACACACTTTTCGATCTTATACTTAAATTCTCTGCAAACGTTCCTAAATGTTCTTATATCAATCTCACTAATTACCATTCGTATTTTACCTTTTAATGCTCCCAAATTCGAATCAAAATTATTATTTTCGTACACTCTTTGTTTAACGAGTCCCCGAAAATAAAAATCCATCGACGTTAAATCTGGCGAGCGAGCTGGTCAATGAATAGGTTCAAAATGACCGGTCCATCTTTCAGGAAAGTGGTCGTCAAGCCAGTTTCTAATTAAATTAGTTGAATGTGCAGAGCATTTATCCTGCTGAAAGTAGATTGCATCTCTGTTAGTACCCTCCAACGATGGTAAAACAAAATTTTGTAACATATCCAAATAATTATGTTGATTTAAATTGTTTTCGAAAAAAAAGAGGTCAATAATTTTATTGAATAACATTCCACAACACACATGCACTTTCTTATAACGCTTCCGATTAATGCGAAAATTTGGATTCAATTCTGCCCAATATCTGCAATTTTGGGGTGACACATAACCCTTAGTGGTAAAAGTAGTTTCATCCCAAAACAAAACTTTATGATGGAAAAATTGATCCGCCATAAAATTTCTCCAACCCAAGTACTAAATTCTAATCTAAACGTATCGTCACCGGGGTTCCAGAATATGAATAAATTTGGGTTTGGGTGAATCTTGTTTTCCTTAAAGACTTTGCAGTACGCTCTTGCTTACACCCAACTCCGCCGCTCTCTTACGTAGTGATATTTTTTGATCTTTTAATACAGATCCCATAGCTAGAACAATTAATGCATCATCTTCATTGTATTGTTTCTTTCTTTTCTTCCTTCTAACAACAGAGCCAGTTTCATCAAATTTCTTAACAAGCTTTTTCAAAGAATTAATAGCGATATTAATGCCGGTGAATTTAACTGTATTTGACATTTTTTGAGTTATATTGGTATTATTTTACGTGTTCTATATGTTATTTATTTGTTCGCATTTATTGATATTGAAATCTAAGATAAACACTAATCATATTACCAAGGCATGATTCATCAAGTAATTCGGTAATCCGCCCAAAAGGGACGGAATTTTAAACTAACGTTGGCAGTTTTACAAACATATTAGTTTAGCAAACCCCTACAGGGCAGTAATTCTCAGTGTTTTGTTTAAGTTTGAATTGTATAATTTTGTATGGTTATATTTGTTACGTTATTAGTTCTATTTTTTTAATTATTTACCGTTTAATAAATATTTGTACACTTTTGAGGTATGATTGTAGTCGAGGGAATCTACAGCCCTCAAATAATATAAAACAAAATAAAAGCAAAGAGAAGCTCACTGCACAAATTAAGTTAGATTTGCTATGTACGTAATATTATTATCACTATGTTTTGGCGAGCTACGTATCGGCAATTATAATAATATAGTAACGTGCTGAACATTCCATTAAAAAAAAAACAAATTTAATATGTAACTTTTTTAGTTTACCCTATATATATCAAAATAATTTTGGAATATGTATGTCTATGATTTTCGTCTAGAAAATAGTTTCCGATTGCAAGTGTTAAAGCTGCTATCGAAGAATATTGCATTGTTGCCTCACGTTGTAGGTATATCCCTTTGAATTAAAATCCAAGCGGTACAGAACGTAAATATTTACAAATTTAAATACAAGAGTACTGGATATTTATAACAATTATGGAGAAAATATAAATGATTGGCTACTTAACTCATAAATTTTCAAGAGTGTTGTACTACGATAAATAATTCGATAAGCAAGTTATTTCATTACATCTCTCAATCTGTAATTCAATATTCAAGCAAAAAATGCTTTGATTCCACTTGACAACGTAATGTACATTTTTAACCAAGTTGAACGAATTATCGGTAATTATCATAAAATATCTCCATGTAAGCCCTCATTTAGATAAAATCTGATGGAAATATAACGAATCCTTGTCCTTGGTTTTGGCTTAACAAAGTATCTTGGCTAAAAGGTCATAGACAAAAGGCAAGAAGATAATGACAAAATCGTATTAAAGAAAATTCCGTAATCAGACTCCTTTGGTGTAGCATCTATAAATCGTCAAAGCTACTATAATAAAACAATATCTTTTATAGTATTTAGGCAATATAACCAAAGGAAATGGATCCATTTAACCTGAAAAACGGTAGCAGAGATGAAGTTGTTAGAGTTATAATAATTAATAAGGTTATTCGTGTCGTTATTAATAAACTCAGTAAATGTAGAAGATATTTACTAATCCTAAAAATATGGGACTAACCTGCGCTCAGAGTTGGACTTGACATTAAGTGCAGAGTTTTCTTTTAGAAGATAGAGTAGCAGAGTCAAAATACCTCTTTCCTTCTTTAAGATTCTTTAGTTTACTAATTTCGAATTCGGAAAGCGCTCTATCCCTTATACAGTAAACTACATTAGTGCAATAAACACTGCCATACTCGAAAGGCGGTACTTCGACAATTACGATACTGCACAAAACACATAAAAAGGTTATTACTTAGGTAAAAGGTACACGTAACGATGTACCTTATATACTACATTTTACATTTTTAAGTGTAACCCACTAACAAGTTTTAGAGTGTGGGTTTTGCTATATCGTTTAGGTAAACCTTACAAAAATTGTAAAATTTATCTAAAGTAGTATGGAAGTATGCACCATTTTTAGTATTTAATTTCTATAAGTGATTTTTTCTGTGGCAATTCTGATTATTTGTTTCCGAACTTCGATCATAACTTGGCCTTTCCCAAAATTATTTTTGACTGTTTTGTGTTCGTCACACGTAGTACACTTTATTAGCTCGTTTCATGCAGTATTATTGTCACTATTAGACCTTCTTCAATGTAATCTTGTTTCTTAATTTCAATTCGGGTTAGAGTAGAAAAAGAGACGTACATAAATTGTTAGAATTATGGAATTTAATTACTTTAGTTTAAAAAATAATTTCTAGTAAACTCCCATTTCTCTAGATTAAACACAGTTTCTAATTATAAACAATCGCATAATATTTCTAATATCATTTTTACATAACAATTACATAACTGGAAACCTATTTAGGATAAATAAATGATATTGAAAAAGAAGAAAGTGTTGTTATATTGTTACACGTCGTGGGAGGGATATCGGCAACATCCATATATCATAATCTGGTCCCGCTATAGCATTCCATAAACAGGTTACCATATCGCAAATAAGTGGGACCAGGCAAGCTTTTTTATATTTTTCAATTTTTTTCTTCTACTAAATTGCACTGTTACTTTTTATGTGTATGTTTTGATAGTTGCTTAATTTTTTCACGGGATAACCTTCGCATTTTTATCTGTTTTTAACGTTTCAAGTTATACCAAGCTCGATGTCTAGAATAACTTGTTTTGGCTCAACCTATCAAAATCTACACAAGTATGCACTCCGTTTTATTTGCCTCATAACAATTATTAATAGGCTACGTTACGTATTGATTTTGCGATTTTTACAAATTGGACAAAACTGTATTTTACGTGACCTAGATGGAGGTTACAAAATAATAATTTGCTCAAATATACATATTTTATGTGGAGTTGCATAAATGCTGTATTTTTCTTAATTTTCCGGTTTACGGTTGGTTTTTAGTAGCGCGTTTTGCATTAAACGAAAGTCTTACAGGATAAATTTATTGACGTTAATGTAAACAAATACCTTCTTTAGTCATATAGCAGAATAGAAGTTCAATATTTTATCAAAACAAGTAATTCGGCCTTGATTGTATTGAATATAGCCATCTGTTAGAGTATAGTATAATGTGATACGTTAGTAAGTGAACTCCCAAATCGCATAAAATGCATTTTTCCAAGCAAAATAAAAATGTTAAGCTTATAATCAACAACATCGATTAAAAGTTCAAGAAGGTCGCAAAGAATAAGTCACACAGTGACGAAATCTATTGAGGGCCTTCTAATTTCATTGATCAATATCTATTTTCGTAAGAAGAATTCTACCCGAAATCTTTGTAAACGTCTTCTAAATATTTAAAGCAGTTTAGCGAATACCTGGGTCATTACCAATGGCACTCGTTTGGAACAGTTTCTATAGCAAGATAAGAATTATTTTAAAATAGCGTTATATATAATATCGTTTTTATCATTGAATTTTGAAATAGATATGCAAAGAAGGTTTTCCTCATATAACAATGGTCATTGAATATTTTGAGATCTGCAATGTATATTATGCACGTATAATTCAATAACAGTTTTCCCAATAAGAAGGTACCTATTAAGCAGCTCTAAGTCAACTCACATTCCACAATACACTATTGAACTTAGAAATACATGTAAAAAACTATGTCTCAATATGGTGTGACACAAAATAACTATTACAAAAAAGTATATATTCAGTATATAGGCCAGCATAAACTTGAACACAATAATTTGTGGTTACTAAAATTTAAGAATAAAAATAGAGAATTGTGGCGTATTATAAATACTAACAGCAAATAAAAAACCGAAAATATATTACCACTTTTCGAAAATCCTTATCTACTGGCTAATCAATTCAATAACTTCTATGGGTCGGTCAATACTATAGTGTGGATAGCTATATAAATATTAAATAATAATAATGATTAAATAATTTACAACCCATAAATTGTAGCCCCTTTTGAAATCAAGTTAATCTATGTGGAGGAGGTAATAGATAATTAAAATTAGGAGTATGGTAAGCATGTGTTTGACATGAGATGAAACACTGCTTATATTTGAATACAAATAGTAAAACTTCCGGTACAGATACATCATGAAACGTTAAGTATGTTGGCTCATTTTGGAATAATAAAGATACGTTCAACTTTAAAGCCCAATCCCCTAATGTATTACGCCATATCTCACTTTCAAATAGAAGTTCGAATAATAACAGATTTTCAATTTAATAAAGTTACAAGATTCCTTTAAATTGATATAAAGTATAGCAGAATTTAAATGATTCCATAAGTTACCAAGAAAAGACAACCAGTTCAAATTTTCATCGGTAGTAATCCCCAAAACTTAAAATTTTTGATGGAATAATTGTGTCCTTATGAAGTGAAAGACTAACTAATTTAAATTTACTGTAATTTTTGAAAATTAATTTCTTATGTATCCAACTCGTTAAGGGAAGTAGCTGGAGCTCTCGACTCCTCGATATCTTCGCGTATTGATGGAATTTCTACTTTGGGTAGCATTGGAGGTACGCATATTACAAGCATCATTTGAAACCGGTGAATACTTTAAAGATATTAAGAAGGCTATCGTGTTAGCTTTCTATAAAAAGGACCCTCCCGATAATGTTGCCAATTATATGCCTATAGGTCTATCAATGAGTTTTTCAAAGCAATTTCAAACAATAGTTTTTAATCCTCTATTTATTTTTTTTAAGAAACATCAATTGCAGATTCCAACTCAGATTTCTTCAAGGGAAAAATATAGAAACGATGCG
Source organism: Oryctes borbonicus (assembly GCA_902654985.2). Taxonomy (NCBI): domain Eukaryota; kingdom Metazoa; phylum Arthropoda; class Insecta; order Coleoptera; family Scarabaeidae; genus Oryctes; species Oryctes borbonicus. The sequence continues at coordinate 760,483 of LR736925.1, read as the reverse complement.
GCGCTTTTTGATCTCATTGAAGGCGTCTTGTCGGCGCTGGAAAGGAAGAATGCCTGCAGTTATTAGACTTGTCAAAATGTTAGCCATCATTGGCGATAGTAGATTATTATAACTAGTTCGTTAATTACGTATCATACATAATTTACTTTGGTGTACTATGTACTTATAAAATAATTGTGACGTTTGTATTTCTTTGTAAAAGCAATAAAGTGTCCGAGTCCCCCCCGTAGGGTTAAAAAATTTTCTTAGTGGAACCGATATATTCCCGAGTCATCATTTGCAGATGGGGTACAATTAACTGCGCTTCACCCTTTACGGCGAGGGGGAGACAGTAACAGCGCTATGGAACACTTAATACTTACGCACTAAAAGGCTCCAGAAGTTATAACAAGCTTTAAAAAAAGCTTTTACACTTCGTTGGGCTGTCACCAAACTAAAAAGAAATTATATAAATCGGCGATCGTAATATATAATATATTAGGTAAACAACAGTAAACATTCAATCCGAATTGGATCTCATGACTTTTACTGATATCGAAATAGATAAGCAAATTGGCCTTACTTTAACTTTTAGCAATTGATTAGTAAATAAATACACTAATTCTAATCTCGAAATAATTGGGCTTGAGTACACTATGGACCTTCTTTTAGTAATATATGTACAGCAATCAGAGTCTATAGAATACAGATCTAAAAATAAATTAATGAAACGCTGTGTTTGCTGCATCTTTTTTACTTCCTAAGACGTATGGAGAAAACTCCTTTGTAGGTATCAGATTTGCTGGAGGTATGATTTAAATAAGTACAACATCAATATCTGAAACAAATGCGACAGAAACATAAAAGGTCTTTTCTTACTGAAACCTTTCAAATATCGACGAGTATAGAAGAATTATTGACATTACATGTGGATTTGCTTTCAAAACAGCTACCAGCGATATGGATTAAGTTGACGTTTATTTGCTGGGACACAAAGTACCTATCTACTTGTAATCTGTTCTCGACGTCGTTTACCTAAAAGACAATAAAACAATTTATACCAATTTTTTTTCTTTCATTATTTTCGTAAAGTTTAAAAAGTATCCCTCGTACGCTACAGTTATGTACGTCTCAACAGTTTAGATGTAGCATTCAGATTCGTTTATATTAAGAGCATCGTCTACGTTAAAAGGACAAACCTCTTCTAGTATCTTAACAAGAACCGCATTAACCTATCGCGTTTATATATGGTATGTTCTACAAATGGAATTCCCATATACACGTTAATTACACCAGGAATCAATGTTAATAATCGCTAAGATATGTTACACGCATCTTCCATTAGATCGACGATAATATAATACCTTCTCGAATAAATGTATCTATACAGAGAAGAATACTATTGTCCCCATAGTGCTACACATTTTACAGAATTTGAAATGTACCTTTATGCATGCGCATTTATGCAGTACTGTAGTAATAATTGCGCGGCACAGTTCAGCCACGCTCGCGTGTATGTATATGTGAACGTTGGTATGGTGCCGTACGTATGGTGTACTCTACGGTAAGAGATTGTCGCTAATATTAGACTCTCGATCTGTAAAATGTCAAGGCTGTACGAGTCGAGGTCCGGCTAGACTTCGGTTCAGTTTGATAGCCCGTAATCATGCACATATGTATGTCTATACGCTCGCATAACCGCTTTTGCTACCTCCTTCGTTCTTAAGAGTGAAAGTTCCCGCTATTCCTATGAACTGCCGCGTGTCTCTTTGTTCTTTGATACCATATATACTCTGTCGATGGTTTTGATCTACATGCATTAAAACGGAAAGATTTAACTGAAACACTAGAAAAGAAAAAATGATGTGAATTCGTACTCGATTCAATCATAAACTAAGAGAAGAATTTGTAATTGTAAAAAGATTACTTAGGCTAAAAATTTTACCTTTTCCATCCTGTTTGCTGCTAATTCAATAACAATAATTATTAGTAATGCCCAAGAAAAATAGAAAAAAAAATACATGAACGCAATAACAAATGAGTAAATACATAATTTAGCAATTAAAAAAAACATAATTAAAAACGTCACAAATGGTACTTCCCAATCTGCTCATAATTGCAACGGGTGAACGCTTCAATATGTTCGTCTTTGCGTGCGCTTGTATAAAGGTGGTCTCACTCCTGGAGTTTAAACGTGGGACGTGGAATGTGATGCTCTCCAAAATATGAGAACAATCTATCTTATTATTAATTATATTAGGTAAAAATTTGCAGCATAGGCTAAGTCAGTCAAGGTGTAAGCAATCACATGCATAAAATGGGTACCATACCAACGGTGCGTACTCTAGCTTACTTAGGACGTAAGCGTTGTAAAAAGTTTTAAACAATTCAATATCGTTAAAATAACAGAATACACGCATCAGGAAGCCAAGAGGCCCGAATGCGTTCTTACAAACCTAATTTGTGGTTTAAAGGTAAAACCAGTATCACAAAGAACACCAAGATCCTTTACTTCTGTTTTCCGTGCTAACGAAATGTTACTGCCATTGTAATCGGCAATGATTGGAGAGGTGATGTGTGTATATGACACAATGCAACATTTCTCAACGTTGAGATTCAGCTTGTTGAACCTACACCAGTTAACAAGTTTGTTTAAACTTGGCTGTAGCATGTTCACATCATTATTTCATTAGAAGAAAGTTGTGCATATAATTTGACATCATTGGCGTCAGCCAACACTGGGCAACTAAGACTTGAAGAGATCATTCATAAAGAGATTGAATAAAAGAGGGCCCAAGTTAGAACCTTATGGGTCTCCTGTATGTAAGACGAATTCTCTAGATGTACAGCCGTTGTAAGAAACATAACACTCACGATTATCTAACTTAGAGAGAAGCAGTGGATGCTCTATTGTCTCAAAAGCCTTTGACAGATCCGTATAAATAACATCTACTTGTCCACGTTCATCCAACACTTTATCAATAAATTGTGCGAAACAAGTCAAATTGGTAGCTGTAGAGTGACCAGTGATGAAGCTATGCTCATTGGGAGACAGATGGTGGTCGAATATTATTAGAAATAGAAGAACAAATGATTCTTTCGTAAACTTTTGCGAAATTTGACAGGATTGGACAAATTTTCTTTTTTCAAAGTGTAAGGAAAACACCAGAAATAATTGACAGATTAATAGTTATTGTTGAAGGATACGCCAATACAAACCTGCAATCTTTAATCAAGAAACGTGGAATCATATCATAGCCTGATGTAAGTTTATTTGAGAAAGTAGACATAATCTTAAGCACCTCGGTATTCGTTCAATGTTGAACTCAGAGGAATCCACAAATTTCCGAAACATGTACCGAATATATTATTAAACATTTTGTGATGTGCAGAGTGTGCTGGCATTTTTAATGTTTAATCAAGCAAGTAACTTCTTCCTGGCTGTACCCAAGTATAATTAAAAATGTGTACTTTCTGATTTTTTTGCCGCCGTGAATGAAAAAAAAAGATGTTTAACGTTTTGATAATACGTATTGTAATGTTTTACGTAGGGAAAATAGAGCAAACCGCGAAATGTTATGCTTTTCGGAAATTAAGGATCGCGAAATTCGAGAGTGTGTCTAAAGCACTCTTTCAACAATTTTAGATTTTTATTTAAATTGATAAATGAATCTTTGGATGAGTTATAGAAATTTAAACAACAACTAACCTTATTCATAGAAGTTGCACTCCATAAACGCTATGTTTATTTATTTCATTTGGAATTCAGCTGAATAATTACTTTGACTCACTCTTGAATTCCAAATTGAATTTTTCAAATTACCCCTTCTTGGAGATTTATTTAAGCACAAGTTACCTGGATGACAGGTAGACGAAATATAAAATTAGCGCCATTTAGATTTTTAACACACACTTTGTGATGTTTAAAGATTTTTGTAGATTCACGAATTTCTCTTCTTGTGAGTAGTGTTAAATCGAATTTGGTGGACAGTTTTAGGACTTCCAGTTGTTTGCGATCTTTGATGGGAAAGTAGTCTGGGAGTTTGAAATTGGGTTCCGCGTTAGTTTTTATGTTGTTCCTAACGAAGATCTTACTGATACGGTGGATGACACCTTAAATGTAGGGTAGGTACACTTGCTTAAGAGATTAGGATGAGATGATTGAAGTTGTTGCGGGGAAGGATTGATGTAGGAGTTAAAGGTAGCTTAAATATTTTTCCTAGAACAATTATCGCGGATTGGAGATTCGGTGAAGTAATTCAGTTTTTGAGGAGGAGAATTGGGTTCAGATGGGAAAATGGCCCTTTGGATAAGAGAATTGGTAACACCGCGTCTGTGAGCTGGATGATGGTGCGAGAGACCATTAAGATATTTATCTGTATGCATGAGTTTTAGGTCCCAGGAAAGGAAGACAACAGTTTCATACGACCCCTATAATGAAGCATATGGAATCATGTTGGGAATCCAGAAACGACAGGAAATTATTTAAAGATTCGTGCCCATTCGCTGAGTGTGTCATCAACGTACCTGTACTAACGCTTTAGCTTAAGGTTGTAAGATAGTAGGGCTTGTTGTTCGAACGTGTTCGTAAAGATATTGGCGACGACAGCTGACGAAGGAGATCCCATAGCTGCGACTAAGACTTGCTCGTACTATTTACCATGAAACTGACTCAAATTAGCCAGATCATCTGGTTGGTCATTTGAAATTTGAAATTACGAACTAATTTACCGTCAACTCTTTCAATCGTTTGACGATGAACAGAAGTTTCCATCCTACGAAGAACATTGAAGTCAGAAGATGCTAGAGATAAAGATTATGGTTTTGGAATCGGAATTATTCACATAGCTGTAAGGTCGCGGATATTGTTGCGATACTTCAGAAGATTTGATAACTGCTAGAACTTTACTTTTCAACGAGCACGCTATTATTGACGCTTAATGATAAACAATACATAAGTTTACCATACTACGCCACAGTCCTTGCTATCATTATTATACAAAATGAGTTGAAAATAATTTTCAATCTTGCTATATTTTGCCTACCACTCTAAGATATAATTGGTTTAAATAGTTCTGAACAGATCTGTACTAATTTTGTATGCTAGTATGTGTCTTTTCAAAGAAAAACATCTTTAAATAATACTATGAACAAAGCAATGAACATGCCATAAGTTTAGCAAGCGCTTTGTGGTGTATCAATAAAAACGCCAAATGTGATCGTATATATCTCGAAAACAGCAGGCGGAAGAACAATTTGAATGCAAAGTCTGAAATCAGTGTGTCTGCACTAGTTAAGAACACCCTTCTGAATAAAGCGAGTGTAAACCTTTATGTCCCTTAACAGAGGAAAAAAGTGACGTTGAGATATCTTTTCAGTATATATTTTTTTGTTGTTGTTTTCTGCCTTGTAGTTAAAACACGAGTATCTCCTGTATAGTCATTTGTTGATTACCATTTTGTTTCTCTTAAGTAACAATCTGTTCTTTCTTTATCCGTTTCTGTAATTGCATACTTTATTGATATTGTTTCTTCCACTATTCAGTAAGTAGAAGCACAATATTTACATTCAAAAACATGTTGCTTGTTTCTTTTATTTCTAACCAATATAACAGCTGTGTGTTTTCGTACTTTAAAGATGGATCCAAACACATACTGTGTATTCTCTCGTAACACATGTTTTGCTCAAACTGATCGCGATTGGTAGTTTCCTTACTTCTCTTGATCATTCAATTGGTGAGAAATAAAAATTATTAGTTTGAAAATACTGGCGGGAGATTTGGATCATTGAATGCTTGAGATTTATATTTCCAAAATAAATCCAAAAAAAATTTTCCTGTAAAAGTTTTGTTATCATCTAGTTGGTATATAAGACCTGTTTTGATTATTTTATGCTCCTCTATTGCGTGTTATTATGTATTGCAGTTTCTTCAATATTACTCGATATACATATATTTATACTCTGAAATGTGGTCTGCGACTTATGAGCTATTTTGTCCTTTGAGTTGGTGCCATGCCCCGAAGTATTGTGGCAACACTAATCGACTTTGATACAAGTCAGTCGCAATTAGTTAGTGGTATTGGGTGTATTCCTATGCTTTATCCCAGTTCGAGAGTGTACACACTAACACTTTATTTTGGATTTAATGTCGAATTAGTAACCCTGTGTGCGCTAATAGATCTCGTAGCTCACGCCGATACAGGCGCTTGCAAAAATACATGCAATTTGATAAGAAAACTTAGATATCCTCTTGAATATAAAGGAACTTTTATTACACACTATACACTTATGCAATTTTTTGTGCTAGTGCTGAATTTTCATGTTTTACAGCCACATGAGTACTTTATGTGCAATTCGACTAAATATTCTAGACAAATATATAATTCACACGAAAGAACGTTCTTTAATTTTATATTTGTGGTTTGTGTAATTGACATTTGCGTGTAGATTTTCAAAAAAAAAAATATCCGGTGTCATTCACGAGGGTGACCTGAAAGTATCCCTGAAAATACTGTTTTGAAATGTTGATGGGCCATATTGTGAATAATAATATATTTTCTAAAAATGTTTCCAACTTCATAACGCGCTGTATTAAACGAAAGGTTGATATCCGTATATCAACTTATTTCAAAACGTATACCCTGTATATTAAGGATCTTTTAGCTAGACCCTCTAAGTGGTATACAATCTTACACATTGAATTGATTGAAATATAAAATTTTCTCTGAAATATATTACAAACGTGAAGTTCAACTTGAACGTCAATGCAACCCATGCAAACTAGAAGAACGGGTTTTGAGAATTATGTCGGCCCGTTGGCTTGTTAACTTCGCAGGCTGTCGTTAACAAATGTTTTCCTTTCTTTAGAAAAACACTGTTCTAGTTTAAGGAATTACATTTTTTATGTGTACATATCCATAATGAATTGTAGCACCTAGTGCTTAAAAAATCAAAAACATTTTTAAGTAAATAAACTGCAAAAGTTTGTCAAAAGGAAATGTAGTTTTAAAATTCAATGAGATACTGTTAAATCTTTGTCACCAAAAGTTGTGTAATTTTCATTCAACTTCTCTTGCAAAATAAAATTAAGCGAGATTCCATACTTTATATTATCCATATTAGAAGATCAACTTATACTCATTACAATATGTATCTTGTAAATGAGACTGCGCTATTTTGTTGTTTTGCGTTCTTGGGATGATAGCAGGAATGGTACCTGCCTGCCAGGCAGATCTTCCCACCAGAGGGTTATATACCTACATAAAATAAACAACATGAAATTATGTTTTGGTGAAATATCGGCATCAAGTTAACATTGTTGCACAGTAGTATACATATGTACATAAATGGTCACATGCAGTTTTATTATACACATCCTACAATGAAACATACTTAGCTCTAGATATACACTCTATTCTAGTCAATATTACTACATAACATGGTTTATTAAGATGAAAAACTCGTTTACTAAACAGATTTGGCCACCTGAACGGACTTGACGGGCCAAGCTAGCCACTCGTATCGTTATAACAAGGCTCGACCTGGCCCGCATCTGGTATATTTCGGCCCGATCCATTCCCACTTCTAATGTAAACCAGTTTTAAGATTTCTATTGGCAACATAAATTTCTCTTTATATCAAAAATGTGATCCAAAGTGTTTCAAAAACCTAATCCGACTAAAACTAAAAAAATATTTTTTTTTAAATAACATAAAACGAAGAAGCCTTTATAGCAATAAAGAGGAATGTACACTCCCCGACAAAAACTTAAACTTAGACGCGCTAAGATGTTTTACGGGTTTTAAGGGTTACAACATTTCTTTGCGAAACTAGCAAGATATCTTATTAAGTTTTTATCCATAAAAGTAAAATAAACTTCAAAATATCTCCTGCCATTCAGTCACTATTGAAGTTTTCAGTTCCTGAACCGTGAAATATCGACGGCCTCCACCATAAACGCGACGTGCCAATTCACCCCATATGTTTTCAATGATGTTTAAGTTTGGTGACCGTGCCGGCCACTGTAAAGTTTTAATCTTTTTTTCTTTAAACCATTCAGTAATGGTTTTTGCTTTACGAATTGGCGCATCTTGCTGAAAAACAAAATTGCGCCCGGCCCATTGGTTTCCAAAACGTAGAAAATTGTGATGCTATAAGTCTTTATACGTCACAGATGTCATTTTGTTTGTGCAAAACACTATCATCATATCATCACAGATCCACCCCCTAATTGTCTGGTCATTTTTACTTTTGGTTCCTTTCTCAGATCATGATAATAATGCGAGTACCCATCCGGTCCGTCCAAATTAAAATATTTCTCATCGGAAAATATAACTTTTTCCTATTGTTTCTTCCAGGATACGTGTTCTTCGGCAAATCTCAACCTCGCTTCTTTGTGTTTCGCCGAAAGAGGCGGTTTTCTCAACATTTTCTTCGGTGATATTACCGGTGACGCCTTTAAAATCCTTTGAGCATTACGCACGTGTGTTTGTACCCCCGCCTGTTCTGCAATAACTCTCGCCGACGCAGAAGAATTGGATGCACACCTCTCACTTACAGCTTCCGGTCGCCCCTGGCCTTTTGGTTTGCCGTAATTTTCCGGATCTTTTAGGAAATTTCTAACGGAATGATCGCTTCTTCGTAACCGATGAACGATTTCCTTCTTACTAACACCATCCTGGTGCCAGGCTAGAACTTTACCCCTTTCTATTAAGGATAATTGTTTTTTTCTACCAAAATTGTAAACACTTTATAAAATATAATTTCTCGTGGTGAAATGTGTACATTTTACCAGCCTAACCACTGCATATAAAGAGAAGTATCAAATTAAAACATTTTTGCTTGTATTAATGTAATAAATGCACAGGGTCTAAATTTTTGTCGCATTTAAAATTCCTATTTTGATCTGGGTAAATCTCAATTACCCCTCATAAAGCAATAAATACCCAGAAATATCTATAAATGGACTATTTACATAACAAGTATTAATAGCCCTCATTTACATTCTATATAATGTCTGCAAACTTTGTTTCGTAAATAGAAACGATACCGCGTCTATGTTTTTGTCGGGTAGTGTACGTTAGCAACAAACATCTTGAAACTGGTTTACATGTGTAATACCGATTAGAAACTGATTAAGTTAATCTCTGCCAAATAATGCTACTAATACAAGTGCTCGTGGTATTGACGGAATAACTCACGGTAAAAGCAATGCGAGGAGAGAAAACGCTAACCAACACATGTCATGTCATGTCTCGGTTTAGCCGGCATCATTAGCGGTGTAAATGAATTATAAAATACAATATGTCATGGTATGTCTGAGAAATCCTTTGCATGCGTAACACTACCCAGAGCACTCAGATGGCGCGCCCTCCAGTTCAAGAGCTCTTTCTAGACGTTTTCTGATATATTTTTTTAAACTCTGCGCTTGTCAAATTTTTCAGAAAGAAAATTACTGATTCAGAGGTAGTATATCCTACTTGCATGATGTATGTCGTTGAACTTGCTTTTGAAAGATATATTTAAAGGATCCATAATATACAGGATATGCTATTTGAAGTAACAAAGTTGATATTCGTTTGCAGTGTAATCAAAAGTGCCATAAAGTTGAAAACAGTTTTAGGAAATCCACCACTATCCATAATACCACACCGAAATTTTAAAAAGACACTAATTATTTCTGGAGATACTTTAGTAGGCCATCGTCGTGAATGATTCCGTATAACGTGATCGTCTTGCTAATAAGAAGTTGTAAAATTGCTAGATCGTTAACTTCTATATTCCGTTTTAAAACCTTGAACCTTACGGTATTTCGTTTTTGTTGATGAACTTAATGTCTACAAAAGAATTTATTATTTATCTAAACGTTATGTAAATTCCTTACTTAGCAATGCTTTTTTGTTGATACGAACTTAATGTCAACTACTCGATTATATTATGGTGTCGGTATCCTACAGTAAGAGATTTGTTGCTGCTGGTTGGTTCTCACATATACTTTTGCTCATCAATTTTGATTAATAATATAATTTATACAATTCACGACTGGTAAATTATGTTCCTTATATATTTCAGTCTTGGCATTTAGTTTCAAATTTTTTGCTTTTATATCCAATTAATTATTTTTGACGTGCCTTTTCGAAAAAGTTGACTTTTAAAGTAAATTTTGTATTATTTCTTGAGAGTCCTGACTTGTGTTTAACTTTGGTAACATTGGAATCTTAGAAACCCAGCTCTTAGCGCTATTTGTATACATATTTCATTTGTATATAAGTAGAAGTATCATTATGAATTCTAAAGCCGCTTGGTCACATTAAAGATCTTCCAGCAGTGAACGCTTGGTTACAGAGCATTGAAGATCGCTATGAACAGGGTCAAGTATTTTTCACGAAAATTATATTAAGTAACTTAGGATAAAGAAGCACTTGTTCATCTTTAAAAATGAAGCCAACACAAAACGAAAATATTTAGATCCAAACTTATAAAAATGGGTAAATTAGTAAATTCAATATTTACCGATTGTCTACCTCTACTGTTGATTATCATCACATGGTGTAATGTGCATGAAAGCGACACCATAAAAGAGCAACGTAGTTTTCATTTGTTTGTGTTTATTTTCATTTTACATTATTGCCGTGTATTTAGTTTATTTAGATCAATTATGAGAAGTCTCTTTTAACGTTCCTCCTCACAAAGTTTTTGCAACAAAAGCTTTGGAATCATCTTGTGTATTTAGTTTTCTATTATTATATTTTAGTAGTGAGACTGGCCACGGTATTGACGTCTTTGACTACTTGCGACCTGAACAGTTATATTCAAACAGCGCTCTTATGTCTGTTTGGAAGATCTTGCTGAATCAACATAGTTTACTTTTGCTGCACTAAGTAAATTAATTTACTGTCATTATTAAACAGCACAATTATGGATGAAAGAACACTATCCACAAGAAAATAGTAATTAATAAAGTTTTCCACTTTGTGTGCACTTCACAGACGTCGATATGAGAGTGGTCGTTTGGGTGTGTGATTCGTAATATATGCGCAAGCGATCTTATTGCAGTAGTAGCGCATCCAGTAAGTGTTTGGACAATATTTATAATAAAGGAACTGCAAATGAATACTAGAAACTCACAAAAACATAAACATACAAGGTAGATATACCTGAGTGATGCTAGTTAAACAATTAAACAAATACTAAACAATGGAAGAATTTTTTATAAATCGATCTAAAAAAGGACCATCATACTTATATTTTTAGTCATTGGCACCAATGGCGACCTAACAAGAAAATTTGTTTTAGATCTAAGCGGGTAAAATCATAGATGAGAAACTGGGCATGTTAATATTATTCACAAAGTACGCTCATATCAATGTTTTATAGGAACACTCCAGAGAAAATAGATCGTTTATATAAATATTGAATAGGAGCAGTTCTATTTTAGATCCTAGTATTACGCCGGAGGAAGCTATGGACAAAAGTTAAGATACTTCTGGTGACTGTAAGCGTGTCTTTGAAAGCTGCAACTTGTTTTGACTCCCATTATCTAGGTAGCGTGAGAGTTAAAAGAATATTATAAGTTTAGCCAACGACGGTAGAAGTGGAACGGAGTAATAACTTCTCTTCTATTCATTTTCCTCACCTCTTAAAACATCCACTTTAATATAAAATCTCCATGCAACCATTTTCAGAATAATTTTAGGCGTATCTGAGTGTAATTTCATAAATTAATTGTCGTTCGCTAGATAACGGTCTTATTTGTCAATCAAATTTAAATTCATACAGTTGTCTGCGATGTAAAACGACATAGAATACCATATGATCAGTACTTCAGCTACGTCCCTCTATCATTTGCAAACAATCACTATCGCTATTAAATAAAAAGATAAGACGACGCTACTTAAGGTTTTGTCTCTGAATCATCTAGGTAACACGTGTTTGGGTGTATTTCGAATTTCAAGGCGTTTGTTGTCTGAATTCTACTTTACTTTACTGCTTTTTAGCGCTGTCTGGCTCTCCATGAATAAATTTGCGGTTGCCGTTTGCCCATATCGCTTTCTCCAGATTCTTTTTGGCGTAACAATTTAAAGCAAAAACCTCTACTTGAAATAGTTTGAACTCTCGCGCTATATGCATTTTTAAGTGGTAGTTAGATCTATTAATCCTTATGCCTGTCCCGACCCCTCCTATTCTTGAGCTGTCTATATACCTTTGCAAAATTCCTCTTTTAAGTGGCGGTTTGCGACTGTCCATTTAGTACGGTTTTCAAGTACCGCTTTATAAGGCTGATTCAAATTGTATTGCGCAGAGATCATATCCTTTGCAATGTCTTTCAAGTAATTAGATATGTTTGGATCTTCAAGGATCTTAAGATGACCTTTAAGATTTCCCAATCTCAACCTCTTCATACTGTCAAGAGCAACAGTGCTTGAAAGAGCCTACTTCCAAATATAAATGTGAAGTAGTGTTATTTCCAGCAAAACTTTCAGCGCTACTATGGGATGGTTATGCGCTAGACTCATATTAGAGCCTCTGGATTTGTTGAAGCCACTACTGCGCAGTCTCCTGTGTTGTTTGTGGGTACCAAACCAATGAGACGTATGTAAGCGATCACGGGTCCGATTTGGATAAGTATAACCAAAAGATCATTTAGCTTTCGGCAAACTAGTAGTGTGGTAGACTGTTTTCATATCTGTAACTTTTTATGCTTTTCTGGAAAATATTCACTGTTCGTTACTTTACCTCTTTACGACCTAATTGGTCTTTCAAATCACGTAAAAATATCTATTTTTCCGTTGAAGGAAATCAAATTAATTACTGCAACCATTACTTAATCAGTGGTACACTTTCAGAACAAAAAAGAAATTATAAATTTTCTTGAAAAAACTTCCACTTCTTGCTGTAGTTTTAGTTAAAAAATATCATCTAAATTATACTAATTTGGGTACATAGAAAGAATGTTTAGTTCTAGCTACAGTGCTTTGTTATTGTAATAGAATATAGATTTTATATTTAGGTCAGGGTCAAATATTTGTCCATAATCTCTCGCGTTAGATTTTGAACCTTGTTTTACACTCAACATGTTTACTTCCGAACAAACACATTTAATTTTACAACTCTGGCAGAAGTACCTTTTACGCAACATGTGAAGTTCCTACAAATTTGCTAACTTGTTGCCTGATCTATAATGTATGCAGACATCATAACAATAAATCTCTCAACATTACTTTTGTCAAAATAATGGTCACATTTAAAAATAATACAGAATTTACAATGAGGATTTATAATTAAACTACATAAGAAAAACCTTGATGAGAACTTTTTAAAATTAGATCAAATTAGTGACCTTCAAAAGAAGGAATTTTGTGATTGGAAGATTCTAATTTTATTCTTCACAATATCGTTTACATTAAGAATTCCCATTTTTTTCATGTCGATAAAAAACATGAAGACGACGAAAACGCGGATCACGTGATCATCACGCATAGCACAATAAAAAGGTAATCAAGAAAATAAAACAAAGATGTTAGTCGCCTTCAGTGGTCCCTAACTGCAATAATATTTCGTAACGAATAAAAATTAATCAACTGGTGTCTTATTTATTTGCAAACTGGGGTTATCTACTAATGACTCCTTGCATTACTTTTCGCTGTAGAGAAGATATTCGTCGTGCGTAATACAAGATAAATAAAATGCATTTGTCAAGCAAAAGTATAATCCAATGCATTTGTAATATTTACCGATATGACCTTGTGTCACATAAAAATGAATGAACCAGAATGCACGACAAGGTTACATTAATCCATAATTTGAATTCTCTTCGTTGCAAATATTTGTTTTTTACTTTCAGCAAGTTAATCTCCGTCAGAAATTTTTTAATCTAACGTTTTATATTTCTTTGTTTCGTCTGCGTTCAAAGAAAGAAGAACAGGTATTTCGTAAGTTTATGTCTCAGATTTTTTTATCAAAGTGAGCCTTGTAACTCCAGCAGAAGGACATAGTATTTTCAATGATTGACGACATCTGGAAGAAACAATATGCCTATATATCTCATCTCTTTATTATAAAGAAACATAAATACTAGCTTTTGATATATTTGGGAGAGTGAGACTTAGTTTAGTTTTTTTAAAACCGCTTGCATTTATCAGTCAGATTAATTTACAGTTTTAATAGGCTTACCGGCGACTAATTGAAATGTAATCGCGTGGAGATATTCACGAACTCAATGGAAAATTCCAAGAATGCTTGTGTCAGCAAGTTCGCTACAGAGGTACACGTATGTAAACAACAAACTTTGAAACAGGTTCCATTTCTAGAAAAGGAAATCCAAAAAAGTGGTACAATCATGACGAGGCCACAGTTGTTTTGCCATGTTAACTGAACTCTCTTAAGTAATCGTTACCAGAAACAGTTGGTTTGATTGAAAGTATAACATTACGGCAAATATATATAGTAATTACAAGGTTTTACCGGAGTTAATGTATTTATGTATGTATGCAAAAAATAAACGCATAAACAAAATAAGAAGCAAAACAGAATATAACGTAATGATAATAAATAATAATAAACGAAAAAAATTGTATTCACAAAGAAATTAAAAGATGCTTAAATCTATCAATCACTTCCATCACCCTGTTACTTGTACTTGCAAAATTTGTTTCATAAGGTTTGCTACCTCACTAAGGATAGTGATCTCTGCTGTTTTGTTCTTAATGTACTTTAAGCTAAAAGAGATTCAGGAATATAACATTTCACCTTAGCAAGTATGTGTATACTGAAAAAATTTTGTACTCTATTGTCCAACGAGAATTATTGTATAGTACGCGTTTGTTTGTAGGACTCCATACGTCACTGTGGTGAAAAAGACACTGGGATCTAGCAAAAGCAATTTATTATTGACGTTTTTTTCCGCAGACTACATACTACTATCAATTATTAGCATTGGAATGTATTATTACGCGGTCACATAAATGTGGAGGACAGGAAAAATTCTGACAGTTTTTTTGTGGAAATGCAACTTATATCTTTAAAGGAGCACACAGTTTCAACAACTGTTACGTCCAGAAATATTAAAACTTGCAATAAAACACGAAATTCAGTAATATTAAAATTGGTCAAAGTTAGAAAATAATATCTTTGTATGAAGGATAATTGGCAGTAGTTTATAAAATGCTACTACTTCGTATTTCCGCCAAAATTTGCCATTTCACTAATAACTTGGGTCTTTGTCCTATAACTTACCAATTTTATTAATATTAGCAGGAATACTATTTTTAAAAGACACTGTTGTATACAATAAATAAAAGTTGCGAAACCTAGGGTAATTTTGCGTCATCTATGTACACTCTTGTTTGTAAGTGGCTGATGGCATACCGCCAATGCCAATAATAATAATAATAATATGTACACTCTTTGCAAATTGCGAAAAGGAATTTGTAGAAAGTAATAAATACTCTAACCATACCTACAAGTCTAAAAACCCTTTCGAACAACTGACAGAAACTGAAAATGTACTAATATCGGAGTGAAGGTAAATGCATTTAAATGGATAATATATTATTTAAGGGTTATTTGATACCATTGCAATTTTTGAAACGACTACAGCGGTTTGTGAATATACTAATTCTAACACACTTACTTATTTTAAACTATCTAGACAGTTTAGTAATTAGAAACAAGAAGAAACTGAAAATAGACATTTATAGAAAGGATACAAACAGTAATAGATGCATTGCGACCGATTCTAGCCACTATGTTATGAATTATTGTTAAAATGGCCCTTGAATAAAAATAGAAACAAATAAAAAACTTAGACACAGATTTATAAAAAAATGTAGTTGTTTATAAAGGTTTCTCTTGTATAGACAGTTAATCACATCCCTAAGAAAGCCGTAGGCAACATGTAATAATTCACACGACTTTCATAATGGTGCAAACTCGCTGAAAACAAATGTGAATATTGCCTTTCATAGAATAAGGTTTTGGTAAATTTTTTAGGAGAAAAGGTGTGAACGTATACTTTACTCAGAAACCTTTCAGCTAATCCGAAAGGCGAAGGAAATGTCGGGCATTCACAAAATCGCATGCGATGACTGTGATAAAGCCTATATTGAGCAAGTGAAATAGGCGTTAAGCAGTGGTTTCAAAGAACATATAGTCCACTACTATTATGGGAGAATTGAATCGTTAGGCGTGACACAACATAATAAATTAGAAAATCTTATATTAATCAAGAACCTAACTTCGCTGCAAGAACTAAACGCTTATCAAGTCATTTATATGAAAAATAATGCAAGTCTGTTGAACAGGGAAAAAGGTCAAAGCTGAATGGCTACCTTTGATGGATTTATTGGTGTAATATAAGATATGTTTACGTTTTGTGCTACAGGCAAGAGCTTTTCCTTTTAGTTTTGTATACTTCGCATGCTGTAAGCTATAGTTGGTAAAATTAGATACTTGTAAATACCTTTCAGAGTAGAGATCAAAGAAGACATTTTAGAATTAAAACGTTTTTTTCGCTTTATTCGGTCATATTGCTGATAATGAGAATCTATGAATTCCCAAAACAATTGTTTCGAACTATTAAATAACTCGTAATATGCGGATATTTTAGTGTTTGCCATACGATCCCACAGTCCCTGCCATCATTATTTATTTATTATTATTATCCACTAATAATACTCAAAATATATAACTATTTCCATATTTGAAACCTATGCAGATCCCTTAGAAACAAGTATTTTAGCTAAAGAAGTAATTCACCGCATTAGTTAAAAGTTCGAATAATTACGTACTATTAAACAATTCATGTAAATGACAGCAGATAACCACGTTTGGGTACCCGTCAGATACCATAATTAGTTCGATCGCCTCCTCCAATACAAACTCATACGTGAAGCGCATTGTTTCGAGCAAATGACCCCAAACATGCGTTCATCGAATATTTCGCCGGTGACGTACGTGCTGAATGAAATTTTGCTACTTAACTTTCACGTAGACGGATGTTGCTGAAGTGTTTAGTAGAAAAAAAAATAGAGCCATTCAAGATTGTGCTAACTCAAATTCTTAATTAACCTTGATATTCCGATCATATATGGATTTCGATTTACTACGAGTAAATAGGAAATTATTAGATTGAATCGAAAGACTAATGACGAAACTAACCGGTAGCGAAATTATGCAAACTGTATAGAGAACTGTACTTAAATAGCCTAATTGGTTATTGTACGTATTACGTCACGTAATGGCACCCTACTTAAAATAAAACGAGTCATATGAATAGCCTTAACATAGCAACAACTCAAAAACGGTTGTAAAATATTACATGTTTCAATGAAGCGAGTAATGTATTTATACGGCAAAGGCACGGAAAAGCAACAGCGGCACCAAGTAAAAGTCGAACAAAAGAAGTTAAGTATAAATAATGGTAATTCAGACTATATTGTCAGAATAATTTGATTTTATCTGCGAAATTAAACCATTAAAATGAGTAGTCTTTCCTGGCCCATTACTGATGCACCGTTGTTTACTTGCTTATAAATATATAAAGGAAATGTAACAATTAATAGAATTTGCTTCTCTAATTACAATCGTCCGTTTCTTTTTGTAGAACAATTAGCAATGTTGTTATGAACTACGCTAATCGTCTAGATAATGTCCGCAGTAGAATATACAGATTATTTGTAAAAGATAATTATAAGAAAAAGGGGAAAAAGTTCGAAATACAAATATTGTTTGACAATTTAACTATTTAAAAATCAAATTCGTGCACACACATTGATGTCTTTCGTATTGAATAAAAAAAGGGCAACATTCTCGCTTGGGGTGTTTAACTGCGAGAGGTTGGGGGGATACAGAGCTACTTCGTTGCATGTCGGCACTTCTATGCTGTATGCTATGTGTAATACATATCGCAGTCCGAAGTTGATAAGTGTCGCAAAGCATTAAAAATGTTGAAAATGCGTAGAAATGCATCAAGCTGTCTGTTTGGTGACAGGCCAAATACGTATTTATGACAATATCCAGACTTAATATATAATGGCAAAGAAATCAAGTGTCTAGTTTGCGATAAAAGTTTATTATGTATACCATATATGGGTAGGAAATTAAAAAAAAAACGGAAGGAGACCGTATAAAGAATTTCTATGTGATTTAACGATGATATTAAGTGCGTGCAATATACCGTTTGCAAAAAACGGACAGTATTTCGTTAGTTTTCGAAAAAATACAACCCAACGTGGGAACTACGGTTGTGGCTAGCTATAGATGAAACTGCAGACATTAAAAAAATTCTGTAGTATCGATTGTAACAATGACCTTGAAAGGACTGTCACACTCTTATTTGCTAACCTGTAAAAGACGCTGTTCATAATGTATTAGTTAAACAACTTTGAAATGTCACCAAAGCAAGTGTTAATGATGGTTACCGATGCTGCCGCGGTTATACTTCGCACAGATCAATTATTCAAAGCTGTTCAACCGAATTTGCTGCGCATAATATGTCTGGTTCATGCTTTACGCCTTGTAATAGACACTGCACGAAAATCCCGCTCAGACGAAAGCGGTTTTTCTTAAATCACCGAAGCGGCTATTTCATTCACAGTGTCCTAACAATTACGTTCCAGTAGCCGACGCAATAAAAAAAATTGCAAAACACCTCGTTGTCTTTAGGGGATTCGGGTGAAATTGTTGACCACGTACAAACAGTGCTACATATTTTAGATGGCGAAAAAGGTGTTTCAGTCAAGAAAAATTTAATACTATATTACGTAAAAATGTCGATTTTTCTAGATTACGCCATCTTTTTTACAATAGTGTTGCGGAAGAACCGTTATGCAAATTCAAAGACCACTTTAAGTACGCGAATTTTACATCGCTAGATGTAGAACCATCTTTTTCTGCGTATGAGCAGATATATACGCCGTAACGGACGAGCCTCAATGAAACCACTGTAGAAACGTACGCTATAATACAGGCGCTAGAGGCCTCACTTCCGGATTTCTTATCAGCCACCTGAGCATATTCGGTAAGTTGTTTACTAAATTATGTTTGCGTTTTCATAAATTCTCTTTTGTTTTGCTTTTTTTTACCTACATTAAAAACTCAAACCTAAAGAGTGAATTCATATTGCGTTATCAATGTATGTATCTATTAAATCGGCATTTAGATATTTATATAGGCACATATATTGCATTCCTTATATTGCTCATCGGTCATATTTAAGTACACATCTTTCACATTAGCGGTAAAATATTGTTCAATGCTTCAGAGTATTAAGAATTTTACAGAATATCTAAAAATATTCTATCCTTATTACGTATTTCTTTTTCAATATAACTGTGTTTAGCCTATTTTTCAACGGCCTACTACCAATATTATGTTCTACTTGGAAAACGCTGTTCCATGCCTTTACAGCATGCAGTATTAAAAAAAGCATTTTCTTAGTCAGTACCTCTTCAGTGGTAATTACAATTATGTATTGTTATAATTTTATGGTTGAGAGATTTATTATTTTAGATCCAATATTGTTTACATTTTTAATGGACACAGTTGCAAGTTTTCGAGGCGGAAATGTGTTGTTGAAATTCCTCCAATTTGCTTTTGTATCTTACACGTGACGGTAAGACCAGTGTTATTGTTAAAGAAAATAATCCAGTCTATTATCGAGTAAACTGAAATTTCGTAAAAGTTAGTAAAACAGGTAGAATTGTACCATTTCTCATGTTGTAGCTGTTACTGCTTGTAATTTATTTATTTCAACCTTTAAAAATATTTGTATCAACAAAGCCGCTACAATCAATTAAATTTCAATCTAATTACAAGAACGGCTAAGAATGAAGTTACATTATTTTATTAGCGTAAACATACGTAAATTTGCGTGTTGGTGACAGCACGTAACGATATACATACTTCCTTCTTTTTTATCGGGCTGCTTTTTTCGCCGTTTTCAAGCTTCCAAAGTGAAACCGTAGAACGTTTGCAATGGTCGGTGGCGGAAAGCCGCCGACGCAGGTTGCGACCTTGAATTCGAAATCAAAAACTCGACAATTATTCCAATTTTTTCAGTCCGATAGTGGTGCGCCTTTCACCTACTAGGCCGCTTGAAGGACGTCGCACAGACCAGGCCGATTATATTACCCGCGCGTTCCCCGAGCTTAACATGAGACTCGAACGCGGGACTTCGATACTTCGCTGCACATTTCAAAACGATCGGTTCGCTATTTGCTAATCGCGCGTTTCATTTTCCAGCTGTGCGCGTTCGACCTTTACTGTTTACATTGCTTGAAAATCCGCGTTAATACACTTACACACGTTCGCTGTAGCTGTTATTATTACATAAATCGCAAAATATAAGACGTAAATTTAGCGGTGTAAATTTCTTCCACCGCCGATATCCAGCGCGGAGAAACCGCATCTATCAAACGCTGTGCATTTTCTAAAATGCACCAGTCGGATAATAAATTCTCGGATAAATCGAAGGTATGTATTGGAAATCTGCTTTATGCTGAGAGAGCCGATTACTGAGAGGTAGAAGTATTAATAACGCAGCAGTAATATGTATTCAAAGCAAAATTATATATGAAGATACTAAACTATAAGGTAACCCTTCTTATTGCTCTACCTTAGAAGACGTCTGCGTAAATTATCTTGTACATGCTGAGATCTATGTGTCATCATTTTAATCGTGAAGATAACTAGCGACGGCCGTAAACCTGTGCTGGAATTCCCCAGTCAACCTCGACGATTCATTAAATAAAAATATTTGCATACCTTTCCAAGCTTGGTAGAGCTTTTCATAGAATTTAAATGAGATGTATTTACAGTGGGTGGTAGCTGTCCTAGTCGAATATCATATTATAGCTTTTTATATATTTATTATATTTAACGTATTTGCATTTTATTGTTTGTGCTAGTTTGTACAAGAGCGTGTACAAGTTGTCTCGCTGGGAACTGTATCGATCGTTATATGAAAGAGTATACATCAGAAAATTCTGAAAACTTGGTAGTATACTAAAGCCGAAATATGCTATTGAACTAATATATTTTTAATAATCTGACGTTTACGGTTATACCACAAGCAGCAAATTTTGCAGAATTGTTGACCGTCTTAGGTAGTATTAAAATCCGAATAAAAATTTCGGAAATATTATACAACGTCTCCGACAATTGCGCTTATACTTTATAACTTTATAAATATAACTAGCTATTTTTCTCTTTCTTATCAAATTGCTCTTACAAAAAAAAAAAAACAAAACGATATCATATTCATTACGCATCTCAAGTTGATACTTTTCAAGATATTTAGGAAAATGTATATTGCAATACAATTTTGTTCCAAAAAAAGACTACCTAGCAATGAGAATGTAGCTTATATATTTTATTTTGGAGATATCCAAATTAGTTGTAACTATCAGAAAACATTAATGAAATGCTGAATTTTTCCGTTGTCTTGTAAGTTTGGCTTCATTTGTCCAGATAACGTTGTCAAAAAATAATTAATATAATAATAAACAAAGGTTTTTGATTATTTGCCTTGACCGATCCGAAGTTTTTCTATATTATTCGTTTAACTGTGTTTGGTAAACTTTGTAGATACCGAGTGACTAAGGTATCGCATGCTTTTGATATCACTTTATTGCATTTTTCGTAAATAATAAAAAAAATTAAATAATCTTCGTTCATATAATTTAAACATGCTGTCATTGTTATTGTCATTGTTGCTGCAATTATAAGCAAACTAAGTTATCAATTCTGGAACTACATTCGCACCCCGTACATACATTGGTGGGTACTTTTTTATAAGGAAATTGTAATACAAAACACATTTTTCCGAATCCAATCTTAGATGCATAATGAATTTGACATTTTTGTTATACTGAATTTTCTAATGTATAGTCATTTATATATCGATCGATCCAATTTCCGGTAAGACACCCTGTCACAGCAGATATCTCGGTTGTTAAAGATGCTACAAAATGTTACAAAAACAACATTATTCTACATTTAATTTTCTATTATCTGATATAGCCAAAAAAACAATTGAGCACCAAATATGTTAGGTGTAGCAAATACATTCAAAATTTTAAATAGAAAATTTTTCTTTATTATGATAACTCACATGTCATAGTTATTTAATCATTGAAAAACATAAATCGATAACTAAGTAGCACATGTACGTTTAGGTAGATTTGAACTTTATTCTAAAAAGTAGGCGGTGAAACAAATGAAACTGTTTGTCAGGTCCCAGTTCAACAATGTTCCTTAATACTGTATTTGGCCAGAGGCCTTACGAATACAATTCTAAGATCATCTAGATTTTGTGGACAAGTAACTAATTTTTTTGGTACGAAGAACTCCACAAAGAAAATCTAAAACGGAGAGTTCTGCCGATTTTCCTGGCTAGTTGGTAGAACCACCATTTCCTATCTATTTTGCACAAAACTTCATTTAAAATATATTTATCGTTCAGTGGTTGGTTTAGGAATAGCTCACAATTTATTATAATAGTTATAAAGAAAATTATAAAGAAAGGCACATTCCACGCACTCGGATACAGTTTGCAAGTGTAACATTTAACGTCCATATGCGTATGGGCCAAGGATGCACGTACTGTATTACCTGCCCAGCGTTGTTCTTACATTCTCTGTCTCTGTTCTTCTAGGTTGGCAATACTGTTGTCCGTTCCCGGCACTTTACTTATCTTTATTCTGGAGATAACTTCTAAAGCCCACAATACACTATTATAAAAATATATGGGAAAATTGACAATTTATTTGTTGCTAGGTGCCATTAAAAAGTTAAAAAGTACTGAGACCGTAGTGATTATAAAACAGAACCAATGATTTCTTCCTCAATGGTTACAAACATTTCAAAAATAGGTGCAAATGGCAATTCAAAAATTTGACATTCGAAAACAATATGAAATTCGTACATATCGCGCTAGCAATAGTCATGCCACCTTCCACCAATCATAAAATTTAAAATACCTAGAATGAACCAAAAATACACCACAATGACAAAATAGAACGGAATAGAACATGTACTAATCCGTCGAACTTTTACATGTATACAAAGATGTAACAACTGCATCATAAATTTGTCATAGTACACGCTTCAAAGCGCCTTGTAGAAATACATATAATCTACAATCGTGTATTACTCGCTCTTTCCGCTTTATCTGAAGTTCTAGTTTTAAAATGTTAGCAGAACTTACTTGACAATTTTAATAACAGTCTTCCTCCTTATATATCTTTAAATATTTATTCCTATCTACTAGCTTATAGCTTTCTAAAATCGTCTACCAACCAAAAATTATCCAGAAAAATCGGTTTTAGTGCATATCTACATAGAAACAACGCATACTATTGGGATGAAGCCAATATACAGGATGATTTATAATGGTGTAGAAAACTTTGACATCTTGTTCGGGAAGTCATTAGTACAGAGAATGTTAAATAAACATAGGTCCTCTTTTTTTTCTATTTACGAAATTAAAACAGATTTAAATTTAAATAAACTAGAGATGATTATTAAAATATATTAAAATATTAAAAATACAATTTTAAAAATAACTAGAGAAATAAATAACAAAAAAACAAATGACTGCGTTAGAGAATATTCTATAATATTTGTTCAAATACCCTCCTTGAGCTCGAATACAAATCATTTACCAACCATTGAGTCATAAACATACTTTATCTTGACGAATTTTATTAAATCTAATTGTTATTTGGCCAACTAATTGTTCGCGTGTGTTTATTTCGCCATTGTAAACCAGCCCCGAAGAAAAAGATCTAAGAGCTTTCGGTTGGGAGATCTTGGGGGCCAAACAATAGAACCTCTACGCGCATCGTTCCGGAAAATCTGCATTCAACCAGTGAATTACCTGTCTACCCCAGTGAGCTGGAGCGCTATCATGTTGGAATTTGTTGACGATCGAGGAGCGAAGCATGTTCGATCTTTTCAAAAAGAATTTGATCTACATAAGTTAAATAGTGCTGTGCATTTAGCCTATGTGGTAAAACTTCTAATGTAGTACTACGTTAAGGATACCACATTAAAACTAAGTAAAGAAGAGTTAGGTACTAGTTGTAATTTATGTTCTAGCGAAAAGTGAAAACAGATACATCATCATAACATCAATTTAAAATCAAATCAAAAAATCTAAGAAAATAATAACCCGTAACACAATTAAAATTCACCATTCACTTAATATTGTGTATTTTTTAGTTATTTTATTACAATAATTAAAAAGTTATCTACTTATTCATTATTTTACAGTGCGCGGTGGAAATCCCTTTCTTCCATATCGATACATTTGAACAATTGTTTTTAAAGGTTGTTCTGCATTCTTCTTAGCACACCAACCGTTCCACTCGAACGCTTGTGTTAACCCATGCATAAATCATATTTTATGTATCACTTTTTTATAATTCGTTTTGTAAGTAGTAAATTTATAATAAGTAATTAAGAACAGCAATATAAGTGTGTTTTGTTTATTGTTGTCATGGTAACCAAACAACACTAACACTAGAAACTACCTGCATGTAATGTCCAAATCCAGTAAACGCGTTTAACTGTAAATATCTCTTTTACTTTCAATATTAGATATGCGCATTATCACATAAAAATATAAATATCCTACACGGTTTTTTTTTTAAAGATAGGTTGTGGTATCTGTTACATTATGACCCGCCCTCTACACAGTAGGCACAACTATAGTTCCAGGAGATTCAGACGCCTATACATACGAATATATATAGTAATTAGATTCAAATCCCACAAAGCTAAGAGAAAAAATAACAAAATAACTACCAAACAAGCAATTTTTCTTACGGTACTGCTAATTAACGCAAGCCCATTTTCCGATACTTTATATAACAGCTCAAGTCGGCCTTTCCTACGACTGTGATATTCTCAACCATGCAACAGAAAAGGTCCAAAAACCCTATGCGACACAGTTGCTCTTACATAAACTACGATAAATTTCTATTACCCAACCTAGTAATTGTAATTAACGTCTTATTTTCACAATAAGATAGTGATTCAATCACCACCGATGTATGAGATATTGATCCACTATGCAGTTCATTTACAGAGATGAATACATCGCTTATAGTATATTAATTGATATATTTTCCCAAAATCTTATAGAGTGAAGTAAACACCATATAGGTTGAAGTAAAATTAAATTTTTAAGGATCATCCATTAAAAGAAGATTCTTGGCAAACACAAACATACAATCAAAATTGTAATATTCGATGAACGCCCAGGATCGACGTTTATTGGATATCCAAAAGTGTGTATCCGAGAAAACAAGGAAATTTATATATGTTCAACGAAGCTAAGAGAGAATAATAATATATTCATCGATGGACCAAAATAGTACAATAATGAATAACAGATGTAGCAAAAGATAGGAAATCATTAAAGAACAGTAGAGCTGTGATGAAACAAAAATGGTAAAAGCAATATACAAAAAAGTCAGAGACATCGTTAGAACTGGTAATGAAGAATCAAAAGAATTTACAACGGTATTAAGAGTAAAGCAAGGTTCTGCGATTCTGCTCTCATAATAGGTGATACGGTATAGGAGATAAAGAACAAAACGAAAAATTACATGGTGATTCCGGAAAATGGAACAGACAAAGACAACTGTTCGTGTGCAATTTGGCATTGTTGGCAGATACGAGGAAAACCTTACTATTTAAACATCTAGTAGGAAAAGCTAAAAATTATATAATTATAAATATTAACTTTAATATAACAACAGACGCGAATAAAGCTAAAAATGTGAGACTAGCAAAGCAGAACAGGGGATACAACATAGAGAACAGAAAGAATATATGAAACAAGAATAACAGGAACTAACTCAAAAGGAAGACCTAGAAAATCATGAAGTGATGGAACGAGACAAACAATAGAAGAAAGAGAAATTATTTAGAAAGAGGCAACAGAACTGATGAAGAACAGAAGAACCGCACAAGGTCTTACACCTGACAGTACCTTTTTTTATAGTAACAATATATAACAATAATATTGCAACATTTTCGGTGCTACTCCACACAAGTATTTATAAAATGTATCTAACCATCTTTTATTTTAAACATTGTTCATATTTTAAACAACTTCATCCGCATTTTAATTCACAAATCTATCGCTTTTTCCCTTTCAATTTTTGCCTTTCTTGCCGATAGCTTCTTCTCCATTTGTAGCGTTTAGGTAAGAGTGTCACGCAGGCATTTGGAAATATATAAAAAAGATCCGAAAGTAATACTTTCAAATATCGGATCACCTGTACGTTGGTAAAAACACGTTTACATCACGTATATAATTTAATAATGATTTCCGCGGACAACAAGGTCGAAGAAGAATAACAAACATAATAAGAACAAGTCATAAAAAATGCCGCACGCCGCAACGCTTGTCGCTTTTGAATATGAATAAATGATTTCGATCTTTTTTTTCCTTGGATCAATAAATTATCTTGATTTGCTATTAGACGCTAGACAAACGATTACAGAATTTTAGCGAAGGCTCAGCATGTATTCGATAATCTTTAATTGAAAAAAGCACCTGACCAACGATTGCTAATACAAAACGCTCACTCGTACACGAGGCAGGCATCGCTTCCTCATTTCACTTCGCAAAGTCAACCGTTTTTCAATTAAAACGGATTATATTGAAATTAGCGTTCCAGTTGACTTTTAGTTAGGGCTATCTGTGCTTAAATTTAATTAACCCAAACACGATCTTGTTTTGAAATTTATCGAAACAATTTCATTCTTATTACGACGCAACGGATCTGCGTTCATCTGTATGTAAAGTTACGAATCATTACACTGTTTCCTCATCGTACGTATAAGAAAGGACAGATTATTAGTAAGCAATTCAAGAATCAGCCTTCAATTTACGTTTGAAGCTTTTAATCATAATACGCTGAAAATGTGTGAATGGCAGGTTTCAACAAAGGCTTATATAGTGACTTCGTTTTACTGTACCGTCTTTCGCAACGGCGCTGGCTCCATGTTGGGCGACAAGTTGCAACTGCTGATTGGAAACTAAATAAAATTTTGATGAGAATGACTACTTACTCTGAAATTTTATTTTTAAGTATTGACGAGACTCTTTTAAATAAATTACCTCCTCAGCTTCTCATGTCGAGTGGTTCTCGAGTAAGGAGTAGTCGCATACCAAAAAAATAAAGGAAAACGCTACACAAAAATAAGATTTATTATTAAGAATGTAGCCGCGTAATAGATCAAAATAAACATTAATTTAACTTAAAGTATTAAAATTTACAGCATAAAGAATGTACGACTTAAATGATTCAGAGCAAAAGGTTTAAAATAAATATAAACATGAAAGTATACAAATGCACGTAGGAGACTTAGCGTGGTTATGGGTGAGACCAGTTGACGGGAAATGAACAGCTTATTCTCGCTCTTTTGGTGGTGATGACTCTCCATTGCGGCTCTTTTGTCGGTGGTGATCATTAAACACTTATTTAACGACTATTTAGGCTGTGGTCAACTTAGCGGCACCTTTGTTCGTCACCACTACAGTACAATACCACGTACTCTTCATTGTGGCTCTTCTGGTCACGATGAATATATATATATTTTATTCTGCGAAATAAAGGAGATTTACCACCCTTTACTCGACCTCTTGGTAGTTGGGGTTTAATACAGCCAACCGCCGATACTTGGGCACTAGTCCTACGTCCTATCGCCTTGGCCGCCAGGAGCAGACATTCTTTTTAATAATCCTATAAACGTTCAGGTGAGTGACATCATATTATCTCCATCTTGTACCAATCACAACCAGCAAAAAATGTCATATGGGACAAAAAAACCAATACTTTTCTCTAAATCACGCACTTGCCCGAATTTTACAAATAAGGTATTAAACTCAACATACTTCCTATTAGATCTCAATCTAAATTGTACCGCCTGTTCATTTTTAGAAATAAACTTCATCAAATACTTTCAAAATTTTTGATTCCGGTTAACTTAAAATAAGTTGCAGACAGGTTTTCCATACCATATAACTGCCAACTGCCACTGCACCTAATCTACAAACCTACCCAGCAACCTCATCAAATCTCTTACATTCTTCAGCGTTGACCATACTTTTTTTTCAATATTTTTTCTACACGGCCAAAACGTGGTCGACCACAAGTAGAAATCAGACTATTTAGAGAAACTGGGGATGCAGTTTTAAGCAAAAATTTTGGCCGAAATAGCTATTATAAAATAAACGTATTGGTTGCATTTTTTAGATTTAGAGATCTAAGGTGGGCCAACAAAGCTGATCCAATTTCCATAAAGCTGCCAGGAGCCTGGTTTTCGATCCATATTTTAAATATAAGTTTTAACGGATATACTAAATTTAATTTTCAAAAGTGGACATGTCTGAATTTGACTGAACTGTATATATGCAGGCATAGATTGCTATGAGATAGAACTGACTTTGAACGATTGTTAGCACTAAAGTCGATAGAAACGAACATTACGAAACTATATATAACTAAATTTTAACTAAAAGTGGGCATGTAAGCTAGACATGCCCACTTTTGTGTAAACTACGTAATAAAATAAATAAATAAAATTTACTAGTAAAATGCAGGTATATTTAATTCTTACAGCACATTTGGAATAATGTTATGCAAGAAATGGGTGATATATTACATTTCATTCCCTATGTAACATCATAAAATGATTTCTCGATTTTATCCTAGTAACAATATATAATCAATCTACACTGACCCCAGGTCAACTTAAACTTAGTCTAGTTTGCTTCCGAGCATTTACATGAGCCGACAATCCGATAGTTGTACAAAAATGCCTGCAGAATGTTTCAAACAATTGTGAGTGATGTCTCACAGATGGGAACATGCACCTTATAAATAATCTCTTCGAATGTGGCCGGATTATGGCACTACATGAAGGCGGTGTTAGTTTCCGGAAAATTGCGTAGACTTAATCGTAATCATTCGACTGTATTACACAGTTGGAACCTGTGGATTGGAAAACAGGGAAAACCACGTAGAGCAGATTCAGGCACACCCAAAAGGACCAACCTCCGAGGAGATTTTCTTTTGAAGCGCTTGGTTGCGCGACGGCAACATCATTACGAACAGTTTACGAACGAATAGTGCGTACGGAGTGTCGTAGCTACCTGCCTTTATTGAAGTTACGTTTCACACCTATAGACGTGCCAGACGAACCTTATTTACCTTCCTTTTGTTAAATTATCTTTCATTTATATGTCTATAAATAGTATTAGCATTTTTGATACTAATAAACACTATTTTGCAAAAATTTCTTGGTCAAGGGTTTTTAATTCCGGCAAGTGTAGTATGAATTCATCTAAACAAAGTCTGCATCTTACTTTTACCTCTATCGTAGCGAAGTGCCCATATCATCATACCTCATATCATGTTTTGGACGCAGGTGTTTTATTTTTTAATTGGCATCTAGCTTGAAGATGGCCTTCCTTCCTATTACTTGCATGTATCATCCTATATGATTTTAGAGATGTTTCTACAATCCAATGAACCTGTCTGACAAATCCATACCACTTAAATTCAAATTGTACCCTTTCACTGTTTGGGCGCATAGCACAGAGATTTCTGTAGTTAGCAAATGACAAACACAGGTTCCTGACAACGCAACTGGGGCTTATCGAACCATATTACAATGACTAATTCTACAGCATTATCTACTTTATAGACAAGGCTTCCTCTTCCTTCCTATTTTAGAGCTTTATCACTTTTCAAACGGCATTCCTTTTAAACGATTCAAACAGTAAAATCGTATAAAACGAAATATTAGAAGAAATCTATAGTAAACTGACTATATTTGTGTGCGTTAGTTTTTAAAATTGAGAAACAATACTACATAACCTGAAAGTAGAAGGTGCACCTAAGGTGTCCAATTTCCTGAAGGAAACTGCATTGAGACCGGTAACAAGATCCAGATTTTCAACAAGAGAGGTTGTTGATGAATTCTCAATGGTACATTTAAAACTGGTCACCATAAAATCGTGAGAGAGAGAGAGAGCGTCACATTACAAATGAAAGTCTTTCTAGACCAGAAATTGTAAGAAATACTAAAAGTGCAAATCTTGAAATAAATACGGAAATAGTCCAAGAAAAAGTTGCGAAGATTGAAAAACCGCAAATGAACATCACCAGATCAGCAAGCAGAATCTCTTCACAAAAAACTTTCGAGAAAGGATTCCATAAATAGAGAAACAAAAAGAATTCGAGGTCAACACATGATTATCTGGATTAAAACAGCATGGACTAAAAGTTGTGTAATGATTTCGTAGCTTGTAAAAACAACTACAGAAAACGATATTCTAAATTATTTAGCGGAAAATAAAATCGATATTTCCGTATGTATCAAATTAGAAATTAAAAGCAAAGAGATGGTAGCGTTTAAAATACATAGCTGCCAAAGGAGAACTTTATGATAGAATCCACTTAATACTATTATTCTACCATGCAAACAAAGAAATTTTCAGAAAAAAACAGCAGTTACTTTGTGGAAATAGAGAAAGTTGTAACGAATAAAGAAAGAAAGTTGGCGTTTAGTTTAATTCGTCAATACATCAGCAGCATCAGAAACAAATTATATAGATCAGTTCTCTTACTCTGTTAGAGAAAGCGATGTACATGTTGCAATTTTTTGAATGAACATTGGTTGGATCAAAACGAAGGTACATGTATGCACGGTTATGACGTTGCTTCATATTTTAGCAGAAGTTCCAAGAAATGAATGGATCTTGCATTCTCGTTAAGGCTGATCTTGAGTTCAAGGAATTGATAGACCTCAAACAAAAGAACTCAGAATCAATAATAAAGTGCAGGGCCATTAACCTGACAAACTTAACAATAGTGATCTATAATCTACAGACCTCGTAGAAACAATGTCAATTTCTTTATACAATTGGAAGAAATGTTATAGAACCAATAAAAGATCAAAAGGTAGAAAGACTGATTTTTTCGGCACAAGCATTACAGCTTATTAGAAATGAATTAGAAAAGGAGAGTTGGCAACAAGTCTCACTAACAGAAGATGTTATTGACGGATATAACAGATTAGTACAAACAGTAATGATAGCAACCAATAAGTACGTGAACAAAGAATTTCTCAACATGAACCATTAATTCAAAGGAGAAGCAGAGAAATTTCAATTTACCCTAATAGCAGGTAATAAAATCATTAGAAATGATACTTAATGAATGGTCAATAAACATACAATAGAGGGGATGAGTCTACGGGGTCCTGCTTGGTTATAATTAGAGATGATCAAGGCAGGTGAAATTATTACTTTTTTGCAGCGACTAGACAGACTCGTGTCTACTCGTCTCATAAGAAAGGGTTCGTGTTGCCTATTAGTTTCCCCGAGGGTCGACAAAACACGAGTCTGTCTAGTCGCTGCAAAAAAATAAAAATTTCACCTGCCTTTGTCATCTCTAGTTATAATACGGAGTAATTCTTATCATACTCGCTGTGAATCATTCATCATTATTAAGTAAACCAGTTTCGATACGGTTGTTCATTTGCGGTGTTTGTGAAAATAATATTTAAAAAATGCCTAAATGTTATGATAACGGTTAGTCTCACATTGCATCAGGAAGGACATTCTGTGCCTATGATTGCGCAAAAGTTACGAGTGACAAAATCTACAGTGCATTATACTATTCGCCGCTATCGAAACACTGGAACATTAGAAGACCGGAATCGCCCAGGTCGGTCAAGAATGACAACGTGTGCAGAAGATCGACGCCTCAAAGTGTTAAGTAAGCGAAATTGGCCATTGACGGCGCCCGAAATCGCAGCAGAAATGAACAGGCGACGCGAGCGACCGATTTCTGTAACTACAACTAAACGCCGATTAAGAGAAGCCGGTCTACTCGGTTGTGTTGCGGTAAAACGACTAGAGTGAGTCGAAACTTATAGAAACTGGACCGCAGAAAATTTTAAAAACGTTGTTTGCACTGACGAATCGAAGTTCAATGTGTTTGGGCAGAAGCGCAAAGTTTTTGTGAAGCACACAATAAAACGCGGTGGTGGTTCAGTGATGGTTTGGGCTTTCAGCAATGCGGAGACCGGATATCTCGTAAAAATCGACGGAATTATGGCAAGAAAAATTATAAACACATACTGGAGAAGAATGCTGTAACATCAAGATTGAGGTTGATTAGGGAAAACGTGTTTGCGCATGATAACGACCCCAAATATACGGCATGAATCTGTAAAGATAATCTCTCCTCTCAAGCAGAGGAGAATGTCTTGCAGATCATGTTCTGGCCTCTGCATAGTCTGGATTTGAACCGCATCCAGTTACTGTGAGATGAACTGGACAGACGATTAAGACAAGTCTTCTAACTTCGAAAGAACACTGGCAATGGATCCTCCAAACAGAATGGAACAATATTTCCGGGAAAACTCTGAACAAATTAACAGAGCGCATGCCACAAGTGGTCCGGACAGTATTAAAAGCGAAAAGAGGCTTTTTCAACGATCAGAAAATGTAGTCGTGCAATATTTTAATGAGAATGTATCTCTTATTTCTTCTTATTATTTGTTTATATTTTTATTTTTACGAATACGTTATTTTCTTTCGAATTCTTACCGTTTTTATGTAGTTAGCAGTAATTTACTACTTGTGCTAACTTCAATGGCCGGTAGTGTATGTGTTTTAGAATCGCGGAATATTGACATTTTCCTCCTTATATATCTTAAAATGTGCTGTGTTTGCCAAAATGAACTATAATGACTTTTTCAAAGAATATGAACTCGTGTATATACTCACAACACGAGAGATACTTACTATAAGACGCAGTTCCCGCCATACACTCGTTTAGTAAGAGGACAAAAAAATGTTGTAGTACATTAAAATATCGCGACACTCGTTTAATAAGAGTGCAAAAAAATGTTGTAGTACATTAAAATATGCAATCACATGCCAGAAGACATGAAGATGCTACCTAATGCTCTATTTAAGAATGATATAAAAACTTACCTCATTGTAAGAGTATTTATAGTGTACGACTTTTTGAGGACGACATTTAAATATTTAAATATTTGTAGTCTGTTGGGAGTGTTATATTTAATTTTCAAACACAACATTTTGCATTTGCGTTTTTCGACAATATCCGTTTTTGATTTAGTGAAACGCACCTAAGCAAATGTTTCGCAACATAGCTGTCAACACTGTTTCTTTGCAGTAGCTTTCTTGACTAATGAAAATCGAGAAAAAATGAACGGTAACGGTATTGTTGGTGTTTGAAAAAAAAACTTTAACCACTGATTTCAATTAATTAAGTTATTAAGTTTGTCATGCCGACATGCTATTTCGCTTACAATAAGGAGCTTGCTTATAAACTATTTACAAAAATAAAATATGAACCAGAATGTGTTTCAGGAATACTTGCTTTCTTCTACCATTTTTCTCTGTAATTTTAGCAACATCGTCATTAAATGCACCCAAAACAAAGTATGTATCCAGAGGTGATCGCCCTCAAGTAAATAGCATTGTTAAAAGTTAACTATTGCATTAATTTCCACTGTTAAACAATAAATGAAACAATAAAACAAAACACTGATATCGTAAATAAAACTCGGGTTTAGCAACTTTTATCCGCAAAGGTCAAAAACACTCGGCTCGTTGATTGACCTTCTAAACGGTGCCTCGTCGCTTCAGTTAGCAAACGAAAACAAAATCTAACATGTGTTAAATACGACAATAAAAAGCCAACTTTGCATTATTTTAATTATCATTTATGCTTAGTTATCGCTTACAAGATACTAGTATGTGAATTATACACTATGGTTCAATGAAGTTCGGACACTCAATAAAGACTTAAGAAATGTTGTCGAGTACACTAGTCTATGTGAACATCAATAAATGTTAGTATTAAAACATTCGCGATTGCTCTTTAATTACATTTTGGCAGTTTCGGGAAATATCGATCCTCTCTGTATATTGATTAATTAGGGGTAGTATTTAAGTGTTAACTGCAGAATATCCATAATTGCTTTAGTTTGCCGATGAGCGTCTTTCCATTCATAAATAGCCAATTGGTGTTGTGCAGATAATTACCTTTCAAATTTTAAACCTTATATTAGTTATGTTCAAAATACTTAGGAGATAGCCCATGATCCGGGCATAACGGGCTGTCTTAACTGTATTCGATTAGAAAGGTTGTATTATACGCGTAATTGTGGAAAAGACTAGGGTTAAGGGAGCAACCGTGAAGCTGAAAGCTAATAGCATCTCAAATAAAGGCAGAAATCTGTTATTTGAATGCGGTGAAGCGACGATTGAAAGCTGCCAGTCTTCGCGGTCGTGCTGCTGCAGTAACAAATAAAAATAGTTTCAGTGGGCCGAAAACGCATAAAAAGTGAACGGCGAAAGATTGAGATTGAGAATGAGTACATTGAGCAGAAGAATCACAGATCCAAGTATTTAAATCGAAGCTTGTTTTCAGTAGAAAACTGTGTGAAAATAAATGTTAAGTGAATGCATAGTACCTACCATAAAACAGCGAAAGGGTTTTGTACTTGTTTGGGGCAGCTTCTGTTCCGAAAGTACAAGGAATTAACGGAATTACGAAAAAAGACTATTATTTGAAAACAGTGTAGGGCAATTTAATACCGTCCGAAATCTTGGCCCCTTCCCCTCTCTCCAATTAGCCTTCTTGTTGAGAGTGTGCGAGCGATACATTAAGGAGTAGATTCTGTTATTCGCTCTAAAAAATCCAACACCCTTATGCTCCGGAAAAATCCACAGATTCTGCTTGAACATTTTCTCTGGCAGGATTTGAAGATCGTTGGATATACACCAATACACTTTATCTTGCATGCATTGTCTGCATTAGCATACCTCATGAGTATATGCAAATGGCACCAAGAAGTGTTGAGTCCCAGTGTAAAGATCACTATCAATCCAATCACGAAAAAGATGGTCCTATTCACATGGTAAAGAAAAATAATCAAGGTGAAAATATCTTTGCTTATGAAAAAAAAAATGGTACCGCTTAGCTTCAGCTCGGAGGTCAAATACAGTTTGCCTTAGTATCACGGGCGCATTAAGATCTACGCCAGGTGCGGTTATGGTGATCACTTCTTTTGTATGGTAGTCGAAGAGGTAGCGTTAACTACCATGATCCAGCTGCTATGCAATAGCATATAGCAGGACGACGTTATAAGATATGGTCTGTAGCAAACTACAAAAACTTCACTCATCAATAGGTCGACAGCGTTGAAGACAGATTATATCTTTTCATAGATAGATCAAAAAACCAACGAAGGTGCTCAAGCAGGAACGTTTAATGAGGAGCTGTGCCTAAATGAATCATGACCGCTAGGGAAGGAGATCACCGCTTTCCAGGGAGAAATCTCGGCACTAACCCTAGCAACATACTGTCTAACTGACGAAGATTCGAGGCTGAAACATCAAATAGTAACAGACTGCCATAGAACACTCTCCTAGGTCTCTGTATTAATGTAATATGCCTGAAGATCCATAACGGCAATCCTAGTAATGAAGAAACGGCCTAGTTGGCTAGAAAGGGTTCGAGCATGACTGTATACAGCATCAGAATTATCATCGAGGAAAAGTTCTTGAAGAGATAGGACGTTAGTTTCTGTTGCAATATTAAAGCTACTTTGACGTATACCAATAAGCGGATAGCGTTAAAATACCCGAGACTATCTAGAACAGACCTTGGCGCAGCTGTTGGGACTCTGATTAGACATTACCTGCAAAAGGAGATTACCCGAAGACATGTCATATAGAAGTTGCTAAACTGAAGACGAAACACTTGCCGCCATTAGGGTGATGCGTAGCGTGTGCTTTGTTATACTGACGATAACATCGTTTTCATTCATGATAACGATCTCAAGCATACATATTGTGTAAAAATTATTTAAACAGTCAGTACATTGGAAATCATGACATGGCTACCGCAATCCCTGTATCTCAGTACTGTTGTGATTTCGTGGCATGAATTCCAAAGAAGTGTGTCAACCCAACATTTTCCAACAACCGTCGAATGGTCTACGTAACCGAATTTTGCAACATTTAATGGAATTCTTTGAAATAAAGGAGTTTCTTTCACATTTAGCGCTTTATATTTAAAGTTTATTCTTTTTTCAACCTAATTCGAATTTTTATCATTTTATGTTATGATTGTGTCCGAACTTAACTAAACGGTAGTGCACATAATTAAAAGTACATTCCGGGACGACATGGTTGCCTTGCAACATATGCAACAGCAACTAAAAGAGAGCGGTAGGTATTTACAGTTACCAATGGATAGGATAAAAATGCCAGTCTATAATTTAAGAATAACTTGATCTCGTCTATACACGTTTGTTGCCTAGGATGTATTATTATATCGATGAGTGAATAGGTACTTAAAATATATTTCAAAGTATCATAACGTCTTTTACGATCGGTATAATTAGATAAACTGAAGATAGTTACACAACTGGCATCGGCGAAAGAGAAGGTAAAAATGTTGAGGTAATAATAAATGATATTTCAAACATGTGCAGGTATATAGCTTTTGCTAATCTCTTACTTTAAATGTAATAGTAATCTGAAATGACCTAAAGATCGCTAGACATCCCAGATTTTATGAAATCTCTTTACTTTCGCGTTATTAGAGTTTCGAAGTTTTGAAAGGAAGTCGGACGCGATTTATAAACAACAACCGCCGATCAACTCTATGGGAATCCTTTTTAACAGGGATTACGAGATATTTCCCAAAGTTGAGATGCCCTGCTTTAATACCCCTCGAAGTTGGTGAGGTCAAGTTGACGAAGTTTACTACAAAGTTAGCTTCGAGTTCATAATGATTAAGGGACTGTGAAAAACTTTTGGAAACTGAAGTAAATCAAATAAGTTAAAAAGTTAATAACAGCAATAAATGTTTTATTGTGGCATCCTTCAAAAGAGAATTATAGAAAGAAACAGAAAATGTTAGACGGAATGGTTAAATATAGAACTAAATAAACTGTCCATAGAAAAGCTTTCGCAATAACTATTAAACTTTGCATTACTTTAAAATAAATGGTTTTATTTCGATGAAACAGTAAAACAATAGTAAAATAAACCAAGAAACAGAAAGACCGTTTGCGCGTATTGCATACAACTAACAATAAATAACAGTGAAATCTAGAGAATACTGACACTTCTGTATTTAACGCTAATACCTGTTTTTGTTTAGTCTGCTACTTATAAGATGCAATATACAAACTTGCTTGTTGACTCTATATAATAAATTCCTTTTGTTTAAGTTAAGAACATCCCGTATTTCAATACAATTCACACTACATTCGTTTTTTGATCATTTTCTTTTTGTATATTCGCAAGTTTTCCTTCAAGACTAAAAGGGTTTTTAAGAATTTGAAACATCTGGTGAGGGACGGTCATTTTTTGAAATAAAGTTTAGTCAACTTATTTTCCTTTTTTCGTTATTTTTGTGGATACCCGGGCCCTTTCATATAATATTTGAAAAAAAACACATATTTTTCTGATTAGCGATTACAACTGAACTTCTAACTTGTAATATTTTTGTATTTGGGTGGTAAGCTACAGTAGGCTGTTAACTTACTTCATTCACCCATATGCAACCACCGTTAATTAATTAAATTCCGTTTCATCTTTTAGGGCAACTTCATTTTTTTTGTTTAATTTTTATCCATATTCACAAACGTATGTACAACGAACAAAGTAAAGAAACAACAAAAAGAACACGATAAAGTTGCTATTTAGTGTAGAGTGTACACTATGTATATTAACGTATCTAGATTTTAGATGTAATAAATTTTACTTTGAAATATTTCAATTAAGATGATTTACTTGTTTTTATATTCTTAAGTGCTACACTGTAAAGGCTATCGGCTAGTCACACAAATGCCATGAGCATGTATCCTCGGATCTAAAACCAAAATGAACGAGTGTTCTGTATTATGTGGTTTTAGGGAATAAATGTTTTAAGTTATTGTAAGACTAACAAGACCATGAACTTAGGTTGTAGATTTTAATTTATTCGTACATAAGGAATAAAGTAGATAATTCATTGTCTACCTGTTATACTTCCTCTTTTGATCTATAGGAATGCTACAAACATATTCTTTTTTTCTTAGCGAACAAAAACAATGTAGCTTCCTGTTAGATTTTGAAATGTCGCTTAGACTACCCAACGGGAGAAATCACCGATCCAAATGTTATACTAAAAAGCTCTTTGAGAGTGCCTATGTAACTTTAGCGGTTCATCGAACCGTCGCAGATAAAATAATTAACGTCCTATTGACCATCGTGCAACAATACCTCTCTCTTCCTGAATCTATTTGCCTACATTACTACATACCTAACGGCTTCCAATGTATCTATAGTAACAGAAGTGAAAAAAAAATCGTCATCCTTTCTTACTAGAAAGTTAATTTTCATTTTTGACAGTGCAAATGGTGGAAGGCAAATATATATTTCGTCACAACATCTACGTACTGATTCGTTGCCGTTTAATTGTCTTTTTGCACGTTCACTTCGTTCGAAGAAAATATCAATAAAAAACATTCAAGTAGATAATTGATATCGCATACATTTCCATCTTTATTGCATAATCTTATTTATGTAATGCTCAATTGTACGCAATCACTTCTTTTTGGGACGTATTCACGCACACTCAAAACGTACCTATTTAGGAAGAACTATTTACATTTTCTAAGTAATAATTATTTTTTTATATTGATTAGAGATTGAAGAGTGACTATATTTATGGTTTACTAAACAATTTTAGTGCTTTTTGTCTAGTAATAAATTTTAAATGGAATAAGCGCTGCATATAAGGTTAAACGTGATAATTAAATTTTACTGCATAAAATAATAAAGAAATAAGCTCTGATTTTGGTAAATTAGTGAGTTGTACCATGTTTTCAAGGTTGTATCTGTTACATACTGTCTTGCTTTTGGGTGGTAGGCTTCTATTGCTCTTTTTGGCTAATTACAGCATCTAGGCCAAAAGCATTAGCATCTATCAATAGAATAGTCACTTTAGATGTATTTGCTATACCATACTGTCCTGCTTTTGGGCGATAGATTGTCCTATAATAACTGAAACGCTTTTTGAGTTCTCCATTTAACTGTATTTTTAGAACATATTAGTTACTTGGCTGTCTCTGTAAAGAGCCCTTCACATATCGTTCTCTTTACGCGGTTTTGAGCGAATAATTTTGAATGTTTGGTTAAAACCGAGGGTCCAGATGACCAAACCTGACAGTTCTGACTGAATGTTTAACGTTCCGAGAGGTTTGATCAAAACTGCAGTGTGGATACCGAACGGTTCTACCAAGTCTGGTATAATTCAGTGTCGTACTAGAAAACTGCCTGCATAATAAAAAATGTTAGGTAAGATGTATAAAAGCTTGCTATATTTGTGGAAAACTAAATCGGCTGAATATATTGATCGCATTAAAAAAAAGTGAAGCATATGAGCAACTTGTAACTAAATTTAAAGAAGCTACTGCCACAAATGATTCACTCAAGAAAAAAATTGATTCTTTACGAGGTAGCTTCCGAGAAGAAACAGAAAAAGTAAAAGAATCAAAAGGACCTGGCTCTGCAGTTTCTGAGATATATGTGGATCAGGAAATGACGCGTGACAGCAAAACAAATATTGAGGATAATTCAAAGAATGAATTCTCCCAGCATAGTCTCCCCTTTGAAGTGCTTTCTGCAGGAATATCCAAGGTGTTATAGACATTTCAAACAAAACTGCTGCCACACGCTCACTTTATTCGGAATTCGAATAAATACGTTCAATAATTAATTTTAATGTTTGTGGCCATGGGACACTTTACACACGCAACTTACACACTAAAAGGCTTCTGAGGTTATGACTTTAAAAGGAAACCCCGTTGGACCGTCACCACATTTAAATTTATAGTTACGAAGTCCAAAAGTAGAAAAAGTTGAGCCAGAACAACTGTTCGTCATAATATGTACGTATCTAACGATCGTCAATAAGCACGAAGTTAGCGGTTACGAAAATAATATATTTAATGTTTTGTAACATAGATTTAATTACAAAGACAGCAAAGAAAGGTGTTAACGCATTGTTAAAGCATTTCCAGAGTTACTGAAACGATACGAAAGTATCATTGATCGCATTGTAAATGCTTCACTATGCACAGTAGAATTTTATCGTTAACACTAACCGAATTGTTCCAATTTCAGTTTACATGAATACAAAGTTAGAATAAGAACATAATGTCTACACTGACATTAAAGGGTCTTCTCATGAAAGTAAAAAATTTCTTTAAAACATAGATACAAAGATACTTTACACGGATTTTATACCTATTCATGACGTTTGCAAGTTATGTGTTGTGGCATATTGGATAAACATTAAGAACTTAGTGAATCGAAAAGTTTGGAAACTACTGAATCTCTTACATCCGGAAACAAAGGAAAAATTCAGTGCCTAATCTTAAATAACTGTATAGAGAACTTTCCAATAAAGTTAATTAAAAAAAGTTAGATTGACTAATAAAACTCTTTTTTTTGTCTAGAGTTTGAATTATTTTATGTAAATATTTTCGCTATATGTTAATGTTACAGCACCATTAAATAGTTTCTATCATCTAAGGATTTGAACGACAAATTATCTGAAAATGGTTGATTTTACTCATTTGTCGTACTAATCATCACTAATTTCTTTACGTACTTCCTTTTACGGACATTTCCGTTTTTAACCAAATCTATCGTTCGATTTTCCACAATTTTAATTTAGCAGATTTTGTGCATAAAGAATTGATAATAACGTCTATACCACGTTGGCCATAGTGGCGTTTTTCCATCTCTTTCGTATTTTGAAAAAATCTCTAACCCCGATTGTTCAAGAAAAAATACAAATATCTGAAATTGTATTACAATCCCAGTTTTTTTATATTAAACATATGTATCTCCTAGCAGGTACGTTTCGTAGTTGAACTGTTTCACAACACAAAAGCCTTCTATGGATTAGGCCACATACGTATACGGTTTTCATAATCTGCAGTCTATCAATCTGCAAATATCAAATTCCGCAGTTTAGTATCCGGCAAACATAGATAATTGTCTCATATATACACGAGATTAGTAGTAGCCTCTGAAAAAAAAAAATACAAAACAAAATATGAATAATAATGTGATGTTAAAATAAATAGTTTAAATTGTATCTATTTACCAAAGCGCACCCAGCTTTTGAAAACCGCTGAGTGCACCAGCAACTATACAATATGTGTTCGAAGTTACTACTTTTTTCTTGAATACAAAGGATTGCTCACCACGTGAGTAATGTACAGATCTATCCTATTAAAATAATTTAGAATAGCAACCGCGCAAGTATCAAACAAAGTTACTACATATCTGAAATATACTTGAATGCAAATGTGTTAATCACACAGATCAGGGGACACATTATCAGTTCAAGGGTCGAGAATTAATAGGAATTTCCTTCAGTCTATTGTAAAACTGTAATTCTTTATTTATTTTACGTATTAGCAGTAGTATTGTCGAACAAGTTCTTTGGTTAATACATTTTATGTATGATATTAGCGCACACAATGACTTGATTCATTCTAAACAACATTAACAATTATTAATTACCTTGATACCCAATTACTTCTAAGCCACAAATTTTTTTCTACATAAATACAAAAGATTTTTCAATATGCAATTTAGTTCTTTATAGGATACCCAATATAGAAAGCTCTGTAGGGGGCTATAGCTAACCCGCATTCCAAGCATACATACATATACTTGTATATTTACGCATAATCTAACGGTAATAGCGCAAGGCATGTTTACCGAGGTACTCAAAAGGAATGCAAAACGTCTTAAATATTTGATAGTTAATAACTGATGTAAAGAGGATATACTGACAGTTAGTCAAAGAAATGAAGATGTAAGGTTCAACCAGCAATCTACAATTACATCTACAATACCTGGTTTACCTACAGAAGATTGTTTGAAACAATTTTAGGCCTAAACCTACG
Organism: Oryctes borbonicus; assembly: GCA_902654985.2. Classification (NCBI taxonomy): domain Eukaryota; kingdom Metazoa; phylum Arthropoda; class Insecta; order Coleoptera; family Scarabaeidae; genus Oryctes; species Oryctes borbonicus. Next base: position 718,447 of record LR736925.1, on the reverse strand, counting down.
CATGAGAATCATCAGATCAATAATAACATATGGTTCACACCGTGAATTATTCCATCAATACCATGAGGAAGCTAAGCTATCTTAGCATAATATTTTTTGATTAGGTTAATATTTCACGCAGATAGCCAATTACTTCACAAAATCAAGAAGAGATACTTCACGGAATTATCGTACTAAAAGACAATCATGATTAATTTTACGCAGTTTCTGTTAATGCACTACTCTGCTGATAATTTTACGATCATAGTTCCTTTCAAAAATACTTTTAATGAAGTACATGGTCAAAGGATAATATTTCCCCTAAACATGGACAGTAGATGAATAGCGTATCAATGAGCGTTCTCAATATGAAAGGTCGTAACTACCGCTATTTAATATTATTAGATTAATTTTTCTAATTTTACAAAAGCTCCATTTATTCATGAAATTGCGACTGCCAAGGACGTTGAAAAATAGCGCGGAGTGAATACGAGATAAATATTAAAAGTTACATTAGGAGATGACCTCAAACGAAATTGTTATACATTATCCGACTGGTTGGAAATATCGAACGTTGTTAGATAGTTTGAGTAAATATTACGTAGTTGCACAAAGTGCGAATAATACATATATTAGACGACCTAGCAGCTTAATTACAAAGTGCACACTATGTTTAAGATTTAAGGTAGGTAGGTGTGCTAAATGTACATAAGAGCACCGTCTTGTATGATTGATCTTCTTAGAATCGATGCAGAGTGTATATATTTCATATTTCAACAAGTGGGATTGTAAGATTCTCCAGGTAAATCTGTAAGCGTTAGTCGAGTTAATAATTTCTCCACAGTTTTGTTATGGAGTTGAACAAGTTTACAGTATCTACGACGCAAAAATACATTACAGTAATCGTTTTTTTTGCAATTGTTTGTTTTAAATAAAATATCTTTCGACTTAACAAATTCATCAAACAAAATCGACCAAACTAAAAAAACACAATTAAGAAAACTATTTCATTTTATGGTTTTTTATGTTATAGTAAAGTGCTCAAAACTCTTCTCATTCAATAATTGAAAGTAATACTACAACACTGATGTATTTCTGTGCTCAAATCTCAAACACATTCAGTGTACCACAGTTCATCAACATGATTCAATGTAACACCCTGTATATTTTGTCATTTTCTGACAGTGAGGAAATTTTGCTGATTATGTAAAGCATCTGCTATACATACGTATCCTTAGCTACTTTTGACGCCATTGTTTAAGATCTACAAAGAATATTAATCAACACAAGCTGCAACGGAATGTTATTAGATAAAATTTTTTGGAGGTTAACTTGCCACCTTGATAACAAATTTGTATTGGAGTCTCAACTGACACGCCGCATAATCACATAAATGGCCAAGTTCCTGCCCATATAATTTTCTAATTAATTTAATATTGCTACTTATCATCAATTTTCATCATTAGTCTCGCCATACTTCGTTACTTTTTTTCTTGCAACACTTCTGTTGTCCCCGTTGCTTTCTTCCATCTTGGACAACTTATAGATAATTTGTATTGAATAACCTGTATAGGGTACATTAGAATGAGTTTTTTTGTGTTGGATCGGTACCTAAATTGATCTGGACCAGGTTTGCAATACACGCTAGACCCTATTATGTGCTTAATACCAGTCTACTATATATAAACTATACGAACAGATTATGGACAAAGCCTATCCACTCCCTTCAACACAGTTTGGAATCCGCACCCCGTCCCAAGACGTCAACTTTTCTGTAAGAAAATCCACCGTCGACTGTCTTTCTTAATCTAATTTAACAATCACACCTTTGCTTTATTTCATAAAATATATATTATAAATAGTTTAACTTTCCTTTTGGCCACATTAATCGAATATTTACAATCGCTTCATACTGTTGCGGATCTATTATTGCTTTTTTCCTTACCCTAATTTCCGCTGATTATTGGAACCACCATAAGATAGGTGGCAAGCGCATAGGTTTATCAGTTAAAAGCGCCGTAAATGTAATCTTTATGCAACTATTTAGGTTTCACTTATAAGAAAACGAGAGTGATTATCAAAAATTTTGGTTAGAAGGTGTTGCCATATCCATCTTATAGTCAAAACCTTGCGTCTTCTAATTTTCATCGATTCGGACAATTTAAAGAGATTTTACGCGGTACCAAGTTCGAAGACAAAGAAGCTGTCAGAAAAGCTGTACATAAATGGCCCCGTTAGCAAAATCAAGGATTCTTTACGCCGGGAATTAGAAAGCCCCAAACCGATGGGCCAAATACCTAGATGTTAGTGGAGACTACTTTGAAAGGAAGCATAACTTTAACAAACATTACAAACTATAATTATTGTGTAGAGTCTTTAAATTTAATATTGTTTCAACTGCAGTAGTGATATATACTTGTTTTCTCAAGATATCACTTGCACAATCATTCCTTGTACCTAAAGGATTGTTTATTTAGTTGTTGCATTTTGCATTGCTTCGATTTATGCGTTGTAATTGTTGAATGGAACACCTACTAACGCACACACTTCCATACCGGTGACACGGTTCTTCTTTAAGCCAACGACACTGCTCATCATTATACGTACGAATGGCAACATCCTGTCAGTTAGTCGGTTTACTGACCTTCGCGTTCCAGCGTCTTCCGGTACGCAGCCTTTTTTCGCACGGTGCGAGGCTTCCCCCGTCAAGGTTCACGTAATATCCGGAATATGCGATTTGATTTATCGGGAGCAATAAATGTGCTCGGATACTCGGCAAATTAACGTAACTTCGCGGTGATTAATTTGACAGATACAAAAAAAAAAATATATATATATATATCGCACTATAAAACATGATTTAACGGAAACATTTCAATTTTTTGTTTAGGTTAACCCATCCTTTTCCTAATATAACTAGCACAGGAACTAGTATGTGGAAACAATTCTGAACCAATAGTTGAGTGTAGGCTTTCACGACCGTAATCCATAGTAGAAATGTCTTTCGGGTGATGTCGTGTAGTTAATATTTTACTTGACGTTTCGCTGACCATCCTGTCAGCTTCTTCAGAAGATTTCTAAAGACTGCTGTTGTTGTCTTTGTTCTCCTCGTTATATATCCTATTTCTGTTCCGCTTTGCTGATCCATAACCGTTCCGTTCCGCTGAATCGCGTCGTTGGTTGTATGACGACTCCGTAGTGCTAACCTCCACGTGTTGCTGATCTTGTATCCATCTTCGCGATTGAAGCTGTTGGTGTTCTTCATTATTTCTATGGATTCGCGTATTATCCTCGGGTAGTAGTGGCTGGTCCTGGCTAATACCTTGACGTCGCTGTAGCTTATGCGGTGGTCTCCTTGTTGGTACAGGTGTTCTGCTACTGCAGATTTTTCAATATGCCTAAGGCGTGCGTCTCTCTCGTGCTCTTCCACTCTGCACTGAATACTCCGTCCTGTTTGACCGATGTAGCTTTTTCCACATTGGCATTTCAGTTCGTATATGCCTTTTGCTCGTAGTTTTGGTAACACGTCCTTGTTAGGAGGGAGTAGCTGGTCGATTTTGGTCACCGTGTTGAAACGTGGAAAAAGCTACGTTATATATTGTTGAATAAGAGCATAATATACATTCGTTCAACAATCTTGGAGATATTTAAATAATTACAAAAACGTCTTTTGTAAATATTTATAAAATTCCTAAATCCTTTAAGATAGTATTGAATTTGAATTGCTATAATAACATGACCAAATTTTCAAAGGCAGCATTTCATCTCACACCAATTTTAAGAAACGCTAACCAATAATGAAAATAAGTCAGGTGTTTGGGAATACATTCTCAAATTCTTTTTTGAATGCAATTTTTCTTCATAAACTCTCTTGTTGCAAGGACTTCCTGATAAAAGCTGCTTTCTTAAACTAGTTTCATACGAACATGTTTTTAATGTTTAATTTCAATTTGAAAAGCACAAATCATAATCGGAAAATTTTAACCTCGAATATGTAAGTTGTTGCAGTGACTGGACGTTCAGATATCATCGGAGGAACTGACTGCTATCTTTTGCAGCCCTTTTCGTGCCAGTACTTTCTCAGTTGTTGGTTTTCTGTTACGGTTAAAGGTACGTATAATAAGTTCTTAACGAAAGTTATGAACAATAATGTGTGCTATCAGAAAATGAAAAAAATTACAAGGTATTCCGTTTAAAACAAGCATGTTAATTAAAACAATTCACAATTGCCAAATTTTTATTTGACAGAACAGCATCAAAATCCCACGAAGACAAAAATTTTCACCCTTCAGCTAAGAATAATTCTTAGTATTTGGCAAAGCGACGGTTTAAACGCCATACCCTGTAGACGGGGTGAGTCAATATCCACTTTCCTGCTCTCGCATATGTGTTCTACTATTAAAAATAAGACAAGAATTAAAAATACTAAAATGCCAAAAACGAAGCCGTTTTCAAGTAAAATTGAAATCAAGAATTAACGAACGATTCGGTTATGACAGTATAATAAAACCACGCAGGCATTTTGAGAAAAAGAATCATCGGTCCATTTTTTTTTCCAAGAATACAGAATGGTGAAAATTACAGTAATTTTTGTAAGAACACTCTGCCAGGTCTGTTGGAGAATATTCCTTTACAACAAGGTCCAATGTTTTTTCAACACGATGGAACGTCTGCATATGCTACATTACAACTGGGAGAAATTTTGAATAGATAAATGGATTGGTCGGAGTTGACCAATATCGTAGCCAGCCAGGTGTTCCGACTTAATTCCAGTAGATTTGTAACTGTGGGGATATGTAGAAGAAAAAGTTTATTTTACTGAACCTGCCAGAGTAAATGACGTCATTGTGTGTGTATTAAAGAAAATGGTAACAATTTTGAGGGTTAGTTACAGAGTAAACTCGACTCAGACTTTTTATCAATTTATTATTACAGTTGTATTTGTATTTAGATTTGTTAAAAATAAACATAAATTTTAAAAATGTTAATTTTTAATCCGTTACGCAGGCACCGCGGCTTCGCTTTCAGGATTCTAGTGTTTTTGTTTTGTCTCGAATAGTAGAACACATATCCGGGGGTTGAATAGTGAGTATTGATTAATATTGGATATTGTTACAAGAATCATATTTCGAATATTTTCCAGAACCTTCTTTAGGATTTTGCCGTAAGTCGTTTTTAGTGAACAATGTTTATCGTTTGAGGTACCTGAGTGGAACAATACACAGCCAAACTCGGAAGAAGGTTCTGCCTTATTACATTTGAAGAAAGAACACGTAGTACCAGAAATGAAAAGTGCAGGAATCCATATTGAAGTATAGACCTCCACATTGTAGCAACAACAATAATCTGTTCAGCCCTCTCACTCAAAATAGATTGGTTAGACCGACCCACTTAGACACGACCAAACGCACGCATACAGGACGTGATGATGGTTTTGGAGAAGATTCTTTAGATTAACAAACATGCATTTGAAATAAGTCTTGTATTCAGTGTACTTATTTTAAGAAAGCACGTAGTTGTATTAAAACTACAATAACTTGTTGAATTGTGTCTCCTGTAACAATATAGATTACTTCCTATAAGTATATCATATGCGGCATTATTTCCGTTTAGAATTATAGTTAAACGTAGATCAAAAGGGCTAAATTTCACAAATACTGTTGGTTTAATTAAATTTTGCACAATCCGTCATTTGCAGTAGTTAGTAAGCAACTAACTAGTGAAGTGTTTCATTATATATTATATTGCAAAAAATTCTTAACAATCTCAACTACAGTTAACACTGCTTTCGCAAGAATACGAGTGTTAATATTTGTTTTTTTTTACCATCATCTTCCACGTATCTCGTTATATAATGCGCCGCCAAACAAATAAGTAGCCACAATATAAATTAAATTAAAAAAGGAACTAATTAAAGCGTCTGTTAAAACTTGTTCGAATATTACATAGAAAACCAAGGTTATACTTTCGGATCACAACATTCTAAATGGTGACATGTTGCATAACCGCCCGAACCCTCAGACACATTATTTTAACAAGCCAGCATACACAAATCGACTGCGCGGTCGATAGGTTATTTGTAGATTACGAAATACTTGCTGTATATCGTTTTTTGTTTACGTTTACGTATTTTTCGATTTTGCTTTAATATTTTGCAAAGTCAATTTCA
>LR736925.1:588563-642299 GCA_902654985.2 Oryctes borbonicus | reverse complement strand
CGTATAATAAAAAAGTTTCCAATTTGTTGCCAACTTTTACAGACACAGTATATACATTCTATAGAACAGTTTTGAATTGTGAAATGTAACTTGATATACGTATTATGACTCGATAGACTGATAGATATTTTTCACACACCAGCGAAAGCGTGATTGAAAATGCCATGGCATACTTTCGTTTGTTTCGTTTCATTTTGTGCAGATGTATTTAACCGAAAAGAAAGCATTAACCATTCATTTGAATCACCTCAACAATAGATGAAAGTAGAAAAACTGAATTAACGAAAGAGAAAAATCGAAAAATAAAAAAGAGGTATTGTCAGGTTGTTCAGTACGATGAATCGAAAACACCCGAATTGTTTAGTAAGCAATCCATTACAGATTTAAGGTGTGTACGATTAACATTGTAAATGTGAAAACATTTAAGAACTCAGATATTGAAGTGCAACTATCTAATCGATACTACCAAAAAGGAATTTGGCCCCTAGATATCTAGATAAAATCGTTAGACTAACTCCAAATGGAAAAACTTTCCATTAGTACTTCTTATTATAGCAATGTAGGCACAATATGTGCTTTAAAGCGTTTCACGGGTCACGAATATGGATGTGGATATTTTCTTTTGTAAAACTAATGTTCAAGACAATAAACAATCAATAGTAATTAAGATGCTATTAATGGTAGTGATGATTATTATAATTAACTTAAGCTTTCTATTACTAACAACATTATTGTATTTGAGATAGCAGCGTATTGTTGAATGTAAGAAGGGACTCGTAAAATGCATTGTATTATGGACACCATGTAATTAAAAAAAATTTCAATAAGATTTTATCGGTAATGCCTCAGGTGTATAAGTACATTTTATGCGGGGGCATTTCTACAATGTGAAAGTGATTTTGTTGAACAGAAAGGGATTAAAAGCCACTGCAGACTATCGACCTTTCCGCCAATAGGAATCGGATGAAGGAAACGATGTTAAAACAATGAAATAGTTTAGTCGCAATGAGTGCGCACTTTATCGATAACAAATCGTTTAATGCATCACATGATCTATAAAAAAATTGATTTGCCAAAAAGATGATGCGTCTTCACTTTGTACGTCGGAGTACAGAGACAAGATATCGAGTTTATTGGGTGCACCCAATAAAGTAAACAAGTGCACTTTAAATCTCAAATTTTACCAAACTAAAAACAAACCTAACCAAATAGCCTTAAGAAATCAATCAACTACGCAACTGTTTTAGATTAGATTAGATTATTACTCGAGGTGATTCTTGACCTGTCCCACTGCGACCTTTTCAGATCTACTGTGGTTTCCTCTCTCATTAGATCAATTATGTAAGATTTGCTTTCTTTATTAGATTTAGCAACCTTGTGAGTGATCCCTCTACATAAGTTTCGGCTTTTGGGTATTCGCAGTCGCACAGCACATGGACGCCAGTCTCTTCTGCCGCCCGGCAGAATCTATATGCTACTTCCTTTTTGGTCAACTGTGAACAACAGCACCCATCTTGAAGTGCAATATGTACTCATTCACTCGGAATGCTCACAGCACTAGCAACTTTCACTCTTCCATCACCCATGGATTTTATCAACGATTTCTGGGATAGCAGTTTCTCATCCACTTTTTGGAAATCACACGAATTGCATAAGCGCTAAACACAGTATAATAAATCAATATGGCTGAAATTTAGTGAGAGTTCCTTCAAAAGATGCTACTAATACTAACTGACAATAACCTCGATATGCACCAGTGGTGCCATCTCTCTGCGTCTTTGAAATCACTCTCATAGCTTAATGTAAAAGGTTGATTGTTAAATGCGTGATAGTATGATTTTTTGATATACGTTGACAACTAAATCTAATAGCTACGTATGTGTGTATGTACATATATCTAACAAAAACGAGCGTATTTCACATAGTAGGTGGTAATATTCAATGCCTGCCAACACAATATGTATTCTTTTCTGTTAGATACGTAATTATTAAATCAGTTTCGGTTGTCAATTTATATGTCCATAATTTAACTCAATTTTAGAAAAAAAGCTTCATTAGAAATGCGATAGAAACAAGCAACTTATTCTAGGCAAAATTCTACGGGGACTATATTCGGCATTGACTCCAGAATAGACCTCTCTACCACTTCGTTGCCTACAAAGTTACTAAAAGAAGTCCGAAATGAAATTGCATTTAATAAATAATATATTTGTTGATTAACAAGAAGTGTAGTGAAGTGGGAACTATTGTCAAGATTTTTGATTTTTGATTATAAATGTACATTTTTTTTACATTACTTACAATTAGAATATATAGAGCTTTCCGTAGTAATATATCAGAACATATATCAGAACATAACATATTTGTTTAAGGCACGTTGCTTGTTTACTGAAAAAAAAACGATAAATGTTTTTTAACAGTAACAATCCGCACATTGCATTACAATTTTTGTCAATTTTTAATATCAAATCTTTACTGATAAATATACTTTGATCAAAAAGAAACATTTTTCAGGTTAATTTTACAAAAAAATGCTTACATTTTGGTAATCAGTACATCACATAATTCTTTCGTTAGAAAAGTAATTTGACCGAAGAAAAGATTCTACTAATTCTTATGTTTATATCTTATACAGTCTTACTAACGATAGCACAGGACTATCAGTATGTACTATCGATAGTCAAAACTATCGATAGTATTCGATAGTCACTATCGACAGTGTCCACCATTAAATCCAAACGTACAAAAATGATTAAAATACGTGCAGCATGTTTCAAGCAATCGTGAGTGATAAATTAATACCCTTCGAACGTAACCGGATTATTGGCCTACATGAAGGCGGTGTTAGTTTCTGAGAAATTGCGCTTAAATTTAATCACAATCATTCGACTGTAATACAGTGATGAAACCTGTGAATTGCGAATCAAGGTGAAGTACGTAGAGGTTCGGGCGCATCCGGTAGGACCACTTCCCGACGAGATTTTCTTTTCAGGTGCTTAGTTGTACAACACCGGTTTCAGTCGGTAACATTTTTAGCAGAGCAGTGGCGGAATCGGTTGTGTAATATTACATCAGTTTACCGATGAATAGTGCAGATGGGGTGCCATAGCTACCGGCCTTGATTGCAATTACCTTTAAACCTGAGCATAAGCGCACTAGACGAAGTTTATTTACTTTTCTTTTGTTGAATTGTCATTCATTTACATGTTTATAAGCACTTTTGATACTAATAAACATTATTTTGCAAACATTTTTTGGTTGCTAATAAATATTATTCGTGCGAAAACTTTTCAAGAAAATTGAATTTAATGCAGGGGTGTGTAAGATTACTTTTAATTATCATATTTGCGTTGGCAACATATTGTTATAAAATATTCTCGATTCCAAAAATTGGTGTCTATCAAAATCTTCTTAATATAAATAAACTGCTCAGAATAAACTGAACAACTACATTTCCATCCACCAAAGTTAATAAAATTATTTTATTTATATATTTATATAAAAAACTAGAAGCAATATTTGTCGGAAAACTTTTCAAAGTAATTGTATTCGATGCAGTTACTAGGTACATAAAACGCCCAGGTAAAAATTGTTTTTAATTGTTTGTCACATTTACTTTGGTAACATGCCATCATGCATATTATTATATGCATTTTGCATATATTATACAATTAAATTATTTTATTGAAATTACTGTTCCAAATGATAAACTATGTACATACTTATTATGCTTAACACTAGGTTTTGATTAAATCAAGTAGATGGAACGTGTTACTATTGATCACAAATAATACCTCGTACTAGGATTGATACTTTATTATTCATATCACAGGTATTTCCCTGTTTACCCTTGAACTATTTGCGTCAAGTAATGTTAATGTGAAAAGTAAAAAAGGATCCCATAGTGTTTACAATTAATTAGAAGCTTTAATGTACGTACGTATAGACATATATTACATATATATTCCCGTGCTAGTAGCGCATATATATTGAGTAAATATTGTTTACTTGCCCTATAAAGACAGTATACATCACTCTTGATTTGACATTGCGGTTATGTAACCTAGGCTACAGAAAATAATCCAATCTAATTTACATTCGTTATAATGATAGCAAGGACTGTGGCGTAGAATGGTAAACAACACATAAGTATCGGCAACCTCCGCACCACACAAGTTTAATTTATTATATAGTAATATAATAATTAGTCCGGGACGGCCGTTTCGAGGACACGAATGGTCTTCATCATCAACCGGTCACCGGTATAATAATAAATCAAACTTGTGTGGGCGGAGGGTGCCGATACTTATGTGTTGTTTACATTCGTTATGTCAAAGCAGATGATAACAGGGCATACCTTTTTGATTGCACTCTAAGTGCTCCACCACTCCACACTGCGTTACAAAATCTAGAAAATTTACAAGAATTTTTTTATAATTGATTAAAAGTACAAATTAACGGCTTTCGTGTTCGCCAGATTTTATTCATCTTAAATAAATAATATTAGCTTAGAAGAGTTTTTACGTGCCTTTGATCATTTAAAGCCTCCTTCTAATAGAAATAATATAAATAATAATAATAATAATAATAATAATAATAATAATAATAATAATAATAATAATAATACTAATAATAAAAATAATAAGAATAATAAGAATAATAATAATAATAATAATGGTGTGTGGGTTTGTGTGCATGACGCATGTTTGTGTGAGTATGCGTGTTTGCTTATGTGTGTGTGTATGCGAGGTTATATGTCTGCGTGATGTCGATGCACCATGATGGTAATATTATGTCAATTGTCTCTGACTGATTTGATGTTTTGTAGGAATTCCGCCACCGTGTAGAAACAATTTTCTAAAAAATATCTCTTTATTTGTGTCTTAAATTTTGGAAATTCTTTTTCGATCCACGAAGCGGGGAGCGTGTTCAACAGTTCCAAATGTCTAGTTTTCACTGCGGTTGTTGCCAGTTTATGGTAAGACAGGAATACCTGTTGTTTAGATCGTAGCTGGAGAGACATGCCCTCTCCCTTTCTCTTTAGCGATGAAAGCTACAGTCTTGCGTAAACTAGCTGTTTATAGATATATGCTGATGGAAGAGACATAATCTTGTTTTTTATAAATAGCTGTCTACAGTGTGTTGTTTGCGTTACTTGTTCGATTGCACGCAAGGCTCTTTTTTGTAGGACAAAGATATCATTCGCATGTGCAGACTCGACCCGCAATTGAATGCTGTAGCCCATTCGATATTGAAAAAGTGCGTGATATGCTACTACTGCTGCTTCTTTATTGGTAATTGATCGTAGAGAGTTAATCTAGTGCCCAAGAATACTCCTAGTAGTTTTGCTGATCCGGCGCCTGTAGGTGTCCTATTTCACTTAGATGTAAAGGGTAATTGAATGGTTTTTTCTTCATTAAGAAGTTTGTTCAACGCAAACCATCTGGTAGCTTCAGATAACATAACAACAGACCCAAAAGGGATCCCTGGGCCACTCCATGTTTGATGTTTTTGTATTCGCTTGATATACCATTCAGATATACCAATTGTTTGCGGTTTTCAAAATAGGAACTTAGCAATTGCGAGATATGACCACGGATTCCATAATGTTCTATTTTGTGAAGTAGAATGTCACACTGTACACACTGCGTCCATCGTAGATCGGCCCGTGGGAAAACCAAATTGGATATGGGCTAGTATGTTATTCTTTTCGAAGAAGGATACAAAACGCGGCAGGAGGGCAGCCTCGAGGAGCTTCGAAAGTACAGGTAGGACTGAAATAGGTCTATAGTTGCTGGGAATTTTAGGATTACCGGATTTGTATATGGGTACGACTTTGGACACTTTCATGTTATTAGGTACGGATCCTTGTTGAAAACATGTGTTTATGAGGTCGGTAAGAGTTTCGAACAGATAATCTGAACATTTTTTCAGCATTCCATAAACATCCAGCGTATCTTTCGGTTTAATTCTTTGAATTATGGCTTTTGTTTCATCAAATGTTACTGGTGTCAGGAAAAAAGATTGATTGTTGTACTGCAGTTTGGTTGTAGTTTCTGATCGAGTAATAAGGTGGTTACAGATTTTTAGGAGCTTGTCCGCCATAGTACAGAAGTATTCGTTTAGGTCATTTGGATTTGGTACTTGTTTCAAGCTGTTCGACTTGCCGGTTTCTTTTTTGATTATGTTCCTTTCTGTATTTTGTCCGAAGTATATATGGTGTCAAGATATCTATTTCTTTTTTGTTTTCTTGATTTTCTGAGGTAAAATTCCTTATAGTTGTTAAATATCTTTTTTAGATCCTCGCCGCCCAACTGATTGTAAGCTTCCTGTATTAAAGTCAATGTTTCCCGAATTTGCCTTAGTTCATTACTGGAGTCTATTTGCTGTTTGGATTTACTTGTTCTAACTAGTCTAGTTTTTATGGGGAAGGCCGTATTTATATTGCCAATCAGTTGTGTTAAGATCAAGATATGTTTTATGTTGACATCCTGCACGGTTATCGAGTCAGTCCATCTTCGCGATTTTATGCCATTTTCAAAAGCATCATAATTTTGTTGTGTAAGAATTCTAAACTTGGTGTAATTTTGTTTTGTTAGCTGGTTACGGCTAATATTGAATTTGATCCCTTTGTGGTCAGATATAGCTATTGTAAGCACGCTTACCGTATAGTAGCATATATTGATAAATATATTATCAATTGTACTTGCCGACGAACCTTGGATTCGAGTGGACTGAATGATTGTATGCTTTAAGTTAAAGCTCAGTAGAGTGTTTACTAGGTCACGAGAGTCTTTGTTGGTAGCGGCCACATTAATGTTAAAGTCGCCAAGAAGAAGAATCCTCGCACCCTTATTGTATTGTTGTAGTATTTTCGCCAGAATATTAGAAATGATTTCTAGGAATTGAGCAATAACGGTATCCGGAGAGCAGTATGTGTATAATATAATTAAATTTGACTTTTGTATATACCACATGTTTCGCAACTTTTTTCCTCAGACATTTTAGATACAAATTCTATTTCATCGTATAGTAGATCATTTCTTAGATATATACATACTACGCCATGTATAAAGATATTTCTCACGAAGTAAGTAGCCATCTTATAATTGCATATGTTAAGAAAAAGTATTGTTCAGTGGATTAAGTTTCAAGGCTTCGTTTTCTGCCGTGCCGATAGATATGTTTTCTTTTCCACGTGAGACCGTTTTATCTATTTTTTAATCGCGTCATTATCCAAAGGCTTTGCACCACTATATGGTTTATCTAATCAAATATTCTGAAAGTATTACATTATCTTTATCTGCTTTATTGCTTTTTTACTAGCGGGGACTTTGTTATTCCATTCAATTTCAGTGCATCTACGTATAATAGATCATTATTTTCATCCAACGAGTTTTTTTTTGTTTCTGAAGTTTGTGACCTCTTATTTATTTTCTTTTTTCTCATCTTTCGTATTTTTATGTGTTTCTGTTTTTGACGATGGTTTTCTCTCTGGTACTGTTTGCATTTTTGCTACTATCGACATCTGTCTCTTGAATATCCTTACGTTGTATCTTTTGCGACAACATTTTTACTGTTCTTTAAATTTGATATCTCTTCAAGTAACACTGTTTTCTTGACTCAATTTATTTATTTCTTTTTGTACAGCAATAGATACTTTTCCAGGTATTAACGTAACAATGGCATCTATTCTAGATGTAATAATGCTATCAATATCCTTACTTCTATATTGTTCAGTGGTTTTCTCACATTCGGGTGTTGCTTGCGCTGTTGTCGGATTTGAGGTTACTTCCGTGTTGCAGTTCTTACAAATCCATTCTCTTAGTTCGCTTTCATGATTGTAAATACTTTTAGTTATATTGACACATAATATGGTAACTCTTCTCGCATTTTCCTCGACACGATATATAATCGTCATAGCGATCAGTTTTCTTTTCACACTTATAGCACTTAACCGACATTATTGACGACCGCAACAATAATCTAAGTCTCCATTTACTCATCAATAGAGGCTTAGAAAAGAAAATATATACGCAATATATATTTTAAAACTCATCTAAATGTAAAGAAAGTATTAAAATCATACAGTGATCTATTTTATTGGCTAAAATTTTGAAAAAACAGTTTGATTGATTCTCACTGTTTGACAGGAATGTTTTAGATTAAAATCACATTAAAATACAAACTTATTGTTCTGCAACGTTGGCAAACATGAAAGTGTGTTAATGAAGAAATTTTAAAAACTTCGAAGTCAAGAGGACAACGTTTACGAAAAAACAGTATTAAAAATTTTTCCTTATTCTAAACAGCTATCTTATCAACAGATATTGAACACTTATTTGTGGATTAAAAATCGGAGCTTCGGGGACCTGGTGAAGCTGTATGAAGCATAGTACAATATTTTATACCCTTCGATTCCTTCATGTATTTTTGTTGCATCTATTGTACATATGCACATACCTAGTGCTGTGTATGGAAATACATGAGGAAATCGGAACGTTGTAATTGACCTTCCATTTAAGTCACTGTCTGGACATAATTATCTTTAGTAAGATTAACTTCAAAACGTTTAACAGCATTCTGTTAACTTAGACCGTGTATTTGATCGTAGAGATATGTTGAAACAAGTAAATTTTGGTATATTTAACGAAATTAGTGTAAGGAATAAATTATAAATGATAACGATTTAATATTTTCTCTTTGAAACAGCTGTATCTATTAATGTACAACTTTGTACTTGAGCAACTATCGCAAGGAAGCTGCTTTCTACTGGCCGTATACTTTCTGCTATGGGCAGTTAATAACTTAACAGATATTCGCCAAAATTCGCAAACAATATATATATATATACTATCCGAGTGGGTTTATTTGTTTGACCTACTTGGATATTTCACGTTTATTTGTGTTTTGTAATTGACTTTAAGTGTTACAATTAGGCACGAAGTGAAATTGTTGAACTAAGTTGTAGCTCATAGATAAATGAAAACACATCGTCATAAGTTGATGGCGTGAATAATAGGAATCTTTTCAAATAATCAATAGAGTTGCATAAGTAATAGAAAGAAGTAATATTCATTATAACATCTGTACTGGTCATCTGACTCAATTTGACAGTCGACATCTGGAAAACAAAGATTGGATTATTGATATTGAAGACAATGGGTTTCTGACACTTTCTCGGTTTGTGTATCTTAGGTAAACAGTGAATTCTAGGGAGCATTCGGTTAAAACCCATTAATCTATATGTTAAATATATTACTAAGAACAGCCTTATATCCTTTTTGGTTTCTGTTATCATTTTTAACAAAGAATTTACGGTTAATTTTAAAGAAGAACTTTGCGACGACGTGGTATTGACACGACTGAAATAATCATTTCTGTTTAAAAAGAAAAGAAAAAAAAATTAGCAATGTGTTAATCATTGTGTGCAACGTTGGATACACTTCATTATCCACAAGCGGTACGAATAAAATTTTTAGTTTTATTAAAAGGTTTCGCTTTCTCTATCAACTATGATAATATAAACCTTAGTTCAATAAGTTGATTTCTTCTTTATTAAGAGACTTGATAAACTAGCATCTAAATGATTCATATATCGTTTACTTAAATCTCTTTAACCAACTAAATATGTGTTAAAACGAGCTCAAAGAAATTATCAAAATCTCTAATTTCTACGGGTTCTCTGATATTCTCTGATGCTAACAAGTAAACGTAGACAACCTTCCCCCTCTGATTTTGATAAAATTTTGCATGGATGTTGCACACCGACAAATATTTTTTTTGCTTCCTTTCGGTTTAAAAGGTCGTAATTGACACTCAAAATTACCCCACCTCCAGTGCTATGTCACTGGAATAAGACGAGGTATCGAATTCACTTAAGAAAAGGATTTATTCTTTGTTACTAGTGTTACATTTCAAATCAGAAAAAATCAGTGGTGTATCCATGGGGTCGTTAGGGGATTAAGAAAATTTCATATTTCTCCTCTTCGCGTCTTTAAACTACATAAAAAATTACCTGTTTTTCAATATTTTTCTCGGAGAGCTTTACAAGCGCCATTTACTGGAGTTCCGGGAATACCATGATATTGCTTATTTACTAAACCGGTTAATACAGTTGTTAAATGCTTTTAACACAATAACACCATTTTGAACACGTAGTAATTATGTGCAAGTGTTCAATATTAATTCAAACGAAGACGACGATGTACTTACAATGAATAGCAGGACAATAAAACATTTATATATAGCAAAAATATGTTTCTATTTTTATCGGAAACTTGGAAACAAAAACAAATTTAATAAAAAGATATATTTACATAATCCCTACCTATGTGGGTTTGTTTCGAAAAATTTTCAATCTATACCGTTGTAGATAAAATCGTGTACCTCTTTGATTAGAAATATTTTTTTTATATCAAGGCATAAAACGCAGTTAAATTTTCTTGATAAACTTTGTTTGATCTATGTTTCAATGTTGTGCGACCCTCCTTAAATTGAAGGAATGGAGGTTAATGTATATATCATATCAGTTTTTATATTGTAACATAATTGATTAAAATGGCGATAACTCCTCTAAAATGGACATTGAGAAATAATTGAAAAACAAGAAACATTTATGTTTTTGTGTAGTTTAAAGATATAAAGAGGGGCAATATCTGTGCAGCCGCGAAAAAAATGAGATCTTATTCTTCCCCGCTAATTTTTCTTTTCATCTGCAGTGCTAGTAATAGGAAACAATCTTTTTTTTATGAATTCGATATTTCGTCTTGCCCCTGAGATATAGCAGAAACTGTCTATACTGTTGATATTCTTTTCTGTATTTTTTATACAGATTAAGATAGTGGTTGCCAGTTTACAGATTCTACTGCTCTTATGAAGTTATATAATATTGTTACAATTTTTTGTGTTCTAGATGTCATGACTACAGCAAATTGTATTGCTTGACACGAATGATCAGAAATAATGAGATTAACTACCTTTTTGCTTGTAACCAAACCAAGAGGGGCAAATATATTGTCGATATAAGTTTCTGTAGTTTGCCAAACTCTAAGTGGTTGTAAAAATACTTTACTTAAATCATATTCATGTATTTAGTTCTCCATGTGGGTAGTTTCGATTGTACAAGAAAGTTAATGTTGAAATTTTAAGTGGGAATCCAGGGCATTCCTTTTGTGGCTGTTGCGGCACTACTGACAGAACATCAATTGGTGTATTGGCATTTCCAGGCAGAGGCCTGCATAAACCAATCTCCGCCAGTTTCAATCCTTTTAAATACACACAATCTCTACCTGATTGTTCTACTGATTGCAGTTAAGATCTTTCTAGTTTACTAGACATTGTTATCTGCATAACAGACTTTGAAAACTACATATATATAACCAAACGCTTCATCCTTGCAACGAGGAGACGATGTTGCAATTTAATCTCTAGAGAAATTCAAGACTGCTGTATAGTACGAAAATAAGTAATGGTTTTAATAAAGTTCAACGATGTTGGATCGTGGGTGTTACTGTCTCTACAGACGATTCTAATGCGGCTCATGTAGTTTTCATAGAGAAGTTTAAATTTTTAACACAGCATAATACGTTTTCCTGCACTTCATGTCGTAGGAGAATTAGTTACAATCCAATCACCGACGTTCTAATGAAGGTAGAGAGATAGACGCACATTTGATTCAATCACTGTGTGTTCTTTTGTTACATGGTATTTTGTTCAAACTAACCACGATTGGTAACCCCTTACCGCTCTGGATCAACGAATTTATGTGATTCGATGAAGCAATCGTGATTTGTTTATCTGTACATTCCCGTTTTCTTTTTGACGTATAAACGTTGACAGTTTTATCACAAAATAGGAAGGATCGAATGTGAGGTTGGAGATTTTAGTCAACCGAATCAAATACAAATGTAGTTGTAAAATTTTTGGAATCCTGATCATAGGGTCATGATTTTAGGTTATTAACGAAAGAACAGCTTATGAAACTAGATTTGCGGGGACACATTTTATGAAACCACATTTTCTGAAACTTTCTAAACTAAAAGCAAAAAATGTTAACTAAACATAATTAATCATAAAAAAACAAATTTATATTATAGGTAAACAGCAATAGTTTTTTGAAGTATAGGAAACCTTAATACAAGTTAAAAAAAAAACGTTAGGATCCACTTACGATAATGAATACAGGGTGATCCGTTTAATATAAGAAAGTGACCTAATTTTAACGATAATTCAAATCAAAAGGATATTTTCGCCTACCCTGTATAATTCTTAGAAATCATTTTTATTTTACCACCAAGTCTAACAACGCGAATGTGGTGCGTTAGCCTGTATATATTAATAGTCTGGAGAGAATCATCTACAATACACTGACGAAGTTTGTAATATTTTAATTACAAATAAGTTTATATTGCTATTGTTGTCTGTGTTACTTTAATACGTTCATAATGCGTAGCTGCAGTTTTACCCTTACATCCACCTAGATCTTTGTTAATGGCATAAACTATTTATTATTAGAGACAATGCCGCAGACGGTAGGTCAAGTAAAATTGTCAGGATGAGACCGAAATGAAGTGAAACCACTCTCACCCGTATATCAAGATCTTTTTGCACCCGTAATGGTGCTATAGCGATATTATGAAACATTACCTCACGAAGCGGCCGGAAAATTTCTCTCCTATTTTAAGGCATCATTCTTGCGTCCAGTAGTATTTCAGACAATGGCTTTATACGACGCGGACTTTACGATCCTGTTGGGTGTACTTTTTGCGTTATTACTATATTACCGATACGCGCATTCTTACTTTAAAAGACGCGGTGTTGCTGCTGTTCCACCTACCTTTCCATTCGGTAACGTAACGAGTATCATTTTTCGTACACAAAGTATAAATGCTAGAGTAATCGACATCTATAACGCCCTTAAACCCAAAGGCCATTCGTTCGGCGGAATATATTTCTTCACGGTGCCGGTATTTCTTCCGATAAGTGTCGAGTTAATTAGAAATATATTAGTAAAAGATTTCCACCATTTCGAAGATCGAGGAATACATTTTGACGAAGAAAATGATCCAGTTAGTGCGCATTTATTTTCG
This sequence comes from Oryctes borbonicus, assembly GCA_902654985.2. Taxonomy (NCBI): domain Eukaryota; kingdom Metazoa; phylum Arthropoda; class Insecta; order Coleoptera; family Scarabaeidae; genus Oryctes; species Oryctes borbonicus. Next base: position 629,208 of record LR736925.1, on the reverse strand, counting down.
CTGTACGGAGAAAAGTGGAAAAAGCTACGGGCGAAGCTTAGCCCAGCTTTTACAGCGGGAAAAATAAAATACATGTTTGATACAATACGTAAATGTGGTGATGTGATGATTGAAGTGTTGGAAGAAATGATACAAAAAGATAACACCATCGAGATAAAAGATATTTTAGCCAGATTCACTACAGATGTTATCGGGTCCTGTGCTTTTGGAATAGAATGTAACAGCCTCAAAAATTCCCAAGCTGAATTTAGAGTCATGGGAAATCGTGCATTCATACACACAAGAGCAGATTTTATACGTAATGCTGTAATTTGCGCCTCACCTATTTTGGCGAAAAAATTAGGATTAAGCGTTTTCCCAAGTGAAGTTGCAAGATTCTTTAAAAGCGTTGTTGAAGATACCATCGCATTTCGTGAAAAGCATGGGGTAACTAGAAACGATTTTCTTCAATTACTAATACGAATGTTAAAAGGCGAATCGCTAGAGGAAAGCGTGAACACACAAGAAAACTCAGCTGAAGATAAATCGTCAGCATTGACGTTGAATGAAGCGACAGCTCAAGCTTTTATATTTTTCTTGGCTGGATTTGAAACAACATCTACGTCTATGGGCTTTACAATGTTGGAACTAGCAATTAATCAGGATATACAACAAAAAGCAAGAGAGGAAGTTCTACAAGCCTTGGAAAAATTTGACGGCAATATAACTCATGACGCAATTGCAGATTTGCCGTACATGGAAAAAGTATTGTTAGGTAAGGTTTAGGTATTGTTAGGTAATAATTAGGATAATTTCCTTTATTATCCATCTAACAATTATAACCTTAACCTACTTCAAGTCTTAACTTGGTGGTTAGAGGAAGGAAGTAGAACATACAAATACTTTCTATCTTTTGCTTAATTTTTATACAGCGATGGCCAAAAATTAGCGCTTCCAGATAGGTCAATTTGTTTTTGAACTTATTTATGCAATTATCCGCAATTCAACCGCATGTCCGGTATATCTTGAAGTGACGTAATGTTCTCATCCTAAAGAAAACAGCCCGTATATTTTTATGTTTTTGGCAGAAAGAAAGCGCCAAGTTGATTACAATTGTTAAGCTGTTAAATCTGAATTATAAAAGCATTGCATCCTGAACTTCTCCTATTTTCGTTCTTTAATTTCAGTACTGTTTTTCTTTTGTTAGAATTTGAGTGGTTCATTTAAATGTATCAGTTTTTATAAACAGGTCTGCACTTCAGAAGAATTTGAAAAATCAGAATACGTCAAGAAATTCGAATAATTACCCATAAATTTTGCAAAATGTAGAAGTAATCTTCACGTTCAAAAATTCTTAGAGGTTAAAATTTGAACTTCTGTTATATGTGAGAAATGTCTCTTTTGTAAATATTACAAACATTAAACGTCGCTTTATCTCCTGTTGATATCCATTTACATGAACAGGATGTTGTACTTAAAATAACAAAGTTCACGTTACTTCCTAGAAAATCGGAAGTGAAATTCGCCTATAGTATAAATGAAAATATGGCAATTCAAAATTGTTAACCCACGTGTTCGAGTTTTGAATTTGCTCCATTCGTCGTAAATGAACTGTGTATTAGTGACTTTTATGAGAATACAGCTAATTACTTTTACGAAAATACAAGATATTTGGAGCATAGTCCAGGAGTGCAGAGGAGTGATTTGTCAGGTAGTCCAATGTAATTTCTTGAATGTATTAGATGTTATGGGGCTGGGTAATGGTGAAGTAGAGCCAAGTACACTCGTTCCATTTATTGTTGAGATTCTGGAATTGAAATTTGTTCCAATCGAAATTAAAATTACAAAAATGCCCGGTGTTCCAATGGCAATTTTACTCTGCTAGAAAATCAAATCCTACCAGAGATAATCTCAAGTCGCCATTCGGTGCCATTGGAAAATAATTAATATTTTCGGTAAGGGGATAATCAAAAGCTTATGGACGTCATGGATCATACAAGAAATAACTTCTACGCCTTGTTGAACATCAATCAAAATACTAGAAAGACCGTCTAAGGATAGTATCACCTTCCTATTTTGGCATATATTGTACAAGTATCTACTGATTAAATATTTAGCATATTTCAAGGTTCACAACATCAAATACAATTTGTTGTATCCAATTCTATGTTAAATCAATTCCTGTCTTACGTATACGTAATAAAGGAATGTTCTTAAATTTTCTTCCGCATTCTTAACGTGTAAATTAATTGACCTGGTTAGCTTACACTTGCATTCTAAAATCGTTATAACATTAGATTTTTGAAATAAATTTGTTGCTGCTGTGAAAATTTAGCTATTCTTGTAATTTTCAAAGCAGAACGTTTGTATTAAGGAGTTTGTTAAAAAATTATTTCAAAGCTGGAATCTTATTTGCAAGATTAACAATAAACAAAGCCGTTATAGTGACAATAAAAGTTTTTCTATTCTGGAAAATCTTTCCATTAGCATAGTGCATGTGTACTAAGTCGGCTATCTCTCACTCTTGCAAAAAAGACGTTCTTTTGAATACATACCCCTTTGTTCTATTTGTGCTCATAAATTCATATTTTAGATATTTATTGTACTAATACCATTTGCATATTACTGCAACTAGTATGTTTCATATGATGCAAATCTTTCGTATTTTTCTCAGGAATAAGATGATCAATTGCTTTTTTTTTGTTTTTCCCGTTCTGATCGAGAAATTTCACAAATTATCTAAATCAATTATAATTATTTTAAAATTATTATTACATTCAGAAGGTCAAAATAAGTAAAATAAACCTGTATACAATGTTTAAGTCCCATTAACTATTAGAAAATAAATGAATTCCTAAAAAACAACGATATTTATTACAAATAAATCGATCAAAGATTATTTTCGAAAATACCATCGCCAACTTCAATACATTTTCTAGACCGTTTGTTAATTACCCAAGCAGCACGTTTAATTGATTAGTGATTATTTCTTATTGTAGCTGCACCATTTGAAATGTGATCCAGTAGTGCCTTTCTCGTGTTCGTTTTTGTAGCATAACCTAAAGATTTTATCCACCTCCACAAACGGGTTCAGATCTAGTGACCTCGGTGGTCAATCTTGTGGACCACCTCTACCAATTCAATAACTAAGAAGCGATCGTTCAGAAAATTTTTAGCGTCCACTCTAAGATGTGGAGGGCTTCATTGCGTTGGAAGTACGTACATTTAATGCTAAATCATCTATAATTTCTGTCAAGTGAACCTCCAAAAACCACCCAACACAAAGAGACCGAATAATTGACCGTCCAACATTCGACGCCATACGTTGATCTTGAACGTTTTGCTCTCTGTGACGTGAGGATTTTCGTTTGACCATCGAGGTCGTTATGGTAATTATTCACTCCATCATGAATGAACTGAACTTCAACACTAAATAAAATGTAGTTGCATAGTCTTCGATTTTGACTTATCTAATTACAAAATTATAGTCCTGGGGGTGATCACCTTTGTGGAGACTTTCAATAGGTTGAATATGAAAAGAATGCAAACCACTTTCTTTGAGCAACCTGCAAGTGTGTGTGTCAAGTATGAATTTGAGTTCCAAGACGCCTCGTATTTACGTCAGAATTCTTTCGATACCAAATATAGTTTTCTTTCATTTCTTGTACTTGTACTACATTCTTGTCTCTCCTCCAGTTGCAAATACACTTTAAAACACCTCCCTATTTGAAATTGTTCGAGCCGGAAAGCGACGTCGACACAATAGTTGCGTTACCATCGCAATAACGGAAACAATGCCGGCATACTCTGACCGAATGTATTTTTTGTTGTTTGCGGCTATTCATGTGTTATGAATCCATAACATTCAACTACTATTTACCTTAAGAAAACAACACATACGCTTGCAACCACGTTAACTGATGTTAACGGAAGGCCAGGTTTTAGTAAAGGGGTGCGGTTTTAATTTTAAGACAGTGTTTTGTTCCCTTGTACAACTCTATGTATGAACAGTATTACACTGATGGTGTTGGACAACTGGAATGAGTTTTCTTCTCGTCGAGGTTACATATAGTTCGGAAAAAGCTGGGGTTTTCCCTCAATCGAATGCGTAAGCATTCCCTACACTGTTCTACATTTAGAGAAAAACTTATATAATAATAAAAGCAATAATATTAAGTTAGAATGATAAAATAAAAACTTGTCGACAAAGGTTCAATGGAAGTTTTACAAGAGGATGTATAATTCGCAACTAAACCTAAAAATCATTTTGACATCTGTCATATTAACGTAAAAACAGTCAAATGCTTTTGCTGTGAACCATTATTATTATTCAAGAAATAGCTGTGCTTTACATTGATTATTGCACTTTTTGTATTAGTCTATTAGTCTTAGTTTTTGCAGCTAGAAGTAAATCAATATAATACGGGTTTGATGTTTGTTTCCGACAAATTTCGAAATATTTGTAAATTTCTCCTCAATCGCCCAAGTTTAGATATTTATTTAAGAAGTGCAAATATAATTAAATTGCATAGTTGTCTCTATCTAGACATGATAGAATGTTTTCGAAATAACTTTGACAAACTCAAGAACCAAAATCGTTTTTTTTTTAACACCATATAGTTTTTCTGTATCCACCGTATATATCTGACGCTTTTATATAATGATGCATATATAAAATATGTAAAGTAAAACAGATATTTATTCTTTGCAAATCTATTACAAATAGACATATGAAATCCATATTATATCGGTTTATTTCCAGGCGAAAAGGGTAAATATGTAATAATATAGAGAGGTTTTGTTTGAAATCATCTATTATATTATTCGAAAATCTTGAACTCATACCATTGACAAGAGCAGTCACAGTTCCACAATTCCAAAAGAATGTGTAGAGAACATTTTGTTTAAAATTTGTTTTTGCTCAGAAAAATAAGCAATTTTATACATCCGGCATCCAAAGCTAACTGAAAGTAGGCTACCAAACTTTTTTTAAATAAAAGGCAATGCTTTCTCTTTTAGCGCCAAATATATTTAGAAAAGGCTTTGTAGAATTTAAGCAACGCAATAACTAAATTTAATTCTACACATATTTAACCCAGTTTTAGTGCAGATACAATTGATTCGATAGCTTATATAAATAAGTGAACGTACTTTCGTATAGGAATCTAAAATTGCTTTACATTACCTAACAAAAAAAAGTGTATTAATTCACGCCAAATTCGGTAACACCAAATTTTTACTTTCTAAAGAAAGTAAAAATTTAATCTAAGGTAAATAGAAGCATCGATGTGTAGCACTTTCGACAGCAACCGAATTTAACGTAGTTACCTACATGCATATTTTCTTGTAAGTTGTTACCGAAATAATTAATCAATTGGATCGTTTCAGAATCGTTACGGAAATATCCACCTGCACCGGCTTATATGAGAAAGTGTACTAGAGACTATCGTATACCTCGCACTGATATAATTATCCCAAAAAATATATCCGTTTTAATACCTACAATGGCGGTACAAAGAGATCCGGAGTATTACCCCAATCCGGATGTTTTTGATCCCGAGAGGTTCAGCGAAGAAAATAAAGTCATGTCGAAGGAAAATGCATACTTGCCTTTTGGCGATGGACCGAGAAAATGCATCGGTAACTGATTTCTCAAATTTTATTAACGGACAAAAACATTTTTTATCTTGTCTTTTTCGCAGGTATGCGTTTTGCAATGGTACAATCAAAATTGGCCTTATCATTGCTTTTAAAGGATTTCGCGTTTACCTTAAGTGAAAGAACTCCGTTACCACTAGAAATGGAATCTAGAGGGATTGTTTTAGCTTCAAAAAGCGGAGTTTGGATCGAATTAAAGAAGCTCTAGTTAATTATTTAAAAACTTACTTTAGCAGCTAATTCCAAAATTGCAATTTTTCTCTCTTGTCCTTCTAACTTATCCTGAAGCATCACGGCTCCAAGTCCTCCAGAATGGTGCTGTTGCATTTCTAACTTCATGCTCATGGCTTCTAGTTCGGCTTGCAATTTCGCATTTTCTATCTCCAGCACTTCCAACTTCGCGGTATTGACATTAGCATTACTACCACGTAATGTTTTGTTTTTAGTTTCTAAAACATGTTTCTCTTTTTCTAGACGTTCTATAAGAATACGATAACTTGAACACGTTTGTTGACCTTTTTCTAATTCTTCTGTTTTCTCTTTTAATTTAAATTTAAACTTTTCCGTGGTTTGTTGCCAATATTTTTGCTTATTCCACTTGTCAAAATCCTCATTTACTTTAACTCTATCTTCATTAATAACTAATTGTTCCTTCAAATTCTGTCTTAGGTCTTCAACTATCTTTTCAAGCATAGTAACTTTTTCTTGTAACTATTCTTTTGCAGTGTCACTTCGATCGCTTCTTGCAGCAGATGCTGGTCTAAAAAAAATCATCGACAAACCATCTTTAATTATTTCTCTCGAAAATGTTTTTTCTTCTTTTTTTCTTCAAAAGACTTTAAAGACACTTTTGGAAGAAATATTAAAAAAAGATTTTTATTTTTATCATTCTCCATGATCTCTAAAAGTTTGCTGGTGACAACTAAATGTTGATACGGTGAAAAAATTGTCGTGGAAACAAAATTGAACATTCACCTGTTATATTTTTGTTGGCAGTCTATTAATGTTTCAATTTTCTTTCTAATAGTTGGAAGTGTCCCTTCTTACTTAATTGTATCCCAGCATTGTCGGAGAAAATCATTAAAGCAAATTGCCACTGAATTAAGCGTCAAAATCTTCAAATGGAAATAAACAAACTGGAATTGAAATTATAACCGAACGAAGCTAAAGAAACTTTGTCTTATTTTGCAGTAGTTGCAACTTATTTTTTAGTCTTTTATGTGATCGTTTCTAAGATATCCTACTTGTTGAATTTAATGACCGCCACCCTTGCCGAACTGAAAGTAATCCAACGAAATAAATAACTAGCTAAACGGATAAAGTAAAGTCTATAAGGTTAACTGCTTTCACATAAGAAAATAATCACGGCAAATATTCTTTATTTCTTTCTTCTCCCCTTTCATTTGTCCTTTCAGGCAACTGACTTGAATTGGTTTTGTTACTTTTTTTTTATTTTTCGCTATTTCTTGGTTCATCTACTTTTCTTGTTATCCTGTCTGGCTGCATTCTCATCAGATATCCGTACCATTTTATTTGTCTCTTTGTTATTTTGTTCATTATTGATCCCCGATTAATTTTTCCCCTAATTGATTTGTTACTTATTCTATCTCATTTTGTCTTTCCTGTTACCCTCCCTAAGTGCCTCATTTCCACTGAGTTTATTCTAGTGTTATGTTTTTTCTGTATTGTCTAACTCTCACTTACATATAGTAACGTCCTTAAAGGTACTCTTCCAACATCCATGCTTCTTTTTGATCTTCCAGTTGTCTTAGTCTCTTATCCGTTTTCTTTTTGTATTGTTCTTTTTATTTTAAGTTTATTCAACTTTATTCTTTTACATCCCTTTTTTTCCACCTCCTCTATCTTTCTATTTTTAGTCTTGCAGTGACCATCCCGTATTGAGTCAATAATTCCGGTTCCTTTTCTGCTCAAATGCTACTTATGTATTGTCCTAAGTTTCTAATATAAGCTATAAAATCTGTCAAACTTTTCGCGTTTGTCTTCAGGTCGCTTGTTTGATGAAATTCTAGCATTTATCACCATTTCTATTTAAAATTTCTTCTCCATGTCGCACCATACATCCCATTTCTCAGTTTATTACCCACCCTTGCATTTCAGTCACTTAAGATTATCACTTTTCCTGGTGTTTTTCTTATTTTATCTATTGTATTTTGAAGTTCATTGTAGAATTCTATTATTGTCTCTTTTTCTGTTCCTTTCGCTGGTCCATATATTTGTGTTAATACTATTTTGCCTTTTAGCTCTATTTGAACTGTAATAATTCCATACTACCAACTACTTCTTTTGCTCTTTATCCCTGTGGCACTCCGAAGCAGTAGACGCCGCATTTCTTATTTATTCTCCCTACTATTCTTTCTTTCTTTATTATTTTCATTCGTTTATCCCAGTATCTTTGGTCTTATAATCCTAATTTGAGGCCCATCTTTATAACTTTCACCAACCTTACAACCCTTCATATTATCAATACTACTCCGCAACTATTCATTCATTCTTTTCAATATTATTATCATTCATACTAGTATGCCTTTCACCAAACTTACAACTATTACAATATTTATTAGTAGCACCTACTATTTACACCTATCCCTACTGATCCCTACCGATTCATTTATGGTATATTCCTCTCCTGTTCTTTGCTAGGTCACTTCCGGTTCCCTTTCTGTACCTGCGTTCGTTTTTTATCGTCGCCGATTCCACTACTTTTCTTTCTTCATAGTTACATCTCCATTCGTTATAATTTTGTTCTACCCTATTTTCACTGTCTTCCCATCGGCCCTCATGTCTATTGCTTTTTTTCACATTTAGTTTCTCTCTCACTCTTTCCTTGCGTGAAATCCTCTGTTATTCATATTTCTCGGTCCTAACATTCCTTAGTTTGTTTTTGTTTCGCAAGATAGCTGCTCTTTCTTCTTCTAGGAATTCTACTGTGCACCTGAGTTCTTTTCTTCTGTTATCTTCTTGTTTTCCATTTTTGTCAATTCATTATGTTTCAATTCTTGCTTTTCCTTCTTTCATTTCTTATATCTCTAGCTTAATAGTTTTAATTTTTTAATTATTTTGTTTTAACTCTTCTTTTACCTCTTGTATATCACTTCTAATTTCCTTATTTCTTCTGTTTTCATTTTTACTTTCAACTCATTTATTTCTGCTTTAGTCTCTTTTTTCATTTCCGTTAGCATTTTCTTTATTTCTTCCACCTCTTGCTTCTCTATTTCGTCTTTGTTGTCTTTTATCTTTTGTTGTTCTTACTGCTACTCTGCTATTCTTAAAGGTCGTGATCTAGTTTACCCCTTCTACTAATCGAATTCATTTTATAACACCGCCCATGCACTACTTAGCATGATCTGTTTATTTTTCGGCTTCTATTAGTACCGTATTCCGCCCGTTCTTTAAATTACTCATTTATTTGTTTTTGTTTCATTTTTTTTTATGAATTTTTATCAAGCACTACAGCTCTATTTTATGTTATTTAGTCTTTCTATTTTATGTTATTTAGTCTTTCTATTTTATATTATTTAGTCTTTCACTACTTTAGACTATGTTCTCCGAAGTATTCATTCAATCGACCATAAATTCTTACTGTATCTCGTTTAGTGTCTAGTTGTTTCGTCTATCGCAAAACACTGTTTTTACTTACTAGCGTTAAGCTCTTTCTGTTAATTTATCGTCAATATAACCGTAGTAACCAGTATAACCGTCTTAAACATTTTTGTTCTGCATTTTTACATAATATTCTCGTGCCACTTTTATTATGAATCTTTCGTGAAGAATTTTCCAGAAAATTTACGTATTTGCTGATGCTAACTACAATCGTATTAATGACAAACAAAGTGATAATCGTTGCCAGATTGACCAAAGGTTAAAATTGAGCCAACTTTATTTTACATAGTTCAAGTAAAAGCCATTCCAAAAACAACTATGGAAACTTGACAAATAGACTGCTAAAAACAGCAACAAATAATATAATCAGAGGAAATAATAACAGCAACATATAAAGAAAATAGGAAAAACGTAAAATCAAATAACAAGAACAATTTACGCCTGTAGAATTGAAATTTGACAGATTAACAATTGTTGCTGCAATGCAATTTGGCATTTTGTCCTAAACAAAAAAAAATTACGAAAAACTTTGCTGCTGTATATCATGATACGTTAAAGTATGTGGTATCGTTGGATTGTCCTTGCCGTTCCAGATAACACTAAATTCACTCACAAAAAAATAGAAGTCGGCCTGTTTTTTCTATTTCATTGAATACGGGATTTCACTGAATATAAAAATATAATTTCTGGCATACATGACGTGTTGCTAACAATTTATTTCTGTAAAACCTCTTCTCTACATTGCTGGGAGAACGAATAATCTTTCACCCCAACACTTGAGGTGGACACGTCATGCAATAGCACATAAAGGACGTAAGGAAATGACATCACAAAATGATTCAAAGATTAATTGAAATGATCGACGTAGATTGTGGATATTGATTTCTAAATCATTAGAATTTCAATACCAGAGTTTAGCAAGATACAACGATGTTTTCAAATTCAACTAACAAATGCTTGTCTCTTGTACCCTTTATATGGGTTGGGAAATATGCTTAATTAATGACATACCAAAATTTCAAGTAAATCACATTTTTCATAAGGCTGCTTGTAGAAACACTTGTTTGAAATCCAGTATCAGAAGAATTCTTAAGAGGTCCCTCACCGAAAGTAGCGACAATATTTAAAGTTTCAAACGAACTTACCTTTTTATCAATTGACTTTTAAGTGCCCGAATTTCATCTCTTGCACTTTTCTCTCTATTGAGCAGCTGTTCGTGGCGTTTCCTCATTGTCTCCAACTCTTTCGTTACTTGCTCGACTTCACATTCAAGTTCTTGTAATTTAGGTGATTCCACATTCTCTTGCTTCTTTCTGCCTTCAATCTATTAGATATAAACAATCTGATAAAGTTAGTCTACCGCCTAAATTTTCAAAGCATACCCATACTTGTCTCAATTGCACCATTAACTCATGAATCATATCGTCTCTTTCTTTAAGTATCTTTTGGACGCTATTAACTTTATCATTAGTGTTGTCAGTGTGCTTAACTAATAAACTTCTTAAATGTAGAACTTCTTGTCGCCATTTTTCACACTCCTCTCTGTAGACGCATACTTCATTTCTATGTACTGCTTTTAATCTTAAATAATATTCTAGAATTATATTGCATGATTTTACACCATATGCTTATGTTACCTTTTTGTGTATTTGAATTTGTACCTTATTATTTTATTTAATGTTATTATCTACAGTTTACAGTAAAAATAAACATTGAAAAACTTAATTACTTTTAAAAGAATTTAATGCCCAGAAAGAACTTAAAATTTTTCCATACTTTGTAACCTATCATTAGACAATGCTCTCCAGCGAACACATTCTTCTCTACTGGTTTGCAGTTGTGTTTCTAAACTGACGATTGTCGTATTCAATTCCGATGTATGGTCCTCTAACGCGTGGACTTGCTTTATGCACTGTTTAATAGCGACCTTGTTGGGAATAACTTCACTTTGACTTTCCTTCAATCTACAATGAATAAGGTTGTTATATTGAAGTGTAAGTGCTCACAGTTCAGATCTAAACTCTTTATATGCCTGTTGATGTGTCACTAAAGCGTTTTGTAATCTCTTTAGCTCCTCTTGCATTCTTGCTGCTGCCAAACTGTGTTCATCTCGATCTTGCTTTAGAAGCGATTGGAACTTTAATATGAAAGCTTCTTTTTCAGCCAAGGTGGGTTGAAGCGTTGCCACCATTGCCTTCAAGTAAAGTAAGTATATTTATTTATATAAAACCTATATTTCGAAAAAGAAATCTTTTGGAAGTTACTAGCATACTCGAATTAGTAACCACGTGGATATTTTAATCAATTAGACTTGTCGAAATTGACCTCTACAGAATAGAATGAAGTAAATATTCATCATCTCTGTGAGGATAGCGACTTTGAGCTAGTTTAAATTCACCAATAGAAATTAATTAAATGAATAATTAATACGACTACCAGCACCATCATCTGTGGACACCTTTCGCCGTTTACGGCTTATCGCCACGGCTTTGCGGGAGCTGATAGTCGTTCGTAAGGAAGTCATATATATGCGAAATAACATGTAACAAGTACTGATGAGAATATCTAGATATGCTAAGCAATTAAAATCGCTGAAATTAACGCTATATCGACGAGAACGCCGGCAAAGCTGTGTCGATGAGCCGTAAAGGGCGAAACACACAGATGGCGGTGCTGGCAGTTTCGTATTAATTATTCATTTAATTAATCTTTATTGGTGAATTTGCCAAAGCCTGCTACCCTCGCCGAGTTGTTGAATATTTGCTTGTATCCTACTCTGTAGAGAACAATAAAGCATCAATTTCGGCAATTTTAATTGACTAGAATATCTAGGTTTGGATCGACTTTCCTACGATCGACTGCCAACGTTCGCAAAGCGCTGCTGATGAGGAAACGCGGCCATAGATAACGGTGCATGTATTTGTTTCAAATTGCATTTAAATAGTGAGTGTTTTAATTTTCTTACTAGAACAAATTTTCTAATTTGGCAATTGAAAGCGATAAGTTTTTGTAAAATAAAAGGAGTTTCAAACCACATGGTTTCTTCTTTCTAATATTGTTTTCGTAATGTTTGTTTAGATAAAGAGCATTGAATTTACAACTTACATTAAGTGCTACATACTCTTCGTTACGTGTTATATCAACATCACGTACCATTTTCACCTCTTGATTAGTTACCTCCTTCTTATTTTGCAGTTCTAAAATATGTTTCTCGTAGAACATAATTTGACTCTGTTTATCACCTAACTGCTTCTTGAACATGCTAATGTTCATTTCCAGCTCTGTCTGCTTCGACTTCAATTGCTCAATCGTTTCATCCCTTGAATCAACTTCGTCCTGTGCCGTTACAAGTTCTGAATGTAACTTTTTTAAAGCGTCATCGTGTTTATTCGAATCTAACGACACAGGAGGTACATCGAAAATCGTTTGAGTCTCTTCAGATTTAAATATTTTAGCTTTACATTCGACTTCGTCATTATCTGCTTTCTGGTCGGTTCCACTATCGTGAAGTTTGACGGATTGAATATTAGAGTAAATATAAAAATCGGTTTTTTGATATAATTAATTAATTAATTGATATAATTCTTCCAAGTGCCTGGTGAAAATGCGCTTCAATAAATTCTGAATGGCAACGATGTTTTAGTTTTTGTAATTGCAGTTGGTATTTTTCGTTATGCCATTTTGCTGTTTTGTCGTCGTTCTTGTGTATTGCTTTTAATTCTTCTATTAACTTTAATTGCTCTCGCAATTGTTCTTTAATTATTTCATTTTCGTGCCGACATTCATCAGATTTTTGCAGACAAAGGAATGATTCGTGTTTATCTTTACAGACCTTGATTAAATTGTCGACAAATTTTTCTTCGCTGGTCATAGGTACAAAGCCAAAATACTGTTGACGTTGTTGTTGAACAATACGTTATAGTAAGCTGTAAAATGGATTTAATTAATTTCTGGATTGTTTTTTTTTTGTAATGTATAGTTGTTTTTACAAACACCGATCCTTCAATTAAGTAAATGCTCGTAATTATGGTTAAAATTTGCCTGGTGCCTCACTCTTATTGTTTTATTTCCTGTTTTCACGTTTTGCAACAATTGCTATAGGTTGCTCTGTATTTAGAATTATAATAGCAAAAATATATAATGTTTATTATAAAACAATTCTTGGCTATTTGGTATCCTATTCGTGGGCAAACCAACAAAACAAGATGAATTAAAACTTTTTGTTTCGATTACATCTCAATAACTTGCTAAATATTTAGCAAAAAATGAACAGAAATGCTAATAAACAATACAACTAAAAATATTATTTTTTAAATTTGAATTTTGCTTTTTAATATTATATTATGTTGTTGAACGGCGAAACTTCAAGTTACGGGACACAGCTCGGACTTTTGGCCATCAATTATTGGTGATTAATCAACTTTGCTAGAATGTATCGACCGCTTATACAAAGTACTTTAACAGTTATAAAAACAATGTGCTTGTCAATTTTCTAACAATGATAATCATAAATTTACTTAAATTTAGGATTCGGTTTTATTACTGTCACAGTTTTGGCATTCTTTCTAACAGCTTTGCTAGTGTTAGTGGCTCTATTTTCCTCCATGTATCCTGTAGTTGCATCCAAAGTACTGTTGCCGAAGTTGGAGCAGATTTTCGAGTCGATGGAGTTCCTCCCACAAAAGCTCGATCGGATTGAGATCTGGACTTTGGACTCTGGACTTTGGACATGACTTTCATAACAATAATTTGGTTTCTGTACTCCAGCTGTTCTAAATACTCACGGCATATCTTGGCAGTATGTTTCGGATCATTATCGTGACGGAACACGAAGTTCTCACCGACTAATCGTATTCCAGATGGGATAGCATTCCTCTCCAACATCTCCCTATAGCCTTCTTTTCTCACGGGCAAATGTCTTTCTGTTTGAACCAAAAGTGAGAAATTTAGATTCGTCGGTCCAGAGTACTTTCTTCCAATCTTCCAACGTCCAATCTTTGTGTTGCCCAGGTTAACCATTTAGCTTTGTTTGGTTTGCGTAATAACGGTTTCCGCATAGCAATCATTCCATACTAACCAGCTTCGCGCAAACGCCTTTTCACTGTGGTGACACTAACTGGTTTTGGACGCGAAATATTCACTTCGGGAGCAATTTCTGACGCTGTTTTTCGTCTATTTCGCTTGCTTGTCATTATCATAACACGATCTTCTGCTGGTGTTGTCATTTTTGGCCGTCCGGGACGCCATTTATTCGATACACTGCCACTTGCTTGATACCTTTTCACATTATAATCCACGGTTCTACTGTTAAGGCTTCGTGTGTTTGGCTGGTATAAGAAACTTATGGTAGGTTGTGGAGGGGTCGAAAGTAAAAGCCATTTGCACGACCATTATGGACCGTTTGTAATCGTCATTTAGAGCGCTCGACGCTTGACAGTTTCCGAAATTTGTTGTGAGAAAGGAATAAGTTATGAGAGCACTCAATCAAATTTTCTTATCGCCGCAAAAGACGTTACAAACCGATACGAGAAGTGATTCTTTTTTATGGTAATGCGAGGGCCCACGTCTGTAAAAATTGAACGAAATGTGTAGGACACCACTTGAACACCCTCTATTACCCCGGGAGAAAAATTGGTCGAGTCGATCAAAAATTAGTCGACTCAACTCACTTATTGTGAAATATATATACACTCCATATTTTTAAAATAACAGCATACAATTAGTTGAACCTTTTGAATTGAATCAACATTAAAATTAATGTTCAACCAACTTATATTAAAATGTTGGAAGACAGCAAAAAAATTGCATCCGTAGAATCATAAATGAACACACGCGCACAAGGAAATAAGTATTCTTAAAACGGAAGGTAAAATAGATACAAACGCCGATTGTGCAAATCTGAACCTGTCTTAAAGTCTTAAATAAAGAAGGATGTCTTTATGTAACTTTATGGTTGATCTAGAAGACATATGTTTTGAAACACAAGTAACACAAATATTGGTTTGATTTAACAAAAATAATTGAACCAAAGCTAGTAGGTTCTGTCAAGTTGCAAAGTAAGTTGGATATACTCACCAAGTGAACATATTTTTAGTTGAATGAATATATAAATGAGCAACAGTTCCTGGTTTGTTGAATGAAACAATTCCTTTCTCTCTGCTCTATCGACTTGAGACTTCCGTCTCTTTGGACCACTGAAAGAAGTTCTGGCAAGCCAGCGATTCAACAACCTTGGAGCGAAAAAGGTTGCGCTTAACTAGTCGCTGTCACAGCTAATTTCTTTTTATGATGAGATAAAGAAGCTATACCGATCCGCTGGGAAAGACACACTTTAAAGCAAGAGATCATGTTGAAAAATAATGTGTACTTAGATTTTTTATTCTTGCAAATAAAAAAAAAGTTAAACAAAACTCCCCTTGATGTTTGATTCACGCTCGTATAGCATAGTAATTAAGAATGGAGCCTATGAAGATTTAGTAGATATACTTTCTTTTCAGAAAAGCACGGTACAAATATGGGTAAACCGGTTTAGGGTAGAGGAGAATGTAGAAAGACCAGCAGTTTATATATTCATTCAGAAACAATTCTTTTATAACAGCGAGGAAGGTACTACAAGAAACCGCTATTGCAGTTTGTAAACAAACCATTATAAACCATTTTGCAGTTAGAAATTTATGCAAAGACTGAGCGAACGTTATGCTCAGTGATGAAAAAACCTTTGGGTCTAACGAGTCTCCTTTTAAATTAGTTTATCGACCTACAAAAGCAAGATACAACAGGGAGTATGTTATTCGACATATACCAAGTGAGCAAATTTCGGCAGCGTATTGAGGTTGGATGTCTTCCTATGGTCCCGGGGATTTACTGAAGATAGACGGAAGATTAACATCCCGACAGTATCTTAGTTTACTTGATACTTCTACATTACCATTAGCGTTACGATGGATATATTACGTTTATGCATGATAATTGTGCGGCCCATTCCCAGCAGGTTAATTCAAAATAGGAGCGAAGAACATCCGGAAATAAAATTTATAGCGTGACCTTTTAAATCTCCTGACCTTAACCCCAATGAGAATTTCTGGACTCATATCGTAAACCATTGGGATAACATTCAACGCAGAGATTTAAGAATTCGACGCACACCCTGCAAGACGTGAACATATGTTCAAATCTGGTATCATCAAAGCAGCGAAGGTTACATCAAACAATTATAAATGGTGGCGACTACACTTCATGCTAGAAGTGCTATAACATTTGGTGTTTTGAAGTATTAGAGTTCTTCATTTTGTGTGTTATTTTTATTTATCTCTCTGTTTTTCTATATTATGGAAGTTAAATTGTATTGATATTACCACATATCAACTAGATTGGCGACAACGCTTAAAATGTAGGCTAGTCGAAAAAGTCGG
The DNA here is from genome assembly GCA_902654985.2 of Oryctes borbonicus. Lineage (NCBI taxonomy): Eukaryota > Metazoa > Arthropoda > Insecta > Coleoptera > Scarabaeidae > Oryctes > Oryctes borbonicus. The sequence continues at coordinate 612,538 of LR736925.1, read as the reverse complement.
CCTATTGTCACTATTGTAATAACAACTTTGGTCATCAGTATAGCTTCACTCGTGGTGAATCTAGTTGATATGTGGTGTATTTTCGAAATGTATTACTAGAATTCTTACTTTTTGTTGTAATTAATAAACTATTTTTATGCTGTGCCTATTGCTATTCAGTCGTCAATTTTAAATTACATAAGAAGAAAATTATAAACCAATTTAATTAAATGTTCTTTTTAATGTAGACATAAATCAAATAACCGTAGCAAACGTTTGAAAATATTTATAAAATAGAAAAATTTAATCACCCACTAAGTATCATCCCACACTAAGTATCATTCACGAAAAAAAGCCGATACTTAATATGAATAATCGTTGACATCGGATTATATTACTCAATATAGAATTGTATTTTCTAATGAATTTTATAAAATAAGGTGCTGCAAAGATCTTAAAAAAGAAACTCGCTTAAGCGGCCGAGATGTGAATTCGAATGTTTCTTATGACTTATAAAAGTACCGGTGAAATAGCCGAGGAATAATAAATGTTTGTAATTCTTATTCATTATTATTTTAGAATAATTTTTGTTTGAACATCGAACACAAGATTTAAAAGTAAGTTTTTTAAATAAAAACCGCTGACGAATGAACATATTTTCTTACTCTTGTCTGTTATTTATAGCAAATAAACTGTTGAATCATCAGTTTCGTGCATTCATGAGCCCATAAACTCATCGCTATCAATTATGAATGATGAATGCTCGTAAGGTTCAACATCGCTTACAATCTGTCTGCCAATACCACTTCGTCGCTTGCTGGTCGTCCAAGTTTACTTTTGTCCCATTGTACCTACTATAGTAAGTAAATAGTCGACAACATTGTTAAGCCAAACAAAATTAAAATATGCACCTACATATTTGATTTTATGAATTTAACAATAATCCGTTACAACGTAGACAAAATTTCAGTTTAATTAAGGTTTCGCAAGAAAAAATATCTTCTCAAAAGTGTTTTATTTATTTACTGGTTTTATGTTTGCTTTAGAAAAGGTAGCTTGTAACTGATTATGGTATGTAAGTAGTAATAAATATTATTTAAAATAAAAATGAATCGCAAATTCGCAACCCAAATTTGTCAATTTTAAAACTGTTGTGCAACGAAGGTAACGAAACCATTAGTAAACACAACGCTTATAGGTCCTACTTTCACTGCGTTCGTCCCACAAGTTGTGATAGGGAAAGAATTTTTCTATATTTGAAGATGTTCGAACAAGTAAGTATGTTTTAGTAATTAATGTTAATAATCACTTTTAATATGATATAACCTACAGCCTTAGACACTATTTATATTTATTTAATGTTTTTGCGATATTGGGAATTAAGCTATGCTTTCTGTTCAATGAATCTATGTCTCGGATATTTTACATTTAGGTTGAGTGTCTCTAGTCAGACAAACATGCAGAAATAGTATCGTCTAACTGAGTACCGCAGTTCCTAACGTATATGCACGCTGTGGTTTAACGAATGTACCGTACTCCATTCTATCTCAAGTGTCGGCGATAAAGGCGGTAGTCGATCCGCAGTAAGGTAGTATAGTATGCTAAATGTACTATAATTTTAGCATCTCCTATAATAGATACTTTCTTCAATGTAGATACAAATTGCCTAACATTTTTTGGTACAATAAACAAAATTGTACACTAATCTTATTTTACTCCCATCAGCTCTCAATTAAGTTTTAAAACAGCCACCGGAACTGCTATGCTTAATCTTAATTAGTCATATGCTTAACACATATGACTAATTAAGATAGAAACCCTTATTAAATAAAAGATCTTTGGGAGTCTTCTAAAAAGAAAATAATTGCTGATAACTGGATGCTCTATCACTACACTAACACTGCTGTTCTGCAGTATTTTGCCCGCTTATCAGTATGTTCTTATTGGAATGTTACACTTATGGCGCGCATCGCTGTACAAGCGTCCCCCACCATAGATAGAAAATAAGTAAAAATGTCAGCTAATGTGTTTGTAACGTTTTCAATATAGTTTAGAGTTGGATACAGTTGTCTTGCTTTTGTTATTTATTTACGACTACAAATTCCATTAGGTTATGGACCCAAGAGTGCCGTGAGTGTAAAGTTTGTTCAAGAAATGACTTTATTCAGTGTTTAAACTGCATGATAGAGAAAGCATAACCTATAGAATGGCGGCGAACGACTTACATAAAACTAATTTACCCTTGTTGACTGATGAGAATTTCTCCAGTTGGTTCTTTAGAGTTAGGTGTATTCTAGATGAAAAAGCATGTAAAGATGTAATGGTAAATCCTTTAGCAAAAGTGCTAGATGGATTGTCAGCGAAGGAAAAAGAAATTTATGATACTAAGGATGCTAAAGCACGTTCAATTATTGTTCAGTGTATATCAGACAGACATATGGAATACGTGAAAGACGCTAAAACTTCCAGTGAAATGATAAAAGCCTTGAAGAATATATTTGAAAGAAAAAGTACGCTTTCAAAATTGTATATAAGACGTCGGTTGTTAAGTTTGAAGTATGAAGATAAAACTCTCCAGGATCATTTTATGAAATTTGATAGCCTAATAAGAGATCTGGAAGCAACCGGTGCAAACCTGGACGAAGATGATAAGGTATGTCGTTTATTATTAACAATGACAGAGAAATATGAAACAGTAATAAGAGTGTTAGAAACTTCATTGGCAACACTGACATTAGATTTCGTAAAAAGTAAATTGTTAGGTGCTGAATTAAAACTAAAGAGTGCCAAACCAAATATCACACCTGGAAATGAAGAATGTTCATTTGTGAGCAATGAAAAACCGAAATGTTTCAATTGCGGTAGCAAAGACCATTTCATAGCGAAGTGTCCTAAGCCTAGAAAAAACTATAGAGGTGGATATCATGGGAAAGGGAGAAAATATCAGGAAAAGCGAAAAGAAAGTGGTGGAATTAATAATTCTAAAGTTAATGTTGCACAAGAGGAAGACATATCTTTCATAGCTATGTCAGCTTTTCAGAAAGAAGAAACTAGTTATAAAATAAAATTTATTTTAGATTCAGGGGCTACACAACACTTGGTAAATGAAAATGTAAGGAAGTACATGGATAATGTAACTGACATTTGCCCTGTAAAAATAAAAGTAGCAAATGGAGAAATAATGTTAGCAAAGCAAAAGGGTGTTCTAAAGGTAGAATGCATGCAATCAAATGTTAAGTCAAGTATTAAAATTGAAGCATTAATAATGCCTAATCTATGTCAAAATTTGTTACCTGTTCAAAAAATTAACAAAGCTGGTTTTAAAGTCACATTTGCAAACGAAGGAGCAAAAATTGTTACAAATAAGAATTCTATACTTTGTAAATTAAGTCGAGGACTGTATTTCATAGAATTTAAAATTAAAGCAACTGCAGTAAGTGGTATGTTTAGTAACAAATGAAATGCACCAAAACGATCTATGGCATTTACGGTTAGGTCATATCAACAGAAGAGGATTACAATTAATGAATCTGCCATGTACACAAAACGTATGTGATTCTTGCAAAAAAGGAAAGGCAACCCGTTTACCTTTCAAAGCCTCATCAAAACCTCGTTCAAATAGTATTGGAAACTTGTTACATTGCGATGTTTGGGGTCCAAGTAATATACCAACTGAAAATGGTGAACATTACTATTTAACAGTCACAGATGATTTTTCCCATTTTAGTTGTGTATATCTTTTAAAAAATAAAGCGGAAGCAGAGGGAAAACTGATTGCACATATACAAAAATTAAAGGCGTCGAATATATCAGTGGGCCGAATAAGGACAGACAATGGTGGTGAATTTTCATCAACCAATTTTAAGAAATTTTGTGACAATGTTGGAATCCAACAGGAATTTACTTGCAAATATACACCACAACAAAATGGTGTGTCAGAAAGGTTGAATAGAACGATACTTGACAAGGTAAGATGCATGTTTATTGATACTAATTTACCAAAACACCTTTGGGGAGAAGCAGTTCGTACTGCTGTTTATGAAATAAATCGCTCTCCCACAAAAGCATTAGAGGGCAAAATTCCTGCTGAATTATCTTTAAGAGAATATGATCTAGCTAAATTAAAACTATTTGGTTGTAAATCATGGGTTTTAAAATTACCTAAAGACAATAAATTAGAACCACGAGCTGTAGAAATGAGAATGGTAGGTTATGCTGGATCAGGCTACAGATTATGGAATCCCATAACAAGCAAAATTATTATTTCTCATGACGTAACATTTGACGAGTTAGATTATAAATTTGAAGAAACAAGCGCTTCTGAAATATCAGAAAATATTTTGACTGAAAGTGATATAGATGAGACCGAGGAAATACTTGAAAATAAAGAGAGAGAGAAAGACAAAGATGAAAGTGAAGAAAGAGAGATTCTCAACGAAGAAACGTTTGAAAAATACAGATACATATGAAGATGCCATAAAATCAAAGGAATGGAAAAAGGCCATAGAAAATTAAGTTAAATCACACAATAAATGTAATACATTTACCGTTGTGAACCTGCCAGAGAACTATAAACCCATTGACACCAGATGGGTATTCAGAACTAAATCTGATGGTACCAAAAAATCAAGGTTGTTAGCTAAAGGATACCAAGAAGACTCGGTCGCGCATGTGTATGCACCTGTGGCAAAAATGGCAACAATCAGAATGTTCTTAACGCATGCCTTGCATAATAAATTAAAAATTAGACAAATGGACATACCGACTGCCTTCCTGAATGGGAATTTAGAAACCGAAGTATTTATCAATATTCCTAAAGGACTAAGCACTTATGAAGGCAAGTTGCAGGGAAAAGTACTAAAGGTGAATAAGGCTCTTTATGGACTACGCGAATCACCAAAGTGTTGGAATGAACACTTCAATAAATTTTTAACAAAACAAGGACTTACCAGGTCACTACATGATGTATGTCTATACATGGGTAAAGATATTTGGCTAGTTATTTTTGTAGACGATGTCTTAATTACTGGCAGAGACGAAAATATTGAATTCCTTGTTACCCAATTAAAAAATGCATTTAATGCGAAAGATCTTGGCACCATAAAAGAATTTCTAGGAGTCAAAGTAGATGTATATCCTGATTATATAAAAATCTCACAAGGAAAACTTATTGAACAGATTTTGAAAAAATTCAACATGTCTGAATGTAAAGGAATACGAACTCCCATGGAGATCAAATTTCAAGCAGACGCTAAAGAGGAAGTATTAACTAATACTCCCTTCAGATTGCTGATTGGCAGCTTAAATTATTTGGCGATGATATCAAGACCTGTCATATGCTACAGTGTATCATATTTAGGAAGATTTCTCGACAAGCCAACAAATTCTGTGTGGACAGCAGCCAAAAGTGTTCTCATATACGTCAAAGACAGTAAACATTTGTGTTTAACAATTAAACGAAACTTAGACACAGTTGGTTTAATGGCATATAGTGACTCATATTGGGGTGGTGATAAACTTGACCGAAAAAGTGTTAGCGGAATGGCGGTGTATTATCGCGGAAATTTAGTGTCGTGGAATTCCAAAAAACAGAATTTAGTGTCGCTTTCAAGTGCTGAAGCGGAGTATATAGCATCAGCAGCTTGCGCATCAGAACTTTTATATATAAAAGGTTTAGCCGAAAACTTTACGGGAAGTGAAGTAAGCACAGTATTAAAATTAGACAGCCAAAGTGCAATTGCCATGATTAAAAATTATGAAAACACAAGACGTTCAAAGCACATTGACATTAAAGTGCACTTCATTAAAGACATTGTATCAAAAGGTGTTATTTCTGTAGAATACGTACCGTCTAATAACAATGTAGCAGATATTTATACTAAAGCTTTATGTTATGATAAATGTAAAACATTTAGAAACATGTTATATGTAGAGTAGAGTTTGTTACGTATAAAAGTGTTTGTATTTTCTGTTTATTTTTGTTATTGTAATATGGCAAATTCAAGTAATTAGTAATAACTTTAATTTGAGAGGGTTTTGGAATGTTACACTTATGGCGCGCATCGCTGTACAAGCGCCCCCCACCATAGATAGAAAATAAGTAAAAATGTCAGCTAATGTGTTTGTAACGTTTTCAATATAGTTTAACGTTGGATAGTTGTCTTGCTTTTGTTGTTTATTTACGACTACAAATTCCATTAGTTCTATCTATAAAAAAGAGCAATTTTTATTTTATTTCAGATTAGAGAACATGTAAAAAAGTAATTATCCACTACGGTAATTATAATTTTTATCCTTTTGAATATGTATTTTCTTTATTTTGAGAATTTTGCAAATTTTGTGTGTGTGTTTTTTTTTAAAGCAAAGCAAATACAAGATATAAGCACTCGCAAAAAGAGTACTGCTATTACTGGTAAGTGTACTATTATTTTCAACGGTCCTGTACTATTTACATCATCGTCGAAGTTGACAACGCTACACGTGTTTGTTGTGTCGTCAAATGTAGGTTAGCATATCCGCATTTGTTTTTGTGCATTTGATTTATTGGTTATTTCTCGTCTGTATTTTACTTTCTTTCTATGTATCGCAACATAAATTTGTTATATTTAGAACAGACACTGCCATTTCTGTAGTTATTTTGAATAAAGGCAATGCATCAAGTAGAAGTTAATGATTTTATTATTATTATAGATAATGCTTAAAAAATGGTTGAATTCCAAAGCACAGATGGTTGTGCTGAATCCCGTGGTATACTTTGATAAAGAAAAGGAAAACATGGCTCTCTACCTTTGGGTTTTGTTTATGAGGTAGATATTCTAAGTGATAACTATATTTATATTGTGTATATCATTGTAGATAGTAAGTGAAATACTTGACAGACTATTTGCGCTATCAAAAGAGAAGATTGCAACATCCTGTTCTTTCAAATCCTGACAAAAAGAGACTTCCTACTTGGTCAATTAGAGTTGACATTTTGGAGGCTTTTGAATATCCGGCAATAAGAAGCGAAAGTGAAATTATTTGAGAGATTTGGGGGAAGATGGTCCGTTCCTGACTTTTCACTGAAGAAATACTGTTAAGTTAAAATAAAAATAATTTGTATTATAATATATTTATTTTTAAGGTAACTGTCTATAATTTGATCCAAAAGTATGGATATGTTTAATATGGACAAAATTCGATGACGTGTCTCAGAACTGGGGAATTTAAAATAAGGTTTATCTACATCATTTATAAATGCTTGGCACTGCTTCCGATCACAAAATATATCGTACCATTGAGAATGGTAGTGCAACAAATTCTCTTAAAGAAATATAAGAGAATACCAAGTCATAATTTGTTAGTTAACATTAAAACAAACATTTGTTCGACAAAAAAAATATCTGATACTAAAAACTGTAAAGTGTAAACATTTTAAGTTTCTACATATATTTTCTTTTTTACATAAATTTTAGAAAATATATGTGTATATACGTATAAACATTTTATAAAATTGACAAGGATGTAGAATATTTGTTGTCGGATTAATCAATACTCCTGCTACATCGATGGTATTAAAGTTACCAACAGCAACCCAGCAATAAACTGCACATGTTACGCTATACTGCAATAGATAGCGCTGCATATCACTCGTTTGGAATTGCTACTATAACGGTTATATAGCATGATCTGACATTCCTACCGGTCTTCTTTGTCTAGGGGAGCGATATGTGTCGATGATCGTTTAGTGAGACCATACTTGCTGACACCCGCATTTTAAAATCCGCGCACCCAAAATCTATTCTTATTTGAGTGCAATTTTTGGACGTGCCTTCCTTACTTTTTATAGGAAGGCCAAATAAATTGTTGCCTTCTCTCTCCCCTAACATTGTTTTATTTACTGCTATAAACTTTTCCCGGGTTTCGCTGTGTCAAAACTTTCGCTCGACGTTTCACCGTTCATGCCGACGACTTCTTCAGGGTAAACATGAACGGCGAACCCGGAAGAAGTTAATAGCAGGTAGGTTATATCGGCCGCAAAGCCTACGCAGTGTTATTTTGTTTAATTTTTTTTTAATTGATTTTTAAATTTTAACATAAATCAATTATGAAGATTATATTTTTTTTCATAAAACCATAAGTCAAACAAATAAATTATTTTAAACAATAAAATTAAAATTATGAAACAATCTTGTTACACTTTTGTTTCTTAATTGCAATTACTTACGTATTTTAATGAAGAGAATGTTAATTTGTTATTGAGTATGCGTATTTTAATAAATGGGCAAAAATTCTATAATGTCTATACAAAGCACACTTACTCATTCTTTTAGATAAGTGTTTGTACAAATTCGAAATACTCTCTATTCTTTTTTGTGCTTCAGCTTCTTGCAAACGTGCATGAATAACATCAGAAGATAATCTCTAAGTTACAGCTTTCTCATCAGTAGAAGCCTGAAGGTCAAGAATTTGATGTTTTAAACTTAAGAACTCGTATTCCTGCGAAGACGACCATAATTTTTGCGTATTTACAAGTTTCTTAACTACTTCCAATTTGTTTTGAAGTTCCAGTTCTTTTGTGAGCTTGACGTTTTCTCCACGTAGCTTCTCGCATTTACTTTTGGTTAATGAATAGTCATTTAAGTCGATTTCGTTTATAGCTTTGTCTTGGAAATCTTTTAAACATTCTTGTAACGAAAGATTGCGGTACATTAAATCTTTATTGTATTTTTCAAACTCTTTGTAACGTTCTTCTGATTTCTGGAGTTGTTCTTTGACCAATTCATACAAGTTAGTCATGTGATTTGCTCTTTGCCGTTCTGTAATTTCATTTATTTCAATTTGTGATAATTTCTTGCTTAAATGTTCAACAGTTTTGTCAACTTCAAATGTTGCCATATAACATGTGTTTAATTTCAGAATAACATCTTTTAACTTGTTTTATAGTTCCTCCTTTTCCTTTTTTAATAAATCTATAGAAGCTTTCATTAGAGTTATTTCGTTATCATTTTGCGAACATATTTCAGCTAGATTATTCAGTAATGATCTGTGTTTTAGAGTTAAATTATCAAAATCATTTAATTTTTTATGTTCTGTCACTAATTCCATTCAGACCTTCAATTTTTAAGATACGTAGTTGATTTGTCAACAAATTCTTTTCTAGTCTTAGATTATTAATTTTCTTTTTTACAGCAATTTCGGCATCTAGTAAATCCTGTTTTACAATTTTTAATTCGGATGCTAATTTTATATTTTCATTTTCGAAATGTAACAATTTCCGATTCAGTATTACGATTGTTCCGGACATCTCCGACACTTGGTTCAATTTTACTTGCTCGTCATTTGATTTGTTTACGTATTTTGATATATTTTTCAATTTATTTTCCAAAATTTCAACTTTCTCGGTGACTTCGTTGGTTGTCTTAGAAAACGTCTCCTTATCTTTACACCACTCTGATTTTTCTGTTGAATATTGTTTATAGAATAAAGTTATTTGTTGTTCGATCGTATTGATACTGAGTTGATATTTTTCTAAATGACTTTTTAAAAGAGTATTTTTCTGTGTAATAATTTCGTTTTCCTGGAACATAGAATTAGAATTAGATGCCCATAGAATTGTCTTTTAAGTTACCTTCATAACTTGCATTAAATGTTTATTGAGATTACTAACTACGTCGAAATTTAACGATGAATAAATTGGGGAATTGGTTAGATCAATTGTGGATGGAATTTGTAATACTGGTTCGTTATCGGAACTTTTCCTAGAAATTTCCAATTCGATTCTGAAACCATACATACAAGATTTCAATTTTCTAATTTCATCGTTTTTCTCGTCCAATATTTTCTGTAAGCAAGAAAAAAGTACCGAGATAAAGCTATGAAATAGGGATTAGTTAAAAATGATCACATAACAAAGATTATTGGCAATTTTTGAATATATAATACATATGGTATATATGGTTAATTAAGAAATGGTGGCAGAAATACTTTTAAAAGAACCTATTTATTCGTGGAATATAAAGAAAGAAATGTAGCACAAAAATATCAAATTTTCTTTTCATTTTTAAACTTCAATCATTTTGTATCTGAGTGATTCAGAAAATGTGTTAGAATTTATTAATGGACTTACGTTAACAGATTCAATTCTCATGCAGAAATGTTTGAAATAGGAGTGAAATTTACGTTGCCATGTATGCTAAAGAATTTGTGGATATTGCATTTTTTTAACAGAACTTAACTTGTGGCGAGATTTAGAAATTTCTACTTGGATCAATGAATAATAATAATCTTGCATGTGTGTTTGGCTTCTATTTGGCAGAATTGTTAGAGGGAAGATATGGCCTCATACTTTTAAGGTACAAACTAAAAAAAGGTAAAGGGTGGTGAAAGAGCTGATAGCTGATCGTCGCATTTAGCCCATGTATGCTCATTACGTCATCCTCTGCCAGACACAGTGGCAGTGCTTAACTGGCTGCATATGCATTTCAGCATGCATGTCAGCCACCCATACCACCAAGGTGCGCTTGGTTGAAAGATCTAGATGGCGTTCGCCTTATCAACACTAATGTACCGACTTTTGAGATAGGTACTAATATTCTGATCTTTATCAGCAGCTAAAACTCAATTGCTTGGAGTGCATTATTCAACAAAAGAGTACAAGTCATTCAGAAAAACAGTCTAAACGTAGATACATGCCATAAAAAGAATAGAAAGAATACCTAGACATTATCTTGATCATTAGTGTTTTAAAAAACTTTGTGACAGTTTTAAATTAGTAATGATAGCAACAACTTAAGGTATGCAACTTACTTTCCATTCATCCACTCTGGTGTCAATTTCCAAGGCAAACTCCGTCAGCTGTTTCTTGCAATTCCTTTTATCTTCTATTAATTCATTAACTTCAGCTTTAAAAGATTCGTTTTCATGTTCTAAACCATTGATGGTTTCTAAAGAGTATATTCTATTACAATATTTTTATTGTAAGAAACATTTGAGATGTAAATTACCAATGTAATCATCAACTTTAGCTGTATTTGCCTGCAATTCCTCTGAAAATTTATTAATTTGAGCAGTCGCTTCTGCTAGTTTATCTCTGGTATTTGTTAGGTTTTCCTTAAGTGCAATATTTTCATTTTCAATTGCCTATAAAATTATTCATGATTGATTGATGCAAATTCTAAAAAATAGTAAACTTTACCTCGATTTCGTTTAGAAGCTTACAAATATGCCTATTCTTATTTTGTATTGCACCAATTAACTCTTTATTTTGTTCTTTTACAGTTACAGATAAATCTGAACGCGAATCATCCTGTTGTAACGACTATAGCTCATTTTGCAGGTGAATACGTTCACTGTCCAAGGCTTTAATGCGATCATTTAACTGAAATAATTGTAAAATGAATAGTAGAAGATCTAGGGAAAAGGAAATACCTTATCTATTTCACCCTTTTGTTTATCATTACTTTTTATTTGTAACTTAAGTCTAGTTTTAACTTCTCTATACTTTTCCTCCAATACTACAACAAATACAGATACTTATTTTAAAAGAACTATGAATGTTTGGTGCTAATTACCATCCATTTCATATAAGCTTGATTTTTTAGATTTTATACTTTTAGTGTCATACTCCGATTCCTGCCTCTTCATTTTTTCTTCACCTTGTCGAGATGCTACTTCATCTAATTCGGCGATCATAGCTTCTACCTATTGAAATGAATAAACACTGTAGAAGGATATATAGACATTATTAATGAGAGTGTTATCTGTTCTGATTTATACCTCATTATTTGTTGACTTATTTTTGGTAATGTTAAACATTTTTCTACATCTAAATCTTCTGTGTCTAAATCATGCCAAGCTATCGTATTTAACAACTCATCCTTGTGCTTGTCATTAAGTTTTTCTGGTTCTAGCTTAGAAATATATTTCCACTCCATTTTATTTCTTTTGTACACTGCAAGCTGTATAAGTACCTTTAAAAACGAACTGACAACTATTGTTTGTTGTCGCGGTTGCTAAGCAACGAAATACTAGCCTTTTGTTCTCTTCTTTTTCCCAGTTCGGAATTTCCTTTTCCGTTAAATTATGTGTTGTACCATGCCTCCCAATCCCAGAGATAAATCGTTTTCCCCGAGCTATTGATTCTCTAGCAATTACAGGAATTACATTATTTTGTTCGTATTGTAGTAATTCTAAGTATTTTGTTGAATATGCAGCGTTGTATGCAGATCTTCTATCCACATTTAGACATTCTTGTGGAAATTTAACTAAGGAATTGGCTAATTGAATTGCTTGTCCAAGAGCTATAATAATAGAAATGATATGCGTAAAATGCAGAAAATCATATCATGGCAAATATGGAGCATCGATGCCTGAGGAGTAAAGAGTAAAATGTATATACACCGAGCAGATATGATAACCGCAAAACACGTCTAGTGGGAAAAACTACAACATTGCTGTCTAGATCTATCCCATATTCCCTATTTCTTTTAACATTCTCTTTAATAATGATAGCAAGGACTGTGAGGTAGTTTGGCAAACACCGCACCGCAAAAGTTAATGAATCCAGGACAGCTGTTTTGAGCATACGTCGATCCTAGTGTGCTTGTTCTATCTTAATTAATGTCAGGTTTTCTAATATAATATTATGCGCAGCTTCGTTTTTGTATTGTGCTATACTTGCCGATTCTATTCTACCATATCTATAAGATATGATATGTTCTTTCAATTTGCTGCTTATAGCTCTTTTCGTATGATCAGTATAGGCCTTGTCACAATCACTACATGCAATTTTATAAATTCTCGACCTTTCATTCGTCCGGTTTATCTTTCCGATTGCCTAGAAGGTTTTTAAGTGGATTTCGCGAACCAAAGCATACATTCATACCTTGACCCCCCAAAAACTTTACTAAGCCTTTCGATATACTGTGAAAGAGGAGTTTCACAAATTTCTTACCGCCAGTGACATTTTTAGGGGTCAAGAGTCGAAGGTAAGGAACAAAGGGGAACAGGTATGTTAAAATTAGAGTTTCTCAGATTATACGGTCTACAATTGAATATGAAGATCGACATATCCTCGAAACAGTTGTCCCGGATTAGTGCGCAGTGTGCCGATGTTTTTATGTTGTTTAAATTCTTTTTGCTTTTCATATGTTATTGTAACATACAAATATATGAATGCACAACAAAATTATCTAATCTACACTTAAAAAATAAAATAATATGAACATTTATGTATTTTTTTAATAAATGAAAAAAAAAAAAAGAAAATCCTTAAAAGATAGACAACGGCAAATAACCCACTTTTTAAAATTTCACGCAAGATTTAAGTTGGTAGTTTCGGCAATAAAGATCATATTCGCATGCACTACGCAAAAAAAATTAGGATATCTTTTATTGCCGGAACCACCAACTTTCGAAATTAAAAAAAAAATGCCAAATGGAAAAACAAGTACTTATAATACAAATCAATCTGCAAAATTGTGATTGTTAGATTCACAAGAAGGAAGCTGTTGGGCTGATCTCTCCAACCCTTCCACATAGGTAATTACACTTCTCTAGGAAGGTAAATAACTAGGAATTTTGCTTGGTAAAACACTATCTTGGAAATCGCATTTGGATAAACCAATTCACAACTCTCGCCACGTCGGAATGTCCCCCCAGGAGACTACTGGTTGTATGGGGCGGTAGTTTGACGTATGATCATGTACGGCAGCTATTAATGAAAAAATGCCCAGGAGGTTACAGCGAGAGAATAACCTACCTGATGATCACTCATGCATTAAGTATCATACCAGGAGTGGCTCTTCAATTCTCTTCTTATACCTGTTCTCATATTTTTGTATTTACAGTTACTGGTATCTTGTGGTATGGCCTGCGTTCGGACAAAAATCTGACAAGATACTTGCTGATGAGGTTCTGTCTACCATTTCGGGCACATGTTACCCCGACAAGAACTGTTGAAGTAGTAACTGGGACACCTTGATTAAAGCTGAGATTACCTTTTACATGGTACAATGGTTTTACAATGGTTCCAAAATGCACATAGGAGTAGGTCATGAAATCTACTGTCAAACTTATAATTGAATGCATATGTATTCTGACTAGATATGTGACAGTCTTTTAAGCAGAAACAGTTGCTATCAATATAGGTGCCGGAATACTTTTGAATAGATATGTTAAACGCAGGTTGATAAAGATTTCTTCTGATAGCTAGGTTGCACTCGCACCTGACCACAGAAATAATAATATACTGGGTAGGAACAACAAAATTACTCTTTTCTAGACACCAGGACTGACATTGATGGCAACAAGGCGGCCAATGCTTTTCCTAGGAAGGCAGCTGAGCATACTTTGCCGGTCAGAACCTTTAGTTACCATATCTTTTAACACCAAAACCCATGTTGTAATTTGAATCTGAAGTAAGACTGAAGTATCCATGTTTAATATTATTTACGCATATACAAGAATAGTAATAGTAATTTCATTGCAATTATAAGTTCATAAAAAATAATGAAGTTGAATGTATCCTCATCATTGTTTATTGATATAAAAGCTTTTGCTTTTCTTTTTGAAAGGTTGTTTTCAATTTTACAAGTTTTTATATGTGCATTCAAGTGTTTGTCTGAAATTGAAAGATCCTTTAACTAGCATAATAATGCTGAAGACCAACTAGTCAATATACATATTAATTTCCATGAAATAGAGGTCTGACAATAGTGTTAGGTTTGTGACTAGCAAACATATTTTCTGCTCTGTAATTTGTGATTCCGCCGTTTATTTAGGTACTGATTCTGCAAGTTTACCTTATATTCTTTGTGCATTGAGTAACAAGCAGGTGCTACTTATTTTCTCCTAAAAGCAATATCTCAGATCAGAAAAGGAATTGCAAAAGAATTTTGTACATTAAGACATATCTCTAACTATGCTCTTCATATATTTTTTAAGAATCTACACCTAACTTTTGACTTTCAAATTATATTTAAGATTTTAATAATAAGGATATTATCTTATTGTAGTGGTACCAGATTATCTCGTTGCAAAAATATAAGATAAATACAGGTTTACCTGTTCCACAAGCTACTATTCTACTGGCAAGACCCCATTTGACAGCCTCTTTAGCGGTTACAGTTCTACCTGTTAGAATCATATCAAGAGCTCTGGATAATCCTATTAATGCTTGTAATCGAACCGTACCACCAACGATTAAGGGGACTCCTGGTTAATGAGAAAAAAAATGTTATGCTTTTGAAAATACTTCTAACGATTTATGATTTAGAAAATGTACCAAATCTTCTGCAGTACACTCCCATAATTGCATTATCTTCTACAACTCGCATGTCGCATA
Source organism: Oryctes borbonicus (assembly GCA_902654985.2). Classification (NCBI taxonomy): domain Eukaryota; kingdom Metazoa; phylum Arthropoda; class Insecta; order Coleoptera; family Scarabaeidae; genus Oryctes; species Oryctes borbonicus. Next base: position 597,234 of record LR736925.1, on the reverse strand, counting down.
ATAATGCTAATTCTAACCCACCAGCAACTGCATATCCACTCACAGCAGCTACCATTGGTTTCTTGATAAATCGCAGAGTGGGACCCTAAAAAAAATAGTGGTTTATCAATCACTTATGAAAAGGTAGTGTTTAAAACTGCAAGAAGTACCATAGTTCCTTCTTTATATGAATATGAAGTATCATATTTGTTACCTCCCTCTGATAATTCTTCTAAGTCGTATCCGGCACAAAAATTACCTCCAACACTGTACAAAACAGCTGCATGTGACTTTTCGTCATTTTCAAATTCTTCTATTGCTTTCGTTAGTAACTCGGTTTTAATGTCAACGCAGTTTCGTTTTTCCGGACGATTTATGCCAATGGTTGTAATATTCCCATCTTTTTTCACAATCACAGCTAGAATACGTTAAAAAGTTATGATTTACTACAGAAAATATAATAAAAATATACTTTTAGATCTGTTTACACAATATTTTCATGTTTCTTAAATTTTGAAGAGAAAAAAGTTTGCTTACCAAAATTTTACTTACAAGGCATCATTATTCTTGCTAGGAAGTAAACAATTTGAAAGGTTATGTTATGTCGTAATGGTCGCAATCAGAGAACAGTTTGATTTTAAACTGTCATAGATAATAGAGTAATAACGTCTAAGGTGCTTATTGTGCTTATTAGCTGTTCAGCAGTTTATTGAATTTTATTTCTATTTACATCCATATCTCTGAGATGTAGTTCAAGAGATGTCCAACAGAATTTCTTATCTAACTTGTTTACCTATTGTACGAAGCTGTAAGCTGTTCGTCTATTTTGATTCGATTACTTTCTTTTAGAAATCAATTATTTTCGACATAAATATGCTGTTCATTCAACGAAATCTGCCCCCGAAATATAATTGATCATATTTTTAAAATTTTTGGTTTCCGCGATTCCAGGTAGAAAGCAAATATCCCCTTTGTTGTCAGGGCTACCAACTTAAATTGTACAAATTTCTACTGATATATAAGAAACTATGGTCCATTTTTCAATTTGGAGGAGTAAAATGAAAAGTCGCGTTTACACAATAGAATTCTTCAAAACTTCCCTTTGGTGGCAGTTTTAATATTAGCTAGGATTTCATATAAGTTGTAGTTACGTAATTAATGACATATTCATTACAAAACTAAATAATTAATTAATTAAATATAGAAAACATTGCAGAAAAATATTTATTGATCAAATACATATCATACTAGCCTAATCCATCTATCACGCATTTTTCTTTCTTTTTTAATCGCATGTTCTACAATTTTTTTCCAATTGTCCGTACTGACATTCTGGATTACCCGTAGTAAAAGTATCCTCACATTTGCTAATTTGAATGAGGTATTCTTAGTTGCCACTTAATTTTTTATTTGAGCCCACACTAACTCAATTGCATTGAGTTCGCAGTGATAAGGTGGTAACCTCAATACATTGGCCACCTCATCTGTCACATGTGTATTATATTGGTCTCTATCAAGTATTGTCTGGTAGCACTCTCAATACTTGATGCAATCATCTTTCAAACACCTCAGCATTTCTTTCTCCGTGATAATTCGTTGTTTTTCTACCTTTCAAAAGCAATAAGCCATTTTCCACAATACCAGTCAGAAAAAAAATGAGACGTCTTCCTTTCCCTGCAGGATTACATAAGCTTGTAGTCAGTCCTTGATTAAACCCTTGCCATCAACTGTTTATATGATTATCTACCTAAACTTTTTGTTTGGTATGACCTTTGTTTAACCATGTTTCTTCTAAATAATAAATTGGCCGACTTTGACGACGATAATCTTTTATTGTCAACAAATACCTTCTTCTTCACTTGATCACGTTCTATCAAAATACTTTTTCGATCTCTCTTCATGTACCTGCAATAATTATACTTATTCAGTATGTAAAATATAATTTGAGTGCTTATACAAAAAATTTGTTGCATATTAATTAGAACATTGCTACTAACCTGAAGTTTAGCATTTTCCTAAATTTGTACAATGTTGAATGGCTCATCTATGGCAAATTATCACGCTTTTTTATTTTATTCAGAACTTTATCAAGTGTAGGAACTTCATTTTTATAAAAACACCTATGAATTAATTGCCTTATAGAATTCATCATAATCAGCAATTAAAGAATGTCTTCCAGAAGTTTGCTTAGGCAGGGCAACTTGTCCTTTCTCCTTGTATTCTTTTATGGTACGATAGTAGACTGTGCCACTCCTGAAAATAACATAACATTATAATATGTATAATGATGGTAATGTTAGAAGAACGCCAACCTATCCTGCTTGATATTCTTGCGACAATAGCAGTAATTCTCATTCTGGGGTCATCAGTTCGGATGTCTTAAGCTCAGAAATTTTCTCCTTTTCGGCGGTGATATTTGAGTTCCACGCTGTGAAAATGTTTTACACGGATAATATGTCAGCCGATTAGTTCTCAGAATTTTTTTATTATTACAACTCAAATTTAAGGAGAAAAATTAAATACAAACACGCTCAAAAAAATATACGATCTAGCTGTTGTAACAATCTGGCGGCCGGCAATAAATCAAATTTCGCTAGTGTGATTTTTGCCGAAAACTGACCAAAGCAAGCTTACTTTTTACCCCTTCAATTTAAAAACGCTCTTCCGAAATAAAAAAATAGAGATTAGAGACGATTATCAAACCTGAGTTAATGCATCAAATAGAATTTTTAGCTTCATCATTTGAAGGTTTAAATTAAAAATGCCCTTAATACGATCTTCTAATATCTATCTATATATCGTCTAATACAAGGTGCATCTTTCTATATGTTTAAATCATTCTGAATAAAAATAAAGCATGTTTTTTGATTTTCTTTTAATTAACCGAACAGTTTCAGCAACACATATACTTTTTTATAAGCGAAGCGATAGTGAAATTTTTTTTTAATACTGTTTTGTTGAAAATTCCATCATCCAAAGACAGAGACTGGTTGTGATATCTATTGCATAAAAGCAATATTATTCTAGCTATTAATTGTTTAGCTGTGCAGTTTCTTATATTGCGTCCCTGAAATTGTCGGTTGGTACTATCGGAATCAGTAACCAAGTGTTAAGAGACGAGTTGAGTGTGTTTATGGCAAGAAATATATATTTTTTTATTAATTAAACCTGATAAAAATGATACACATTTCTTGATTTCTTTACTTTTCATTAAAACGGAAAATATGAAGGTGAAGGTAATTAGTAGAAATCCAGACGAGTACCTTAGAGATACTAAGAAAGACCTACATAAAGGTTAGTACCTACTTCTTAACTTCTTTATACATTTAATCGTTTTATTAATAGTACCCAGGAATTATGACCCTGATCTTCATCCGTTTGAGGCGGCCAGAGAATATGTAAGAGCATTAAATGCTGTTAAATTAGAGAGAGTATTTGCAAAACCATTTGTGATGGGCTTTGATGGTCATCGAGATGCTATTTGTTGTATTACTAAACATCCATTGCAATTATCAATATTACTAAGTGCTTCCTATGATGGCGAATTGAGAGTGTGGGATCTAGCACAAAGAAAATGTTTGAGAGAGTTTGTAGCGCATGAAGGTGTAATTAGGGGCGTTACTTATATCCCAGATGGAACTCAGTTTATTACATTAGGAGACGATAAAACTATAAATACTTGGAACACGCAGATGCCACAGTTTGGGGAAGAAGAAGAACCAGTCAATACAATCATAAGTAAAACTGTTTTAGGAGGTATTAGTCATAGTTATCAAGGAACTACTTTTGCAACTTGTGGTGAAATATGTCAATTATGGGAAAGGACAAGAAATGAGCCAATCCATACATATCAATGGGGTGTGGACAGTTTACATGATGTGAGATTTAATCCTGTAGAACGTAATATACTAGCAGCATGTGCTAGTGATAGAAGTGTCATACTGTACGATACAAGAGATTCAGGTCCTATTCGTAAGATAGTCATGAAAATGAGGACTAACCGATTATGTTGGAATCCAATGGAAGCATTTGTGTTCACAACTGCCAATGAAGATTATAAGTAAGTTGTAATGTCCTTTCTTTTTTTGCCGCAGTTATGACAGTGTTTACTTTACTGCTTCCCTTCAGCACTGGTTTAGGTTTTCTAGTTTTTTCCGAATTCACACCTGCTTGCAGTAATGTGTTTAAGCTTTCCAATAGAATAACGGACCTAAAAATGTTGCCTAAATAATCAGTTTTCCAATTTCTTGAAAACATTTTAAATTAGTTTTAGCTTTGGCTCTTCTATCTTTTGGTGAGTTTACCAGTTCAAACGGAAGACATTTTTTGAAGTAGTATCATATATGTACGTTCTTGTACAATGCTGCATATGTCTAACATTACACAAAGTAGAAGAGATATTTACACTTAAACGTGAATCCCGTGTTTCGATGCTTGATTATCTTGATGACAGTAAACAAAACATACTGATATAGAAGATGCAATACCGCTGATTCAAAATTTCGAATCTAAGTAGAGTTAGGTGAAATTTTCTGCATGGTGAATACACAGAGAATGTATGGTGCCATTAAAAAAACATTACATTTCTAGTGTTTGTAAACTTGGCCAGGTTTGGTGTTCAATACTAAGTAGCTTGTATATCCTGAAGGGGTTTGAATACAATGTCTAGATAGAGCCAAGTACGTAATCTAATTTCGTAAAAATTTAGGTTAAAGTGTGCATTTCAGATTTTTTGAATGATAGGAGTATCAACATTTAGGTGATTGAAAACAAAATTATAAATATCTCGTAATCTGCCAGAAGCAGATACCCATATTATGTTGGTTTACTTAAAGTTAAATTGGGAAACTAAAATCGTAATAAAACACAAGATATGTTTAAAATGATAACGTTGATTCATGGTTCGTTACCTATACAGAAATATTTTTGAAAGATAGCTTATGGTGTCTATTACATTATGTGAAAGTGTTGACGTTTTACTATTTACACACTAAACATAATTCTAATATTCCAGAAGATTAGGATATCTTGTATGTATTTCTACTTTTCAAGTTACGAATGTTTAGCACACATAAATTCAAATTTTTCAAAATTTCTTATTCAAAAAATTCGATTAGCACGTCTATCTTTATAGTTTGCCCATATAATAAGTATTGTAAGAATCACAAGTGCATTTTACCAATTATACAAAAAAAAAAAAAATAAAAATCCAACCACGTTTGAATTTATCAACCTAAAAACGACTAACTTCGTCTGACGACGCTCTCGCATCAGTTACCCTTTCCGTTACCTTAAATTAAGAAAACGAACTCCATATGCGACCATTTTAATCGGTTATATTGCACACAAGCTGCATGAGTAAATTTTAGGAGTTAAATAAATGAAATCTACGAAAACTTCCCAGTGTATGTAGTATAAATACTTTTTATAGCGACTAAATTGCTTTACATATTTGTAGAGTATTTTCTTTGGGAGTACATGTGAAAGCTTGCTTTTAGCTTGTATACATTTGACACAAGACGACTCAAACATCCAACAAATGTCCATATGGATCATGTCTCGGCCGTAACAGATATCGATTACTCTCCCACAGGAAAGGAATTTGTTAGTGGCAGTTACGATAGAACGATTAGAATATTTGAATGTGATAAAGGACACTCACGGGATGTCTATCATACCAAGCGAATGCAACGGCTCACATCTGTTAAGTGGACTTTAGATAACAAATATATTTTAAGTGGTTCCGACGAAATGAATATAAGAGTCTGGAAAGCTAGGGCGTCTGAAAAGCTGGGACCGGTAATAAATAAAAATATTTTATTTGTACACATGTTCAATTATGATTTTATTTCAAATTCTTTATTACAGCTCAAGCCACGGGAGAGAGATGCTTTGAATTACAGCGAAGCATTGAAAGAAAAATATGGCACTCATCCGCAAATTAGAGGAATAAAAAGATACAGGCACATACCTAAACCTGTTTACAACGCTCAGAAAGAACTTCGAACAATCAAGGAGAAAGTTAAGAGGAAGGAGAGTAATCGTAGGGCTCATTCCAAGAAAGGAGAGGTGCCTTATTTACCAGAAAGGAAGAAACATGTGTTATCTGAAATGGAATAAAAATATTTGTCAATGTGTTGTAATTTTCATTTTTAGCTTTTATTTTTCTTTTTTTTATTATTTATTATTTTACTTTGGATATGCCTTTTATTAATATATAATTAATATATTTTACGAGGGTGATCTGTTTCAAAAGTTTCAAGCCTTAACATGAAGATGACGTTACTCTCTAAAAATATTCTAGCAATATAAATGGAAGATTGAAAATTTCAGCTATGTTGGACGCTGAGTTGTTGTTTAAGTTATTTGTATCGGTCGATGTTGGTGTTTCTGAAAGCATGGAACAAATAGTATATTGAGCTATACTCAATATACGATTTGTACCATTAAATTCTTGCATATGAAAGGCAATTCGATTAAAGAGACGAGCGCATTGTTGGGAAAAGTGTATAGACTTACAAGGAGACTCGGTTAAAAAACAAAACTGAATTTCACAAAAAAAAAAAACTCTGTGTTAGGGTGGAAACTTTGTAGACTGCCCTTGTAAACTGATACGTCTATTCTAACTACAGCTGAAACGTGGCTCAGGCTGTAATAAATTTTCATTAAGTTACCGTAATAAAATTAGTGTATCATGAGAAGTCTAGTCGATTGGAACGACTAAGCTAATTTACTTCCATACTTCCAAAATAATGTGTTTGTGAATAAAATGTGGAGAGTTATATTGAGAGAAGTAGTTTAAGTAAACTATAGGTATAAAATGCAAACAAAAATGGTAATCAATTGTAATAAATAGAGCGCAACAAGCCAATTGCCTAGCGGTAGCGCCACTGTACTAAACGTGCGCAAACATATAGTAAACAACTTATCGAATATACGTATGTGTCTGAAAAGAAATCCGGAAGTGAGGCCTTCAACACCTGTGTCATAGCATACTTTTCACACAGTGATCTGTTTAAGACCCGTCCGTTACGCCGTAATATCTGCTTATACGCAGGAAAAGATCGTTCTACATGTAGCGATATAATATTCGCGTACTTAAAGTGGTCTTTGAATTTGTATAACGGATCTTTCGCAACACTAATGTTACAAAGGTGGCGTAATCTAGAACATTGACATTTTTACGTAATATAGTATTAAATTTTTCTCTGACTGAAACACTTTTCGTCATCAGAAATATGTAACACTATTTGTGCGTGGTCAACAATTTCACACGGATCCCGTAAGGACAACGAAGTGTTTTGCAATTTTTTAATGCGTCGGCTACTGGAACATAATTGTCGTTAATAGTTTTTAAATCTGCTGCAACTTGAGGATTTTGGAATTGCATTTGACTTGCTGCGTTATAGCAGCTGTTTCTTTAGCGTCCAGTTTTAAAATCACTGATTTGATCTTTTCAAAATGTTTAAAATAATAGAATGCTGCTTCTAACCATGACTCCATCGTGTAAGAATTGGGTGCGGCTATTCTAGTATGTCAGGACATTATGTACGAAATAGCTGCATACATTTCGGTGATTTAAGAAAAACCGGTTTCGTCTGCGCTATTAGTTCATCGACATCGGGATAACATTTTCGTCTAGTGTCTGCTACAAGGTATAAAGCATGAAACAGATGTGTAGCAAATTCGGTTGAACAGCTTTGAATAATTGACCTGTGCGAAACATAACCGCGGCAGCATCGGTAACTATCATTAATACTTGCTTTGGTGAAATTTCAAAGATATCCAGTGTTCTAACTAATACATTATGAACAGCTTTGACAGTACATCTTTGCTCTCTTTTACAAGCTAGCAAATAAAGGTGTGACGGTGCTTTCAAGGTCATTATCCGTGCTACAGTCGATACCACGGATTTTTTTTTAATGTCTGTAGTTTCATCTATAGTTAGCCATAACCGTTCATTTTTTACTGCGGTTTTCACATAATTTTCAATCTTCTTGCACACTGACGGCAAATACCTACGTAGCGTCTGCGGACTTGGTAGTTCCCACGTTGAATTGTATTTCTTCCAAAACACGAAACAATGTTTGCTTGATTTATATACGGTGTCACCGACAAAGGACGACGATTATGTGTTAGCTTTCATTAGCCTAATATTAGTCATGAAGAATAGAAAAAGAAGGAAAGATCGCACAGAGCGGCGTAAAGACTGATTATTGAAAAGAAAGCAGTTCCCTCACGTAAATTTGATAAATGAATTGAGAATTACACCAAAGGATTACAGAAATTATTTACTTATAGGTGTGAACACCTATTTGAAACTTTTACTATTGGTCACTCGCCTAATCCAGAAACAAGATACTGTAATGAGAAAAGCTATATCGGCACATGAGAGACTAACAGTAACATTAAGATTTCTTTCTTTTTCTTTCTTACAACAGCGTGAACATATGAATATCTTCAATTTTCACCTCAGGCTTTAAGTCGAATAATTTCAGAAATATGTGATGCCATTTATAAAGCTCTGGAAAAGGATTACCTCCAGGTATGTTATTATAATAAGAATAATAATCTTTATTTTCCAACAGATGAAAATTCATTTACTGGACAACTGAATATAGATATAATAATAATAATAATAATGATCTCTGACCATGGTTACATTTACTTCGAAATAAAAGGCAAAGCGTTA